>QWDQ01000111.1:0-10826 GCA_003868215.1 Pseudophaeomoniella oleicola | reverse complement strand
TGAATTAATGACTTGCTCTTGCGATCAACCATTGCAACACGGCGTCCAGATTCGTCTCTTCCTTAGCACTGATGCCGTAGCAGCTGATCTCGCGGTGGATGACGGATTTGAGGTCGAGCTGATCAATGAGTTCGTCAACGGACAGTTTTCCGGGGATGTCTGATTTATTGCCGAGGACGAGTAAGGGGATACCAGTGACAGAGGGCTTGCTGAGTAGGGCGTGGAGTTCTTCGGCGGCGACGGGGATTGCTTCTTTGTCCGCTGCGTCGACGACGAAGCTGGAGTTTTCTCTTATTAACGGAATGACCTGCTATGGTGTATCTGGAGGTGGGCTCGGAGGATGACATACACTATGGCGCTGACATCTCGACAGTATCGCTCCCACATTGAGCGGAACCTCGGTTGACCACCCAAGTCCCAACTGATCTTGTCAGGATCCGGTTTGTGATCGTCATAGAGGTTCTTACCACTTCAAGGACACATGCCCTTTCTGGACTCGTTTCATGTTGAACCCTACTGTAGGAATAGAACTAGATAGAGAGTTAGCGAGCAGCCGTCGACCTTGTTCTGCGTGCATACTCTACGGTAAACTCAGAACCCTGGAAGCTATTAGTGACCTCTCGCCTACAAGTTCGACGAAGGCAGACTTACCGACAGCACACGCAGTAGAGACGTCTTTCCGGCATTCTGCAGCCCTACTATCGTAACATCCAGTTCGGTTGCCCTAGAATCGTCAGCCTCGTTCGACTTTCAGGCGACCATACAGCAGAATCTGACCAGAACGTCCGTAAAAGCCAGTCATATATCCATCTGAAGAAGGATGCCATAATGCCAAAAGACAGCGATACGAAGCCAGGCGTTCAAACGGGAGAGGATCGATGCGAACCCGTTTATGGGGTGATCCCAACAGAACGTGGGGCTATAGGCGAGCAGTGGACAGGTTTGGTGGCTTGCGGTGTTGCAACCTCATGATCGCATAAACACAGATCCAGGTATTAGATGAGGCCCTCCGTTTTATTCAGATAAATGATGCACAATATGATACAGTGATATATGTGTTGAATGTCTGATAACAGAAATCTCCATTGATTGACGATAAGTTACGTGGGGATCATCATACTACGTAGTACTACATAGTACGTAGGTTAGTAAGGTAGAGCAGATCCTCGGCAACTAATTTAATGACATGTAATTTGGTAATTAGTACTATGTATCATTACGGAGATACCACCCGCACCTTAGATTCCTCAGCACGCAGACATAAACATAGGGGACGGCCATATAGAACTATTTGATAAACGTCGCCTCGTATTCATCATCGCTTCTATTTCTTGGATCGTGCAAATTCACTATCCGCTTCCAACCAAGCTTGAAAATCCAATTGTTCAGGGTGTATTTTCCGACACATTTGGATATCGGTTCCATATCCTTCCTCTTCGAACCGTGAGAACATTCCCCCGACAGTGTCTCTCTTAAGCATCTTCAATGCGGATGCTATTGGACATGGAATCATCGGCATGGACCGACCAAACACTTTCTTGAAGATGGCATCGGCTTCTTGTTGTGTGATTTCATCACCTGCCAGACTAATCGCGGTGTTGTGATACATTGGATCTTTCGAGTGCAGGAAAGCCTGAGCACCAAACCACCCAATATCGCTTGTCGACACCATTTGCAATCCTTTTTCAGGTCCAATCTGTTCCCAGAGCCTCGCGAAGCCTTTCCCATGCGTATCCGTCGTTAGGTTCTCAAAGAATGTGACTGGACGCAAGATTGTGTACGTCATTTGGGACTTCTTGAGATGCTGTTCGATGCGGTATTTTGCTGCAAAGTTCTTAACAGTCGTTGCTGTCACGTCAGATTTCTCAGCTCCGCCGCGGTCTCCTGAGGCATAGACGAAATGCTGGACTCCTGCAACGACAGCAGCATTAATGAGACTCTTTCCCTGGAGCTCTTCTTGATCATTGTTGATCTGGACACTGAAGACGCCCCAAACCGAATCAAGCTGGTCGAAGATATTGGTTACATCATCAAGGTCGCCTTCCACAAGGGTGATGTTTGGGTTTGATGCCAAGAATTGGGCTGATTTTGAGGCTTTTGATCGAGTCAGAGCGAAGATTTGATAGTTGTCGACGGCTGCCGAAGCTAGTAGTGCTCGAATGACGGAGCCTCCCTGTTTACCAGTGGCTCCTGTGACTAAGATATTCTTCTGCTTGTCGCTGGCCATAGTGGACTCGAGAGTTGTAGCAGTGTTTCTGAACGGTGATATGAAAAAGGGTATACGGGGAAGGATGATAGAAGATTGTCTCTTGGCTCACCTCAATGAAAGATATTCCTACCTTTTATATTGAAGGACTACTCTGCAAAATATCGGGACTGATACCAGACAACCTCTTTAACACCGCATACCAGTAATAGATCGGCTGAACATCATTTCCGCCCCTAGGGACCTTGCCAGTCCGACGGCAGAAGTCTTCTATGGCACATTACATTACGTCCGAGAAGATGATCAGGCCATGAGGTGGTGTAGTATACGAGGTTTCATAATAAAGCTATACCCCCTAAAGAAGGATGGATTGATAGATAAGTTAGTAAAGAAGACAAGCAGCCCCCAAGCTGACAAGGTCAGTTCATGGGGGCCATTGGAAAGAACGGGCTTCGTCCGTCGGACTATGGGGAAATAATCCCCCGTCGAGCCGTACTACGTGCGTACTTACTACTACCTGCGGTATGTGGCATATACGAACCAAGCTGGGAGAGCTGGGAACAAGTGTGTAGGAATCTGTCAGGTAGACTGCCAGACAAGTTCCGCTAAATACTGGTCGGCCTAACCATCGTCCACCGTTGTGAGATGATTCCGACGGCAGTGTTGCAGTGATTCACGAGGCGCGACACATGATTGGACGGCGCTAAGCTGGAGCGGGTGTAGGCGATCATCGCAGCGGAAAGTTATTGACGAGGGCGTAGTAATTAATTGATTTACTTATCGATAAGACCTGCCGAGGGTTAGCATTTTTATTTTCTGGGGCCCGCAAATTTTCTTTTCTCACGATTAGAGACAACTTCCTCCGACAGACTCAACAGCTGGTCAGCTTCGATACTGGAGAGGTTCTGTGGCCTTCATCTCCAGACTCGTTACGCTTTTTCGAATCATGCAAGCCTAGATCTCAAGTCTACGGCCGTGCTCGAGATAGTCTCGAGTGAGAAAGTGGGATTAGCAAAGAGAAGAGCTTCCTACCGCCATGCCGTCCAAAACCAGCACCGAATGGTCTGTCGACTACGACACAATTCGACGCCAGAAGCTCTTCTCAAACCCCCCCAAAGACCACTCCGCCCACCCAGCCCTTTCTGCAGCGGTGCGCCCACATATTGAGTCATTCAATGCGCTCTTTGAAGGAGACAGGATACTACAAGCTGGACTTGAAGATATAGGAACATATACCATCCTCGATAGCATCCGCCCGAGCCGAGGGGTAATTGCCAGCAGTGAACCACATAATCGACTATCTCTTCGCGTGACAGATCTCTTCCTCGAACGACCTACTCTCCCTACGTCAAATAAGTTTGCGGCCCGCAGAGAGATCCTGCCAGCCGAATGCCGTGAGCGACATGTGTCATACAGGGGAAAACTGAAAGCCAACTTGCAATATCGAGTAAATGGAGGAGAATGGAAGACTTTAAACAGAGATCTAGGACCATTGCCAATATTACTTCGATCCAATCGATGTCACCTCGAAAAGTGTTCGCCGTATGATCTAGTACAACGAAAGGAAGATTCAGAGGAACTGGGTGGATACTTCATTGTCAACGGCATAGAAAAACTTGTGCGAATGCTCATCGTCCCCAAGAGGAACTATCCAATGGCAATAAGTAGAAAGGCGTTCTCGGCTCGTGGGCCTTCGTTCACGGAAATGGGAATTTCAATCCGATCGGTGCGACCTGATCAGACGTCCCAGACGAACGTCTTGCACTATCTCAGTGACGGAAACGTGACGTTCAGATTTTCATGGAGGAAGAATGAGTATCTGATCCCCGTCATGATGATCTTGAAGGCTCTCGTTGAAACGAACGATCGCGAGATCTTTGAGAACCTGGTGGGACCTGCATGGTCCAAAGGCGCAAGCAATACTTTTGTGACTGACAGAATTGAGATGTTGCTGCGAACATATAAAGCCTACGGCCTGCACTCAAGGTCAGAAACACTTGCCTACCTGGGCTCAAAGTTCCAGCCCGTTCTAGGGGTACCCGCAGATATGCCGGCAGAAGAGGTCGGGCGAGAGTTCCTCCGAAAGGTCGTTCTGCCTCACCTGGGTAATTCCAAAGTCACCGAACGACAAAACTACGACAAGTTTCAGCTCATGTTGTTCATGATACGAAAGCTTTATGCATTTGCAGCTGGTGACTGTGCAGCCGACAATCCTGACGCGATGTCAAACCAAGAAGTTCTCCTTGGTGGGTTCTTATACGGCATGATCTTGAAGGAGAAGGTCCAGGACTGGTTGTATTCCATTGGCGCAATGGCCCGTGAATGGTGTCAGAGGAACAACGGTGGAAGATTCACGGATCCGACCTTCGAGAAAGACTTTGCTTCTAGGATCATCAGACGGACCAACGAGAATATCGCCGGCCTCCTTGAATACTTTTTGTCTACTGGCAATCTTGTCAGTAGTACTGGTCTTGACCTTCAGCAGGTCAGCGGTTACACGGTCGTGGCAGAAAAGATCAACTTCTACCGTTTTATCAGTCATTTCCGCTCCATCCACAGAGGAAGTTTCTTTGCACAATTGAAGACTACGACTGTCCGTAAGCTTCTTCCAGAAAGCTGGGGATTCTTGTGCCCAGTACACACGCCAGACGGCAGTCCTTGTGGACTGTTGAACCATCTTGCACATCAATGTCAGATTCAGATGACGCCATCTGACGTATCGAATGTTGAAACCGCTGTTCTCGGATTGGGGCTTTCTGGTACCCCATCTGTTTCCCTTGATGAGAGTGTTGTCGTTCAGCTGGACGGCAAGGTTCTGGGCTATTGTAATCCGAAGCAAGCAAAAACGATTGCTCAGACGTTGCGATACTGGAAAGTCGAAGATAAGAATGGTATACCGCTTGAGCTAGAGATTGGCTACGTGCCGAACTCAAATGGAGGTCAATTCCCTGGTATCTACATGTTCAGCGGCCCATCACGTTTTGTACGCCCTGTCAGATATCTACCTACCGACAAGACCGATCTCGTTGGACCTTTCGAGCAGCCATTCATGGAAATAGCCTGCGTCGATCCAGATATAATTTCTGGCGTTACAACACATATTGAGTTTGAACCGACACACATATTATCAATATTGGCCAATATGACACCGTTCTCGAACTTCAACCAGTCGCCTAGAAATATGTACCAATGCCAGATGAGCAAGCAGGCTATGGGTACACCCTCAAACTCACTGCAATACCGAACAGACAACAAAGCGTATCTGCTACAGACAGGACAAACGCCCATCGTGCGGCCGCCTCTTTATAACGCATACGGTCTTGACAGTTACCCCAACGGTATGAATGCCATTGTCGCAGTCATTTCGTACACTGGCTACGATATGGATGACGCCATGATAATCAACAAATCCTCTCACGAACGAGGCTTCGGAGACGGTGTCATATATAAGACCAAGGTGTACTCACTGAACGACCAAGGCCGGACTATGAAATCGAGAGCCGAGATAAACAAACTTTTCGGATTTGCACCAAACGGACTTATTCAAGCGCATTGGAGAGACCACCTGGACGAAGATGGCTTTTCTCCCATTGGCACCAAGGTATCAGAGGGCGACCTAGTGGCAGCTTTCCATACAGTGATGTTCAATCCTTCAACAAGCGAATATCAGAATATCGATCAGAGGACGGACTTTTTCAAATATAAGGATGCCGAAGAGGCTTACATTGACCAGATTCGACTTATTGGATCCGAGAACGGAAACGAGCCATGTCAGGCGATCAGCATCAAATATCGCATCCCTCGTCGACCTGTCATAGGTGATAAGTTTTCTTCTAGACACGGACAGAAGGGTGTCTGCTCGCAATTGTGGCCTGCCATCAATATGCCTTTCTCGGAAACCGGCATCCAGCCCGATGTCATCATCAACCCTCACGCTTTCCCGTCTCGAATGACGATTGGCATGTTTGTCGAGTCCCTTGCCGGTAAAGCTGGTGCTTTACATGGCCTGGCGCAGGATTCCACACCGTTCCAATTTTCCGAAGAACATACGGCAGCTGACTATTTCGGCCATCAACTCCTGAAGGCCGGATACAACTTCCATGGTAACGAGCCAATGTACAGTGGTATCACCGGTCAGGAATTTGCTGCGGATATCTATCTTGGCGTTGTCTACTACCAGAGGTTGAGACACATGGTCAGCGACAAATTCCAGGTCCGAACGACAGGACCTGTAAACGCCTTGACCGGTCAGCCTGTCAAGGGACGTGCGAAAGGAGGAGGTATCCGTGTCGGAGAGATGGAGCGTGACTCATTGCTCGCTCACGGCACTGCTTTCTTGCTACAGGACCGTCTCATGAATTGTTCAGACTCGACCAAGGCTTGGCTCTGCCGGCAATGTGGCAGTTTTCTGAGCGCCCAATCCGCCGTCAATTTCTACACGAGAGGCGGCAGCAAGCGAGGAGGACCCCAACACTACACAGTGAACATCGTCAGATGCAGAGCGTGTTCGAGGGAAGCCCGCTTCAACGACCCAAGGAGCAACGTCTGGGAAGACGGTACCGGTGGAAAATGGGTTGGAGGAGAAGACACGACTTTGGTCACGATACCCGGCGTTCTCAAATTTTTGGATGTCGAACTAAGCGCGATGGGGATCAAGATGAAATTTAAAGTCGATCCGTAGATTACCTATCTTACCTGAGGTGGATTTGGCTATTGATTATATTATATCGTTACAACAACAATGATGAATCGGATCGTTACGCACAGATATAAATGTCTTTCATGAAACCTCCCTCTCCACACAAAGCACTGTAATAGTATAGCTTATGTAATTAGTATGTCCGCTATATGCCTCATGACCCTTCCTCTCCGTAGTCAGTATTAGTTCATAGGTACATACATATCTTACCTAGGTACCTTATATATATATTCCCCAGACATAATATATACAACTCCACTCACCCATACCCACAGAACAAGAGCATCAGAAAGAGCCTCCAAGTACCATGTCCATTCAGTCCTTCCTTCCTTCCTTCCTTCCTTCCTTCCTTCCTTCAATCATTCATTTGTTTAGCGCAGACCCGTCTTTACCTCATCTTCGCAATGCGTACCAAATCACCCAAGAATTCGTTGCTGCTTATGATGGTGGTGGGGTGAAGTGGGAAGTGGGAAGTGGGATCGATACAGAGGGGGGGGGGGGGGGGGGTTTGAAAATCACGGAACAAACAACTTCTCTTGCTATTTCAGTATGACGATGATAATTAGATAGATAATGAATGTGGTAGAAGTAGGTATATAAAGGGAAAAAAAAAAGGGGCCCGCCCGCCTGCACTATTTAGCTCGCATTCATTCCATTCCATTCCATTGCAGCGCCCAGCCAGCCAGTCACCATCGAATCTTCCGCCATGAGGGAGGAGATAAAACATCAACGCTTGACGAAACGACCCCAAACACGCGGTATCAGCCTCCACGGTGGGATATCGTCGTGGCCGAGCTCGACGATGTCCCAGTCACCTGCGTTGATCAAGGCGCGTTCGATTTCTGGGCGGAGGCTGCAGCCGCCCATCAGGGGGGTGTAGAATATGTTCCAGAAGCCTAGATATTGGACACGTCAGTTCCAAGGACTTATTAGGACTTTTTCGCGGCTCGCAATTTCAAAACTCACCCTGGACGATTCTCGTGACGAAATTCTGGCTGGCCTGGTGTTCCCAGAATAGGAGCTGGCCGCCTGGTTTGAGCAGGCGATAGATCTGTTTTGCAGCGGCGGCTGGATCGGAGACCGAGCACAGGACTTGCATACGACCGTGTCGATGCTCTCCACGCCAATGCCGTATGACTCCTCCAAGAGCTTGGCATCTTCCAATCCAGCGTTGATCAGGACGTAGATGTCACCGAGGCCATGTTGCTCGATCACCTCGTCGCGGAGCGTGTTGAAAAGTGGCTCATTGGGTTCAATCCCGTAGATGCGAGAGACGGCTTTCCGGTCAAAGCGCGGAAACTGGTTTCCTGAGCCTGGCCCGAGTTCAAGGACTGTTCCGCTCGCCATGCCGACTAAGCGTGGCACCGGTGTCCGTGCTGCTTCGTTCGCAGCGAAATGATGACCTACCACACCCATGCAAAATCACAGTTGGTCAATTGCCTTGCGAACGGGAGCCAACACAAGAGTTTGACGGCATAGACACACCGAGAGTTAAATACCATGTTGCAAAGGTACGGTCAAGAAGTCCGCTCGAATCCCTCGAGCGGAGATTTTGCAGCAGATCTGTATTGTAGACAAAAACGAATTAGCGAGGTTCATGCCTTTAGAGAGGTAGGTAGCTAAGGATTCATACGTACGCCAATAAGAGTACCCCAGAGGCTGGCATATCTCGGTATAAGCATTGAAGCGCTCTTTCAGATGATAAGGCATGTTGGGATTGCTCGCGGCCCACGGGTGAGATAAAGAAGAAGAGGATTGTCATGGGTTGGAAGTTGGGCGCCTTGACTTTTATATCCCGTGATAGTAGTACTAGTACAATAGTAGCCACTAAGGGTCGGTCATATATCAACCAACTAACGACCCCATCAACGCCAACATCAATGAAAATCTTGCCAAGCTTGTCCTTCACCGAGATGTTGCTCAAATATTCCGTCGATATACACTTCATAACGGGAGACGTTATGATCTTTTTGATATGTCGAGATCGGTATGCAGGGAGCAAATAGTACCGCTGCTACAACCTATCGAGCCGCTCAGGATTCCCTTGTTCTCTTTTCCATCAAGGGGAGCCATGAAAAAGAATGGATGTAACGGCTCGTACGTTGGCAGAGCAGAAGTCAACCGCCATCTCGTCCGGGGCAAGAGAAGGTCTGTTCTACAGCATACAGTCCCTCTGTTGTATGGGAAAAAGGTGTTGTCGAATGCAAAATCGAAGGTGAAGTTGTCTCCAATTCTCTTAATATATCCTGTGAGGGGAGCATTCTTTGTAGGTGTTTCCGAAACACGGTGTCACGGCCATTGGATAATTGGGAGGTCTGATTGTACTGAAGTAAGCAGGTTGCGCTAAGATGATGATCATTTTGGGGGCCAAGAGAAGTTCATCTGCGAAGTCCGAGCCAAGGAGAGTGGCTCGCCAAAATGTGACTACGCTTTAGGCTGCATATGCTCTCCAAACATCCGAAGATATGAGAGAGAGAAAAGAGAGTGGAGAAAGAATCACAGCTGGATAGGCTCTTGATATCTGCATGGCGAGATGGGATGTCGAATCTGAATGTTGCAACTGATGACGAACAATTGCTTAAGGGACTTGCTGGTCAGCTTTGAACCCTTGAAGCTGTACGGAATGTATGCGCTGATGCGCAACCAGCAACCACAACGTCGCCTTTTACCTCTTGTTCGAGGCGCGGTATAGAGCCAATGAGGCTGGTGCTTCTGAATCAAACCGTTACTGGATATGCCTCGCGATATACGCACCTTGGGAGTGAGCTCACTATCCTACCCACTGAGAACAAGGCTGTCCCGTCAGAAATGTCCTCATTGGGTCCATTAGAATGTACAGGTTTAGGGCAATGTGTATCATGTTGGAGGTGCGACAAAAGGCCCTATTGGACCGTTTCTTAGCCTTCCATTCGATATTTGCAATTCTTGCCTGATTGACTAATGCATCCTGTCCAACTTTGCTATCTACCTCTACCAAAGAATCCGAGTCGTTTCCCCATGGAACACACAAAACATCCGTCACTGCCGCCTCTCTAGGGCATGCAATAAAGGTTGTATCAACCAACGTCCTACCAAAATGGAGAAGACAGTGCGACCTTCTGTGGAGGATTATCACATCGGATGGCTCTGTGCACTCTCTCAGGAGATGGCTGCTGCGCGAGGTATGTTGGATGAGGACTACGGAGTGATTGACCATGGCAATCACCACGATCATAATTCCTACCGGGGAGGCAGGGTCCATCAGCACAATGTTGTGATCGCCTGTCTCCCTGCCGGCGTTGACGGCACGAACGCAGCGGCTACTATTGCAAGGGATATGGTAAGAACCTTTCCAGCGCTGCGATTCGGCCTCCTCGTCGGTATCGGTGGGGGTATACCAAATCTAGAGGCACACATTGACATTCGTCTGGGAGACGTGGTTGTGAGTCAACCCAGTGAAATTCGCGGCGGTGTCATTCAGTATGACAAGGGCAGAAAGGAAGATGAGGGTTTCGTCCGCAAAGGAATACTCAACTCTCCACCACGAGTCTTGTTGACAGCACTTAGCCATCTACAAAGCGAGCATGACATGGTCGACAGCAAGGTCCCTTCCTTCCTCTCTGAAATGCTACAGCGTTATCCCAAGATGGAAGAGACCGGATACGCATTTCCTGGATCTGAGCATGACACTTTATACCAGGCGGCGTGTGATTCTGAAAGCGCGGACCGGCCAACGAAGATTCGCAGAACAGAGCGTCGAGCGCGCCATAGTGCGGACCCGATGATCCATTACGGCGTCATTGCTTCTGGAAATTCAGTGATAAAGAACGCCTCTGAGAGGGATGGACTGCAGGCGCAGTATGGAGCGCTCTGCGTTGAAATGGAGGCTGCTGGATTGATGAACGACTTCCCGTGTCTTGTGATTCGCGGCATTTGTGACTA
>QWDQ01000110.1:0-11367 GCA_003868215.1 Pseudophaeomoniella oleicola | reverse complement strand
ATGAACAACCGCCGGCTATGGGTTCTGCTTCATTATACCTCAAGTGCATTGCATTAAATGTCGTTGTTTTCCGGTTCACGGTGCGGATCTTGGCGCCAAGGCTCAGGGGTTGTAACTTACCCTTAAATCCACCTTCCCCATCGGGAACAAGCACTAAATATAGGGGGAAATAAAACACCCTCATATCTTTCGACAGTAGGGTATCATTCTATCAACAGACAACACCGTCGTCTCCGGCATCCATACTTCGGATGTTTTGTTTAATTCATATAATTGGATGTGTCCGTTGAGGATGATATCATGCAGATACCAGCAGATAAGGGGTCTCCGGCAGAATGAGCCCAAGGTCACCGCGGGGTCAAGCAAGGTCGGCAGGATGCCATAGCCGCTCCCCAGGGAGATGGCAGATGTCAGATGTTATTAATACGTTGCTACACCGACGGCGCTGGCCTGTACCACCGGTAAAAGGCATCAAACGCATGGACCCTGTTTCACGGTTGAATAAGAAAGCCCGTCATATCCGTTGCTTTGGTGGCGTTGGCACCCTGACGCTTAGCCGAATACGGTCACGAAACCAGGGCAACGCCTTGCGTGAAAAGCGAATATGTGGCTGGGCTATCGCTGGCCTCGCTGCCTCATCGCTCCGAAGAGTAAAAGTCAAGGCGTGCCGACGGTGGGTGATAACGACATGAAAGAACGGTAAGCCCGACCCGGGTGTTGTTTGAAGTGAAGGGCCCCAGTGTAGATACAGTATGAGACGGGTATATACTGATCAGATTGCAGTCTCACCTACGGGCGACGCGACTTGATCGAAAACCCCTCAGTATTCGAACGTTGACTGGAATTTATAATACAAACCCCAGCCCTCTCTTTTCTCCTCTCGGTTTTACTTATATACCGCAGGATTCCTATCCCCAACGTCCCATATTCATCTTTACTGACAGTGGTCTTTCATCTGCAATACACTCCTGACCCCACAATCTACGTGCCTCATTCGGTTCGTTCATCACTACTTCTCCGTTTCATCGACCCTCGTCACGGGCCTGTCAGATCTCTGGCTTCTCTTACAGCGAGCGGCTTCTGTCTGACAACTCTAGTTGACTCCGGTCTACAGCCATCAGGTCAGATTCGCGGTACCTCGTGGCTCGTCAAGTCTGCCACGTTGATGATCACACTGCCGTCACTTGTACATGTGCCGCGATCGATAAGCAGCCTTCAACATTACACACATCATCAACTCTCGCGATGTCTACCACGCGGGATAATGTAAGTGGTGATATTTTTACATCTCGCTCATCTCTTGCTGACTGATCGTTGACCCAGAAACCGAAAAGCGCAGACGCGGCCGATCCTTCGGCCATGCTTCACAACATCCCGCTGGGCGTCTCGGCACGAATCTCGACCCAAGTCATGGCCGACACGCTGGTCTTCCCTCAACCCCTGCTACCCCATCATCGCCTGCTCTTGAAACACATCACCCACGTCGCAGACGACGCAGACGGCGACGTGGTCAGCTCCCTCCTCGAAGTGATCCAGGCTGGCGTCGGGTCGACGGCGTCGACCGCGTTGCGAGTGCACACCAAGTTAGCTGCGTGGAAAGAGAAGCCGCTGCATCAAGAGTGGCAGGGGTGCTGTTGTTCACTTTGGGACGTTCGGCGACAGGGTCTCAATCTCACGAATGGAGGCACTCTGGCCATCGTCTGTTCCTGCGAACCATACAACATGTGGCTCAACAAACACTATCGCGACGCATTGCTGACGATGACACCCGAACGGCAAGAGGAAGAACGTCGTGCTTATAACGAACAATTCGGCAGCCAGTGGCATGCGGCTGCCGTTCACATTGCGAGGCACCCGGACACCAAGAAGCGGAGGATGGTGGTGTTTGATCCCAGCGACAGGGCTCTACCGGCGGATACTGAAAGGATACGTTTCCGAGACCGCGTCGGGCTGTCGATGGTAGAGGGCTTGGTCACCAAAGTGCTGGCGAGATATAAAGAGGACCCGCACGAGATATTTCTTGTTCATTATCCCAATCCTGACGCGTCCTGTCTATCCATGTGTATGTTATGGATTTACTATGTGGCTTGCCTCATCGAACGAAGTGAGACGTACGATCCTACGAAGGAACGATACGGATGTGTTCATCTGCGCCGCTAGGCAGGGATTTTACCTTTACAAGAATACTAAATAGGTGTTTACGGTTTTTATTGTGGAA
Source organism: Pseudophaeomoniella oleicola (assembly GCA_003868215.1). Taxonomy (NCBI): domain Eukaryota; kingdom Fungi; phylum Ascomycota; class Eurotiomycetes; order Phaeomoniellales; family Phaeomoniellaceae; genus Pseudophaeomoniella; species Pseudophaeomoniella oleicola. The sequence continues at coordinate 9,149 of QWDQ01000110.1, read as the reverse complement.
AGGTATATATTCAGCAACAGACTGTCTTTGTATCTTTCCTCGGTAGCACCGTGAAGCCGATCACATGTGACGATGCATGGCCCAATAGAACCGATCCGTGTACCGTCGAGACCTGATTTAGATTCGAAACGCTCATGTCATGAACGGGCTTCAGATCAATCAAGCCCCCTGTAATGCCCCGCAGGGGTCTAGGTGATACCTCCATGATTTATTACCGTGAGCATGTGCGCCGCTGACTTTGTGGGACCATGTACGTGAAATCCAGCCATTACTGTTGTTACGGACATCGGGCGGGCGAATGAAATGAAGACTTGCAGGCATCGTAGTGGGCGTCGGTATGCTCACCCGAAATGGTGACATGATGGATTGGCGATGCCGAACGTGGGTGAGGTATGTACAGATGGTAGATGCTGGTGTAGGTGAACAAATTCGCCGATGTTTACAGCATGACTGTTAAACCGATCAGTTATGCCCTCTCTGATTGTCCTCTCTGGATACGCGAGTCATACATAAGGGATTCTTCCATACGACAAGATCTGGATTGCTGCCGCATAGAGTGGTTGGATATATCGTGTGGTAACCAACGCGTCGTCTAATGACAGGTGTTGGGATATAGCCGTGTAGCGATGGTTGTCCGAACCGAGACTCCCTGTCGCCATCCGTAACAAATCATGGCTACGAGGAACATTCGCGTTTCGATGATGAAGCTACGTCCTGGGCGTGTGCTGGACCTGCCCCCAAAGTTCTTTTCAGCCGGGGCTGGCATGGCGTTTTGTTTGACAGTATGCGGATGATGGTCGATATATAGATATCGGAAACTGTGAGGATGCCACGGGTCGTCCGGCCGAAAAAGAAAAGACATTGCTGGCTGGCTATGTGAAGATCATACATAGGCTGCCGACATCGACGCTGGAGGTCATCCGTACCGGCGTCTGCAGTCAAGGGGCCGACTTCGCGTGCCTCTGTCTATAAGCTCTTCCGCAAATCGTCTATATCCGCCGTTCCAAGACCCGGAAGCTGGATTACGCCGTTCAGGTTCCAACACCCCTTATTTTGAGATTACCGTCTTCCAGGCGGTAAGGATGTTCGTAGAATGGTCAAGGTCGGTGGGTCTGCGTTAGAGATGAGGATGGACAGTGAGGAGCCAATTTTTTTTCCAAGAGCCTCGTGCCTCGGGTATGGTTTAATGCGCTCGATGAGTCACATTTACATACGCAAAGTCCCAGCCTGTCGGCAGTAGCGAGGGATGCACAGCTGGGGGCCTGAATCTGTCGTCGATACGGGGTTCGATGTTCAGGGGATCACACTCACCGGAAATCCAAACGTCTTTCTTAATCTCAGCCGCACTTTACCCTCCAGTCTCCAGTCACGTCACCCACGCGTGCTCGAGCTTTCGAGTTATAATCCATGACGGGCAGGAACGGTAGGCCGGATGCCATAACATAAACCCACGTAGCTCGTCGAGCTAGAATTTGGACCTGCCTCCCGTCGTGACGACGCAGAATGTCATCAACATGTCCAGTGGTGATTCCGTAATCGCGTCTCACGGGTAAAAGACGAGTGTCTGATGAAGGACGGCAAAGACGACGGATTCTGGGAGCGAGGGCAAAGGATCCGCCTGTTACGGAAAACATTCGGATCCTCTGCCCAGCCACATCCCGCCGCAGACAGCGATCACTACGTCAAGGGGCAGTACTCTGCCCACAGTTGGCCGCGGTGGCAACAGCAACCGGCTCTGTCTTGTCATCCACCCGTGACGACATAGGGTCTGTAAGGTCCGTGGAGACGGTACAGTGTAAGGACGACGGTTGCGATGGTCGGACGCAAATGGTTCAAACGGGCGGATGGAGAAGGAAGAGATGACTTGCCGAAATGCGGTTCCAGCGGCAGATACAGATCATCGTGATAGCCCCAGATGTCCCCTAAACCCAACTGTCGGTGATGCGTTTGATATAAAGCGTTAACGGTACCAGCTTTCAAACAGGGACTCGAGATCCGAAATCAGGGGGGCTGAAGGTCTGGATGGCAATATCTCGTTGGATATGTGGATATATCTTTCGGTAACCTCTGCGCAGCTCAGGAGCGCCGGTCGCACCGAAGATTAACGTTATGGGTAACCGATATGCCATTCTGTCCGTCCACCGACTAACTAAAGAGTAGGCGATGAAGCACTGGCGTCTTGGGTGTGTTGATGAAAGACCGTATGTGACGGCGAACGGGAGAGAAAGGGGTATGTTTGATGAGAGGATGGGTCTGTTGGGTAAGTGGAGAGAAGGCCTATATAAGAAAGGCTACCTTGTGGCAAGAGGGGGACTCGGAGGAAAGAGGGAAGTTGACAGCGAGATGGAATATATACAGGAACGAAGATGGGAATTATTTCGAAAGCAGACAAAGGTCTGTATTTAAGACCCTGAAGGGGAGCACGCCACGGCGTTTGTTGTATGGGATCAGGTGCAAACGCGTCCGATATTGCCGTTAGGTATAAACGGTCAAGCCATTGGATGGGAAGCCCAGGAGAGATTGCCCTATTGAATGGACGCCGTACATAGCGGCCGTTGAACGTAAGAGTGACTCCAGCCTTTAATGATAGTGGTGGAATTCGAGAGTCCGGCGACAGGGCCGGCGCCTTTCGGGAAAAAGAGGGCGATAGTTCACAACGTATATATATCCTAAAGCGATGATATCTCTACCGTCGAAACGACAGTGATTAACATGTGGATCGGCTCTGGGATCACAGCGTCACAGAAGCTTGGGATCATGGTAACGGAATGCTCCACGCCGCCGCTGCCGCGGGGGTGCACCCGTGACACCACAGCGTTGTCGATCGGGATGACTTTTGGATGTGATTGTCAGCTAGACCTACCGGCTGTACCCTTAAACCCCTATGAACCATTGATGACCCGGAAAACATGATCGCCGCGTAGCTCCTACGACACGACGCACTCGCCACGGCGGGACCGGTGGACCAACCCACTCGATGCGTTACAGGACCCCATTAGCTACCAGCAACATTTGTGTCATCCTCAAAGTCCTCCCGGCAGCGATAACCTCGAGCAGCCAAGGCATGTGGACAGCGGGAAAGATGATGGACTCTAAGCCGCAAGCAGAGCTGCGATCGCCTCCATGGCAATTTCATAGGCCGAGAACCTAGGCAGATCACCCACCAGGTCGACGTAGCGGAAATCCCCACGAATGTGGTCCATCCGATGGCTCCACGCCGGCGCGTTGTGTCCTTGCTTGAGACAGTACATGATTCCAAGCTTGATGCGAAGTACGTGCTCCGTGCCGACACTGACCCTCTCCGCGATATACATCCAGACCTGAACGTCGCTGTCGGCGTGCAAGCGACCGACGTAGGCTGCCAGACGTCCACGACGCTCCCGGACAATCAATCCAGCACCGGTGTACGAAGTTGGGTCCAAACGCATGACGGGTTGAGCGTAGAGACGACTCGGTGAGGCGGCGTTGTCAGGTATCGTGGAACTGTACACGGCGGCAGCGATCAGTATTTGGTTCAAAGACGCAACCGGAACAGCAAGGGAGTAAGCTATCTCACCCGGTAGCAGCAGGAGCGCTATGCGCGACCGTGGAAGACGGATCAGTGACGGCCAAGTGGACATCCTCGTCAGATCCTCGCAGAGGCTCGTTGTCGTAGCCGTCGACAGGCAAGGTGTTGAGCAGACGGACGAAGTTTGCGTTGAGAGGGGTTCTTGCAGGCATGATGGGCAAAGGCTACGTGCGAAGGTCAGCATGACTGTTCAGATCCTGTATACCAAGACCTACCCCAGAGAAGAACTTGTAGATGGCGTTATTATTAACGGTTGTGAAAGAGTGCTCACTGTGACCTGGGATGTTGTAATGGCCACGAAGGTGAAGTGGCGCGACAGAGTAGGCCTGCAGGTAGGAGGACGGCAGGATGGTTTGGGAAAGGATGATGAAAGTGCATAGAGAGCAAAGAGGACGAATGATAGAGAATAAATTAAAAGAATGAATGATATGAAATGAGTCGATGAGGTGAATGGGATTATAATGTGAAAGGTGGGCTGCGCTGGTCTTATAGGTTACATTCATTCACAAAGCTTCAGGGTGTGTTTTAGTGACGATGATGAGAGTCACGACCAGAGTCATGCACCGCGACGCCATTTGATAGTGAATAGTTGCAGCAGCGGTGAAAGGTACTGACTGTCAGAAAGGCATGGACATTCATTTCCTGCTCGGCCACGGCGACGGGGTGTCGGATGTGAACTGTAGGTGTTCTAAAGACGGCTGCCGGTGGGGAGGGCATTGACCAGCTAAGCAGTATCTGGGTCAAGACCGCATGCGACAGGCGTGGCCACTTCCGTCGGATAGTACGAGCTTCCTGTTCCTGCCCTTGACCCTGTGGACTGTGCCTCTCTTCAAGGCTACCCGCACAGGCCGTCGGCCAGCACGCGGTCCGCTGGATCGACCACACTGCCATGGTGCCGCCAAGAAAAGGGCACGTCGCAGGCGATGCGATCCTGGTCGGCGTAGCGCATAGTAATAACATCACTGCCATTCTCCGGCTACCAGCAGTCTCAATCTATACCTACATATCCATTGCGCTGCCTTATCGCGGAGAGAGAGCCTAGGGGAGCCAGGGGTTATACATGATAACCAACGAACCGACGGTTTTCAGACATGCCAAGAGGGCCTTTTACAGCAGAATCCGTCGAGATGCGACTTCGGATGACCCGATAGGAATGGGTTCGAGCCGTTATGTGCCTCGTACATCGAACCGTATAGCGATTCCCATGACTCTACGAGGGCTGAGCTTTCGATGAATGGCATTACCGTGAGCGGATGTGGATGCATCTCTCGATAACAGGTCGTCCGGGTCGCGATTGAAATCAACACCCCTTCACTTATAGAAATCTAACACGGCCGTATATATTTTTTGACCTGAATAATATAACGGTTTTCGTAACAGCTGGGTGATATAAGATAGCAGCAGAAACGCTATTTGATAAATCCAGAAATGAGAACAGATCTGGGTAATCAAATTTAAGGTGATACGACCGGGAATAAATACGACAGCTCCCCAGCCAGCAGGACGGAAAAAATACAACAACCCCAAGAACGACAGACTGATCGACTGTTGATTATACTCCCTCCAGCAACCAGGCTTTCCCATATTGACCCCCTAAACACGTTGTGGTATTTTCGTCGACCTGTTGTTGTCCGTGAGCGACGCCGTGTTCTTAATGAGCCCATGATCAGTTGCCGAATCCGCTGTCGTCGGAATCCTCTTCGTCTGCGTTGTCGTCCTCGAAGCCTTCGAAGACGATCCCCCTTATCAACCTGATATACCCTTCGTGCATCACGGCGGTCCCAATTTCCTCGTGGTCGTTGAGCCGGACAGCCTGGTCCCACGTCTCTTCACGAACCTCGGAGTCCCCCTTTATGTATGTGAGAACAAAGTCCTTTGGCTTCCAGGCCAAGTCCGGATACACCTGATTGATTTGCTTGATCGCCTCCTTTTTCAAGACACCCCACGAGATATTGGTGCTGACGCGGACTGATATGCGCTGTTCGTCCCACAGGTCTGGATGGTACCAGTAGATTCGAAAGGCGTGGATCGCATTATCGGCAGGAGATTCGGAAGCCATCCTTGGATGTCTGCAAATAAGACCGCACCTGTCAGCTGGCGTAAACATAAATATAATCTCGCACCATGGCATGTCGACCACCGAAACGGGGATCTGTATCGAGAAGGGCATACGTACGGGGATTCGCTGTTGATATTCATGGGTCGTTCGTAGTGGATGTCTTGGTGAAGTTCGCGAACGCGGAGGTTTTCGTTTTGAGGTGGCAGATGTGAAGCGTCGACGATGGCGGGCGATTTTCGAAACGTAAGTCTGGGCGCAAATGCGTGAAGGAGTGATTGTGATGACAAGGCGGCAGTAATATGAATATATTTCTCGGTGCCGCTGCTGGATGGTTCGCGTCGCGAACGATTGTGATGGCAAAAGCGCGGCAGGAGAGAGTCTGGTGACGAACACCAGGAAGAATACAGAGTCAGGTAGTGAAGGGAAGTACGAAGAAAGTCTCGCCGCCGGGGTCAGATAGGGCCCTTGCGACGTTCAAAGCCACCGTCGATGAAACACGTTGTAAAAGGCATCACCCGCGTCAGCAAAGAGGAGCCAGCGTCCCCCTCTCGTCAAATCTACCTTCTCCTTCACTTCCACGGCATGTTACATGTCACTGCACTCTGTATCGGCCTTTCATATCTTCTTTTTATTGCTGTTCACGTTCCAGTGTCTCTCTTCCAAGTATATTTTTACCACGCCAGGTACGGCGTCCTGTATCTGTGATCCTGCTTCCAACCATTTATTCTCGAGGGCCTACATCTCCCTTCCTCGCGGCTTCCAGTCTGCGGCAATGCAGTCACATCGAAACGAAGATCCTTCTCACTCTGCGATCAGGTAAGTCTCGTTGTAAGGTCACTTCAAGTGAAAGACACGCTGCTTCTTTCATCTCGCTTCACCCCACTGACGTGTTTTCTCGACATCGAGCTGACTTGGTTGTTATGGCGACTCGTGCCGCCAGTCGCTCGGTTACCACACAGCTCGCTCCTCTCATGTCCGCGGAACTTGACCAGCAACAACGTGACGGGGATCGCCACACGACGGTTGACCAGGCTGAACGGGAACATAACTCGATCATGGCCAACGCATATGATCGCATCTACGGCTGGAGGGAGGCCGGGGTCGCACGAGCTGCGGATAGAGAGGCTGGGGAGAGTTTCGAGCAAACGTGGACAGATGGACAGATGGACAGCAGTTCGTGATACAGACAGGGTTACAGTCGACCGATAAAGGCCGTCTCGTTAAGGAAGAGAGGTATTTCAACGCTTTCGGTACCTTCATCCTCCCCGAGGCGCTGCGGCATTGGACGAGGGCGGGACGTCAGAGGCAGGGCAGGATGCCTCCTCGTCAGCATCTCGAAAACTTCGAGCGAGATGTCATCGAGGCGGAGAGGGCCGAGGCGGCGCGAGGAGGGTGGATGTTTGTTCCTGTGACGGCCGGCGTTGTGTTCTTCATCACCCAGCCACCTGTGGCCCATCCGGAACAGCATTGATGTACTCTTGCGCGAGGTAGAGATTAGGATTATGATGGTGTCACTATCTACGCGTATCCTGTTGCTTCGTTCCTGGCTCGAAGTCTCCGATTGGAAGGCCGGACGCTCACGAGGTTGGGTTTGGGAAACGGCGCGGAGGGTGTCGCCTGTATGCTACCAGCCCGGACAAATGCTGGCCGATTGGGACAGTGTGCTGTCGTTTATATATCATCTGCAGATCAGGACGCGTGGTGGTATGTACCTTTACCGAGCATGTCACTCTGGTTTGGTGAAGTGGGTTTAAAACGGATCCACGTGTCCAGAGCCCTGGGTTTTCTGCCTCCCTCTTCGAAAGGATGGTCCTGCTAGGAGAACAGGGTCCGCCGTTGTACGTCAAGGATGGCGGAGACTAAGGCCGTTCGAGAACCGGCAGAATGACCGTAGGCGGAGATGAATGGATCACAACAACAGGCGGAAAAGACAGCAGAGTATATCAATCGAATGAACGGTGAGAAGCACGTAATATTGACTATAAAAGTAAGGCATGCTATGCGTAACAGTTGCTTGCGGATGTACATGAATAGACTGTAAGACGCCATGGGTACCGCCAAAGAACACGGGGACAGATGAGTAAGAAGATATCGATCCGAATCGTTCCTCCGCGTCGCGAACAAAGAATATGTAACATGTTTATGTTTAGATATCTGTGGCTCTTGCTGATGTCAGTTGTATGATGCCCGATATGATGCCCTCGGCCGTGTGATGCAGTCGTCGAACCTGTCCGACGGACGTCTGGGTATATTTGCTGATCTCAGCCTCCAACCGGTGTGTCTCTCGTTCCAACTCCTGCAGTTTCCGTTCCTGTCCGTGCACTTCGCTGCGTGTCTGTCGATAGCTTTCGAGTATCTCGTTAAACTTGTCGTCGGTATGTCGTTCGTTGAGGCTGGCATACAGCTCGGCATATCTCTGGTTGAGGGTCACGAGAGCAGTCTTCGCGGTTTGTATATCGGTGGTTGACGCATCTCGTTGTGCATTAAAGTTGTTGAAACGGATCAGAAAATCTTGCTGTTCGCGTGGTGGCGGTGTGGGAGACGTTGGCGCCGGGGTCCTATGGAGGGATTCGGGCTCGTGGCTAAGGGTACCACGAGACCGTGTGTGGGCTGGTGATGTCGCCGGGGAAGGAGGAGTATGGAAGACGTCATGGTGATCCGATGGTACAGGGCTGGGAGCAGGTATCGGTTCATGGTCTGCGACGTCAGGGTGTTCGGTGGCGATCATTCGATCGAGCTCTATCCTCGCTTTGCCGAGTCTGATCATTGTGATGTCCTTCAGACGAAGGACGTCCACGAGCAACACCGTCCAGATAACTTGTAGGCCGAGAGAACAATTTCGTGCACGTCGGCATAAGCTCGCGAACGTCTTCAGCTTCGTCAATCCCGATTTTTTGAAAGTGGGTGCATCCAAGTGAGCAGGCATCCCCCATTTAACGTCATTCCAGAGTAGATTCATGCGTCTAATAATTTCATTCTTTAACCGGTCTTCCCCTCGTTTTCTCGTAATCCTGACCAATATGTCCTGGTATTTTCTGCGGCCCGACATGTATTCCGAGGACGGGGGTACGTTCTACATATCCTCGGTGGCTCGGAGCCGGTTTGGTGTCGTTGGAACGTCGGCGCTCATGTTCGCTGTCGTGACGAGAGGGATACGAACGGGACTGTGGATGGTGGTGTAACTATCGTGGTGAGAGAGACACGGATGGGATTTTGAATGGTGTAATGGGTTGCTATACGTATATATGCAGTACCGTTGTCCAATACTGGATATAAAGTGAGTATGGTTTTGAAATGAATGAAGGATGACTTGTCTTCCTTTTAAAATGATTATCTCACAAGTGAGGAAGGTATAGCCAGTGAGTTGGTTGTATGATATCGTTATAAGGGGAAGGTACCAAAATTGCGTAGTGATTTTCATATCCCAGCAGATATATATAAAACTGAAATGCAATTCTCATACCAAGGAGAGATCATTAGAGAGTATGATGGTGGTTTAATACGGATGGATAGCTGGCTATA
>QWDQ01000011.1:0-510530 GCA_003868215.1 Pseudophaeomoniella oleicola | reverse complement strand
GGGGGGGGGGAGGGAGGGGGGGGGGGGGGAGGGAGGTGGGGGGGGGGGAGGGGGGGGGGGGGGGGTGGGGGGGGACGGGGGGGGGGGGGGGGGGGGGGGGGGGGGGGGGGAGGCAGATCAAGAAATAGCAAGGTAATCATACACATACACATAAACATACGCATACGCATACCGTAGCAAGTCTACGTGTATCTCGTGCACGGGTCTTCAAAATCATATATATAAAAAAGGAATTGATTATTCATTTTATTTGACTACCTTATCCTTCAAGGGCCCCTTCCTGTTCCTTCTTTCTCTTCTGTCGTCGTCGTCGCTGCCGTTGTTGTTGTTGCTGCCGCTGCTGGTACAGAATTACTGGTTGTTGTAGTAATAGTGCCACTAGTAGTGGTGGTGGTGGTGGTGGTAGGCGTCGGATCCCAAATTTCCGCCAAATTGAACCGTTTCAATCTGCTTTCATAATCCGACGTTACGACTGACATGCCCATCATATTCTAAAAAGAAAATTTCCCCTTCTATTAGCCCCGCTCCCCTCAATTCTCCATTCTACTGCTTTTTGGGGGGAATTTGGGGAGAATCAGAACTTACACGGTAAACTTCGACGAGGACGTATAGGTCGGGTGATTGGAGGGAGACGGGGTGGGAAGGGCCGATGAAGGAGGCGGTTTGGTCGATGAGAGAGGTGCGGGTTGGGTGGGTGGTTTGGCGGATTGAGGGGCGGATTGAGTAGGTGTGCTGAGAAGGGGAGGGAAGAGAGGGGGGGTTAGTTTAGGGTGAGGGTGAAGGGGGTTGATTGGGGAGAGATGGGGTACTATACCTTCTCGTCGTCAGCTTGGTTGTGGAAGTAAGGCGCTAGCACAACCTCGCACAGCGATTGCAGGCCGTCGGATAACGTCTTCTTCATGCAAGTCATCGGCGTGAGCCGCTTGACGTAGCGACTCTGTCGTTCCGACGTCCCCTCTACGGCGCTCGTGCAGATGTGATGGACCAACTTGACCGGGTCGAGGGGCGGTGAGACTTTGACGAATGATACTGTAGCAAGTCAGTCAGACTTTTAGTGGTCTAGGGAAGAAGAGACTATGATGGGACTTTTGTTTCCGATCGTTGGGAACATACCACAGGGGAGATCAAGTCTGACGGCTCGGAACATGGCTTTCTTTCCTTTTCCGGCTTCTTTTTTGCCTGGTTTTAGGTCTTCGAGTTCGGCGGCTATGGAGGCTTCGATGTCGCCGAGGTCTTCGTTGGGGTTGTCTTCATTGTCTTCTGGGGCTGTTGGATCGATGTAGCCAAGGTCTATAGCGGCCTGAGAGAGCGTCAGTCACTAATGTAGGAGATACACTGCTGCGGGCAATCAAGAGAACATGTTCCGTCGAAGAAGAAGAAGACGTAGCGTAGTGAGCTATCAAGGCCCGAGCAGACGAATGTGCCAAAACCGGATTGCCTCAACTTCAACTCGCGTACTCAACGAACCAACGCATACCTTCTCGAGTATATCCACAAGCTCAGCCACAGCTCTGCCCTCCTTCCCCCTTTCAGAGGTCACGAATACACCAGCATCATCACTCTGTATGCCAGCATTGCTTCCGGCGACGCCTGCAAATCCTCTCTTTGAAGCCGAAGCTTGGACCTTGGCGTGATGCCAATTCGTCTTCTATCGGCACAAGAGTCAGTTTCAGTCCTCGCCTGGTCAAGCACAGATTAAGAGATGGAAATGCTGATGGGACCTCAAAAGAAAACATGGTGCAGGGCAGACTCAATGAGAGGATGTCAGTCGGCATGCAGTGAATAAGTTATAAATATAGGAAGAAGAAAAGAGTCACACATTCTAGACGTACTTTCTTGCCCATTCGAAAGGACTCACACGTTCCTCATCTGCAGTTCTCCAAGACCGTAAATATGCAGAGTCCCTGAGGACTGCTGATCTTGATTCACTTCCTTTGAAAATAATCACTCTCTTGTCCTCAATGGATGCAGGACTTTTACGTCCACCACGATGGTAGGTTTGGAATACGTTGAGAATAAGTGTGCCTTTCGCTGGAATGTAAGAGGGCCGTTTTAAAGAGGGAGAGAGAAGTAAGATAGTATCAATTGGCAGGAAATAGAAGTCTTGCCCTGCCCATTCGAGTCTGGTGGTCGTCGTCGTCTGCTGGTGGGATTTAATCCGATTTCTTATAAAATTTGTGGAGAACAGGATGTCTGTCGCGGTCACATTTATGAGTAGGGAATTTCAACATTCGTCATAACACGACACAACATGAGAAAGCAATACGAGAATCGATACTCGAGTTATTATTTCCAAACGTTAGAGCTCCCCTCTTGAAGAGCTTTTGAATAATCCGACGCTATGAATGGGTATATAGTTCCGAGTAGGATAAAAGAACCACCGTAAGACAAAAGGACCATAGAAATACAAGCTCGCTTTTTCTTCTCACAGAGCATCAACAAATGAGATTTCTCCTTCTTGTCGCGGACTAGCTTCAGTATCACGATCATTGATGTTCTGGGTTCCTGACTGCCCACCAGAAACTGCATTTGTCCGCGCAACTTGATTGACACCCCATGGCTCGTCTTCCTTCCCGTCGAAACCTCTCCAAGGGACGCCAGGATGCGGAGGCAAACGAGCAGCTTCATTTGATTGTTCTCTCGATACTTGAAGACGCCGTCGCTCCTCGAAAGTTCTTCTCCCGGTAGGATCGTCCTCCAATTCCTCGTCGGTCGGTATCTGATATGGATCAGGCACTGATCTCCTCTGAGGATTATCTAATCCGCTATGGCTATCTCTCGTGGTCGCTCGCTGCAGTGTCGAGTCTGACACGTCCTCTCTTATCGATTGCCGACGTAAAGATCTGTCGGCGTGTGACGGATGCTTCCTCAGAGGTGCACCAAAAGCTCCAAGTCCGGGTAGATTGGCAAGTCTCGTACCTACTTTTCCAACAGCTTCGCGAGCGTGGTCTCCCCGATTGGTGCGGTGATTAGTCTCAAGCTCGATTCCTTCTTTGATCACATCGTCCTCATTGCTGAGATGTGATATCTGCGAGATATCGTTCGATTCAGTTCGTTCGACGTGTTGCGGGTCTCCCTGAACTGTTGAGATAGACCCAAAATGCGGTCTCCACGACTTCCGCCTGCTGTCCCCTGTTTGCGTGGGACCGCCATCAACGCTCATGTTTCTCGGTTCCATATCCATGTGCCCGTCAGGCTGGACACCGCCTCGTCGACTGGGTTCATAAGCACTGTCGTCACCATCATCGAAGCGGATAGTTGCAATACTATCAAGCAACCCCCGCCTAAGCTTCTCCAGAGCAGTTTTAAAATCGTCCAAAATGATAGTATCGCAAAAGCACTTGAAGATAAGAGCAAACTTCCAGTAAGGGTTGATGCCAACTGTATTGCTGAAATGCGGCACGCAGCTACTGATGACATCGACGATGATGAAGATGATCGACACAGCCATACTAACAAGCATGAGAGCAAATCGAGGTGACCTTCGGAAGAGCAAGCCCATCGGGATATCGTAGACGTTGTGTACAACAACAACAAGCCTGAAGGTCGTAAAAACCCACCATGGATCCCTATGTTGCTATGTGAGCAGAAACGCAAAACAAAGGCACGACACGGATGTCCTTACCGGAATAATGGCTCGTACGGTCGAACCCTGAGATAAAGATCGCTGTAATTGTTGAAGAATCGAAAGTTGTTGAAGATCTGGAAGATCAAGCACGGGATGACCAGACACACCGTTGCAATGAAAATCCGCGATTGCAACTTGGTGAGGAACGGTTTGATTTTCATCCAGGAAACAACATTGTGCAACCAGTAGGACATGTACAACAAGGCTGCAGTAGATGATAAGTACCAGCCATAACCATCGAACGAAAAGAAGCAGAAAGTTCCATGGGTGAGGGCGAGGAGCAACTATACGGAAGACCAGGCATTAGTTGAGAGCAATAAAGCGCGACAATTGCGTATAGGACCAACCTCCAGCAAAATGAGCTTATGTAGGAGTACCCTCCTCCTCATGTTGACTGTAGTTATACCTGCCATGACGAGCAGGGCTCCCAACATCACTCCTTCGCTCCATGATTCAACGATCAACGTCTCTTGCGGGGTGTCTGGTTGTCGCCAGTCGTTGTGTAGTGATCGCAGTATAAGCGACGGTGCAATAGGTGGCATAGCAGGTTTGGCGCCGCAGTTGGCTGGTGCTCCATATGTTAATTGGGGGATCAGATTGACTTTGGTCACATAATCAGTGTGACAGCTTCCTCGCAGCAATTGGGTGTGTCGAAAACGTCAAATCTGCAGAACATCACTTTCCGGAATGATGAATGCGCGGTAATGAGGCAGAGAGAGAGTGCAATATCACGGATGGAAAATCAGTCATTGTTCATCTTGACAAGGCGTCCCGGTGGTGAGCCCAAATGTCAACTGGATTTTCTTTGTCGTCAGCTTTAATTACCAAATAGAAAAGACGAACAATCCATTCTGGGGCTGTCCGCGTTAAACCCGTTGTTATTCGTGAGCAGACGGGTGAAAGGCAGGGCTTGCGAGGTCAGTCCACTTGGGGGTGACACCGTAACAGCGCAGATCCTGGGGTTGGATGCTGCCATTGGATGCTTCTGCGACTAAGTTGGTGGTTGCTCCAGAATCGTCTTTTAGCGGCACTGCGCCATTCTGGCCCAAGCACACAAGGAACGGCAACCAGTCGCACCAATCTCCAGTATGACCTTCAATGACGCATAGCCCATCATTAGCCGAACCATACACTCCGTAACATTCCAAGGCTCTGGGTCCTGTCGCTTACTCCGCCAGACTGAGGGCCGTCTTCGTGCAGTCGTCGACCTGCTTCATTTGGAAACATCGGCCAGCATCATCATCATCACAACCAACCACATCCACAATCATGTTCAGCATATGATTTGACAGTATTAATGGCATTGAGTCCGAAGGCTGCATCTGCATACAGTAAGAATTCGAGACATTTCTCAGATTCAATTCGTCAAAAAAGGAAAAATAGACCGTCCAAAGTCAGTTGCTACTGGCCCGACGAAAGTGCGGGGAGGGGAGATCAGAAGTCAATTAGGAGACTCAAACCAAGAGGCGCAGGCGTTCACGTGGTGCCTAAAACAATAACATTGTAACTATGCATGTCACGCTTACATACTTCGATGGTCTCTGAGACACAAACACTGCAAAAGTAACAGATCACCAATTACATTATCGCAGTCCCAGATCGTTACGAATGATTTCGTCCATTAGTTATAGTAAAACAGCCTCCGTATCTTCCTTTTCAGTAAGTTGCGTAAGCATCTCCTCGCTGTATGTAATGTCGGGAATGTCGTCAGCTGCATCTGTGCCTTGGAGATACTCCACGATACGTTGCCTCCAGCCTTCCGTGAGGCTTTTGAAGTCGGAAACGTTACTGTCCATCTGCCACCACCAAGCTGGCCGCATGTTCATTGCTTGTTCGTCCGCTTCATCAGCATCGATCTCCAAGTGCCCCCTCGCTAAGGTGAAAAATCGTTCCTCTCTAATTGCATCGATTATGCTCAGAGTGGTGAGATCGTACGGGACAGCGCCATCTTTCATGTCACTCAAGACCTTCTCCATCGCCGCCAAGTCCGAATAATGATCCCACCAATGTGCTAGGAGCGTATTGTAGAATTGGGTCGAAGAGGCAAGCACATAAGCCATCGGCCCCAAAGAGTGCAATGTGTCGAGTAATGACAAAATCGCAGGAGAGCTTGGAAAATTGGCCGTCAAATGCCGAAGACCCAAGGTCATAGCCGTAGCGCAGAACAGAGAGAAAACTTCCATAGGCGGGACATCTTGGGGTATGGCGATGTCACCGCCAGGCAGTGGTAACTGTCGTGGTGCATGGAAGTCATGATGCTCCGCTGATAAGGCGCGACTAGCGGTATCTTTTGGGCCAGAGTCGGTTTGCTCTTGGCCGTGACTGACTTGTTGTAAGAGATTGAATATATACTTTTGGCAGATTTCCAATGAGGTGTGTTCAGCGTGGCTTGGGTCGTCCAATGCTTTCTTCAGGGCTGAGTACAGTTGCTGCAACCCTTGGGCGCAGATTCCTTCAACACTGCTTGTTACTGGCTTTGGTGTACTTGTACTCATCTTTTCCTGCGTGACAAGCGTAGGTGATTTTGAAGCTACAACGGCTCTGCGCGCTCTCAATGCCATCCTTCTTAGGGCTGGAGGATAATGTTCGACATCGTCCATAGTGACATCGGGGACCTGAGCACTGTCATGCTCTTCATCTCCTCCGCTTGCATTCGACCCGCGGAACTCCTCCAAGATATCTTCAGGTGCGCCTCTGTTCAGGAGGGTGCGCGGATCGAAACTTGGCTTTGCTTGTACATCCGACTCTTGCCTTGATACAGGGTCTGCTGTGATACGTTTTCCAAGAGCCAAATTTTCGAATATTTGTTTAAATGTCAGTCTCTCCTCTCGAGTTATGGTCGGTGGAAGTTCTCTTGCTGTAGAGGGAGAGTCTTCTATTTTGGGTGTTCGCGACGTGACCGCTTGCGCTTTACGTTTCAAGAAACTCTGGCCTTGCAAAGTTGTCGCTCTGTCTATAACACTTTGTACTCGATCAAAGACAACCTTGTTGCCTTGCTTCTGTTGCGCAGCTCCGAGGCTGGACTGCCATCGTCGGCTGGTAGCAGTAGGCCTTGCAACCTGTCGCAGAAACTTTTGAATGCTGCGAGTTTCGTATAAGAAGGGCAGTTGAGTGTCGAAGGTAGCGGTGCGCACCATGGGAAAAGTCATATCAGCATGCTCGGAGGTTACAAGTCTGACGACTGTAGGAGATAGTATTCTGAAGCTGTCTTGTACCTGACTTATTATCGGCTCCAAACTTTTTCATTTCTTAGATCTTAATGTTACTACGGTACATGGATCTTCTAACGATCTCCGGTGTCCACTTTACCGCGAGATCCCCACGCTCTGTTGGCCACTTTACACGCTGCGCGTCAACCCAATTGGGAAGGGAATTGATTCCATGATGCGCACTTTACAGCAGCGTCTCTATCGTTTTCGTGAACCAGACTGATCCCAATCATCTTAGGCAGACAGCAATCTCAAGACATGGGGAAAGGGACGACTACAGAATTATCTGATTTCGAGAAGCAACGACTAGCAAACATTGCAGAGCGCGATGCGTTGCTCAAGAAATTAACGCAAGAGGCACAGTCAGCCGGCTTATATACCAAGGCGCCTTCAAAGACATCTGCAACGAATGGTCCTCAGAAACAGCATAAGAAAAAGCCCACTCCTAAGAAAGTTAAAGAGGAAGTGACGCCTCGGCGAACCTCGTCAAGGCTTGCCGGTATTCAAGCCGATAGCGAGGTTGCCAAACGGAAAGCAGAGGATGAATACCAAATCGCACAAGAAGCCGCAAGGGCAAAGAGGCAGCGTGTGAGTGGCGATCTACCATTGGGTGATATACAAGTCTCCGGTAAGAGTTGGGATATCAATGGCAATGGCATGTTTGGGGTGGACGTCATTAACAAGAGTGTCGCGAAGCCCTACGAGCGAACGTTCGGAGATGACGAAATTAAAGACACCACGGATAAAGAGTTGAAGGTATTGAGAGAGAGAATGAGTGGGCTGGACCTATGGGGTGCTTGGGAGCCAAATCGTATGTTGGCAAGTCTGTCGGTACACTAGAGACTTACTGTTGCCAGGTTTAAAGATTACCCCAGAACGTATATACGCCATGTCTTTCCATCCCACTACATCAAAGCCGCTCGTGTTCGCAGGTGATAAGCTAGGGAATCTTGGTATTGTTGACGCTTCGCAGAAGCCGCCTCATCAGGTCAAGAAGGAAGAGCAGGAGGAGGGGGACGACGACGACAAGAAGCCTGTGAAGGTAGAGAACATAGACCGTAACCCAGGTGATACCGATGACGAAGTGGAAGAGGATGATCCAGATCCAGAGATCACTACCTTGAAGCCGCACACTCGTACTATCTCTGCTATGCATACGCATCCTTCGGCTCCCCAGACTCTGTATACTGCCTCCTATGATTCGAGCATTCGCGCCATTGACCTGCAAAAGTCTGTCGCCGTGGAGATATACGCACCTTCCGACCCTTCTGAAGATGACCCTGTCTCTGGCGTCGATATGTCAGCCGACGATCCAAACGTTCTGTACTTTACAACGCTGAATGGTGCATTCGGACGCCATGATAGACGTGAATCGCAACCGAGGACGGATCTTTTTCAACTATCCGAGAAGAAAATCGGCGGATTCTCGCTCAATCCGCTGGCATCTCATTATGTTGCAACGGCCTCTCTGGATCGGACCATGAAGCTCTGGGACCTGCGGAAGATCACGAATCATCTTCCCACCTTAGTCGGCGAGCACGAATCTCGCCTGTCTGTCTCGCATGCAGCATTCAATACGGCGGGACAAGTGGCAACGAGCAGCTACGACGATACTATCAAAATCCATAGTTTCGGGTCAGGTGGCACCAAAGGCTTAAGGAGCATGGTTTCGTGGAAATCCGGGTTCACGTTAAGTGAGGACCAAATGGTCCCAGAGACGGTAATAAGACACAACTGTCAGACGGGACGATGGGTCACAATTCTGAAACCTCAATGGCAGCGCCATCCTCAAGACGGGATCCAGAAACTGGTACGTACCAACTCGACAAACCCCCCCGTTCTCCTGTTCTCCTTCTGATCACTGTGCAATCGTTCCCCCCCCCCCCCCCCCTCTCCATTTTCCGCCACCACAACCTTCCTTCCCAATACTAACATCTCCATCTCTCTCCAGGTCATCGGCAACATGAACCGCTTCGTCGACGTATACACCGCAGACGGCACGCAACTTGCTCAACTCGGCGGAGAGGGTATCACCGCGGTACCCGCCGTCGCCGTGTGGCATCCGAACGAAGAATGGATCGCGGCGGGCACGGCGAGTGGAAAGTTGTGTCTTTGGATGTAGAGGGTAGGGGAAGGATGGTGTCTTTATTCTGCATAGCTATAGATCGATCCCTTGGTTTTTTTTCCCTTTTTTTGGGGCTGGTGGGGTGTGGTGGACTGTTTCTGGGTCTGGGAGGATGGAGAAGGAGATGGGGTTGTGGTGTGGATGTATGTACATAAAAGCGAAGGAATCGGTGTACGAAGACTTAAGAATACTGCTCTTTGGAGGGAACTGGACACAGATCAGGGGTTTGAAGAAGATTTGACAATTATATCGAATGGATATCTATTAAATCTACCTGTAGACCGTCTATGTCGAATGCTATCTGTTTTCTTTCCCCTCTACAAATCATCCTCTCGCACCAAAACGTCTCTATTCAAATGCTCTTTATCCACGCTCGGTAGCCCACTCAAATGTAAATTCAAACTCAACTCCCCCGCCAGACTCTTCAGCACATGACTCACACCTTCCTCGCCGCCCATCGTCAAACCGTACACGTACGGTCTCCCGACCAGACACATGGTCGCGCCGAGGGCCATCGCTTTGGCCATGTCGGCGCCGCATCGGATGCCGCTGTCGAAGTATATCTCGAAGTCTTTCCTGGAGAGGGAGTGGACGGCGTCGACGATTCGGGGCAGCATGCCGAGTGAGCTGGGGCCGCCGTCTTGTTGGCGGCCGCCGTGGTTGGAGACGACGATGCCGGTGATGAAGGGGGTGGTGGCGGCGCGGCGGGCATCGGCGACGGATTGGATGCCTTTCAGAATGATGGGGCCGTGCCAGTGTTGCGCGAGGAATTGCAGGTCGTCCCAGTCGTGGCTGACGCCGGGGAAGACTGTGTGGGTCCACTCGGCGGCGGCGGTGGACACGTCGTCTTGGATGTCCTTGCCGTGCTTCTCGCGGAAGTGGGATTGGAAGCATGGGTCGGAGAATCCGATCTCTACGCCAATTTTGTCGGCGCGGAGGAATGGATTATATCCGTTGTCCATGTCAGAAGGGCGCCAGCCTAGGATATACGTGTCAAGGGTGACGAAAAGAGCAGAGTAGCCCGAGTCCTGAGCCCGCTTCAAAATCGAGGCTGTGATGTCGTTGTTTTCATTAGATGGCCAGTATAGTTGGAACCAACGCACGCCGTCTCCACAAGCCTTCGCGGCGTCTTCGATTGATGTACTGGATGCCGTGCTCAGGATATAGGGAATCTGTGCTTTACAGGCGGCACGGGCCACAGCCTCTTCACCTTCTGGGTGGAAGATTCGCATCACACCGACTGGAGCAATCGCGAAAGGAAAAGGCAAGCATGTCTCTGCATTCGTCCCTCTGAAAACGGTAATATGGGTGTCCGAGTAAGGGGAAGTTGTCTTGACCAGTCTGTTGGGCACGAGTGACCATTTCCGAAATGCGGCCAGATTCTTGTCGTAGGTCTCTCGCTGACCGGCTGAACCATAGACGTAGCCTTTTGCATCCGCAGATAGAAGAGAGCAAGCTTTGGGTTCCCATTGCGTGGTGTCGAATGTGAATCGAGGGTGTTCGGAGAATTTCAGACCTCGTTCGAAAACGTCTCGCTCGTAGGCTAGAGGGTCGGGGTCCTGGTGCTCGACCTTGTCTGGCCGGACACTGTGGTCGTGGTCTGATTGAGACATAGTCGTGACCCGTGAGCGAACAGAAATGAGTTGCAGTAGTTGAGACCGTTAAGAGAAGCCAACTCCGGTGAATCACTGATCTATGTACGTTGTAAGGAAATAACGTGAAAGCATCAGACCCTGTGCAAAGAAAGAATAAAGGACCTCTCATCATAGACCAAATTCAGTTTCGAGACATCTTTCATTGCTTATATGTAGTTGTAGTTGTACCACATATCGAGTTGGCCAGTCTCATCGTTGTTGGTTCTATTCGCTGACATCACCGTTGGCAAGCAAATCGGAAACTCTCGGCCAGTCGATAACATGACGTGCCGGTCAACGTTATCGCGACTTTGATATTCACATCTGTTCAGTTTACCAAGAGTGTTTACTGTCTTTTGTATGTAGAGGATGCACAGGTAAGGAAGGGTAGGGACTCTGCTCTGAATAGCAGTAAGCACATCGTAGCACTGTTCTGCATAAACAAACACTACGCTTGTTTTTGGCTAATTGATCGACAGCACAGGTACTGCACTGACATTCCGAGCATTTCTTGTCTTTGAACAGTCTTTCTCACCTCTTTCAACTACACGATCTACAGTATGAAAACACCTCGCCGATCCTGCGAAAGCTATCACATGTACGACAGTCAATCAGCTCGGCTAGCAGACATCGAAGCTCTTCCTCCCGATAGACATACTCGATTACACTTGAGTGAATCTCTTGTATATAGTATCTGATCAGAGAATAGGCATGCTCATCTCTTCTCATCAAGCCTCAATGAGTGCTTTCGCCGGCACTGGACCTCGCGTCTTACGAACCCCGGTTTCAACCCTTGACTCCGCTCCTCTATTCTTTTTCTCTTTTTATAGTATTCTCCGAGTGCAGGCACAGCATGATACATTGGATACGGCTCCTTTGTGGCTGTAGTCTTTCCATACACAAGCCATACAGTAGTGAGATGTACAAGTGCTCTGGTACCTGGAGCACTTGTTCTTTGATCTGGCTTCATACCTCGGCTCACCTTTTGTCTCGCCATATTGATACCCAAGCGATTCATGCATGGTCCGGGCTATCGAGACTGCCTGTCTGATCAGAGCATATGCGGATTAGCAAGCAATCTTCTGCACATGATACTCGCAACGGATAATGCTCTACCGACAGCCTCTGGAGGGGATAAAGTGCGCTGCTTGGGTGAGACCTCATTGGCAATTTAGGGTGCATCAAGTCATATGGATTATTTGTTCTCGCTAAACCTGTGGCGTCTGGAAACGACTTCTAGCCCAGCGAGCCAGGTACTATGTGCTCTCTACCTCCACTTCCACCTGAAACGTTCTAGACCACGCTCCTCCGCCGGTGTCGGTATCGAAAACGTTCAATCAACAGGTGATGAACCCAGTTCGGTCCGTTCCGTCTTAACAGTAAGAGACGCAAATAATGTACGTTCTGTCAGGGATCTGGATAGAGCAGTTGACCCCAATCTCCGCTCAAAATAGGCGTGTGTTGCGTTTGATTCATGGAAATCCTCACCCCGAAAAGGCGTCGGTAGATGGACGTCAGCCACCTGTTCCGGGCAATCATAAAGCATCTGGATGAGATGCAATCTTCCCCTTCGAGGGTAGTGCAGAGGTGCCGAAGTCGAAGATTTATCGTGAAACAACTTGTTTCGCTCCGTCGGTTTGGGATAAATAGATCCAGATCCGGCTTGGCACGCTCAACCTGACAATCAAAAGAAACAAAAGATCCACCAATGAGCCTCCTGTAGCCCCTATCCAACTACAAGGCAGGTCAACGGTCGAACCGTTGAACTGTCCATCCTCACCATGCCTCTTCTCATCTTGTTTCTGCGCCGAGGTCTAGGTCAATGATGCTTGAGAGTCCACTACAACGGCTGACCCCGCCAGAACAGGGTATGGCCGGTACTCGACCTAGAAGCTCGATCCCGTGGTACGGCATGCCATTCTCGATCCTGCATTATAGGCCTATTAAGGCCCATACAGTTCAGGGGGGGATCCTCACTCGCGGAAGCGAAATGATGTTTCGCCGTCGAAATATATTGCCATTTGGAATGCGACTCGTTTCACAGCAGTCGTCAAATACCGCTACAATGACCTTGTCTTCGTCGTTATTATATCATGTAGACTCTGCCCGTCGTCTTCTAACGTTTCGCTTGCTTTGTTCCTGTTTTGATACCGACGTTCGCTTCATATCGCTCTTTACTACTACTCCAGCTATCTTCTAGTGCCTCCCCCGATCGATCTTGGCATAATGTTCTTTTCACGTCTTGTCGCTCTGGCAGCGACGGCCCTGCCTGCAGTGCTCGGCCAATTAGCAGATCCTTCCGATTACCCCATGGGTCCTCTGACCAGCTCCTCAGCGAAATGGGCGGTAAGAATATGTGATGTCACCGACCACGGTGCCGTTGCGGACGGCCGAACCGATCTTGGGCCAGCCTTGCTTGCAGCATTCAATGCTTGCAGCAGTGGTGGTGTTGTCAACATCCCCTCCGGTACCTATGCCATGTCAACCTGGGTAACACTCAGCGGCGGAAGCGCGTGGGCCATCAACTTGGAGGGAACGATTGAGCGAACTGGTACAGCCGGTGGAAACATGATCTTCATCGAGCACAGCACCGATTTTGAACTCTACTCGAGCAACGGCCGCGGTGCCATGCAAGGTTACGGTTACCACTTCCACTCGCAAGGAAACTATGGACCTCGCCTGCTGCGCCTTTATGAGGTCACCAACTTCGCCGTCCACGATATTGCCCTCGTCGATTCACCGGCTTTCCATTTGGTGCTTGACCACTGTAACTCTGGCGAGGTCTACAACACAATCATTCGTGGCGGTAATGAAGGTGGTCTTGACGGTATTGATCTCAACGGTTTCAACATTTGGATTCACGACGTTGAAGTCACCAACAAGGATGAGGTTATTAGACACCCTCTCATTCCCAAGGAATCCGCTAACGGAGATGTTTTAGTGTGTTACTGTCAAGAATCCTTCGAACCACGTCCTCGTTGAGAACATCTACTGTAACTGGTCTGGAGGTTGCGCAATGGGCTCATTAGGAGCTGACACTGGTACGTACCACAATAACGTCCCCAGAAATACAGTCTTCTCTCCGTGCATGGTGTCCCCTTCAAAGCTGACTCTAAACTCCTCTTCACAGACATCAACCACATCGAATACCGCAACATCTACACCGCCAACTCCAACCAAATGTTCATGTTCAAATCCTACGGCGGCTCCGGCACCGTCTCGGACGTCACGCTCAGCAACTTCATCGGCCACGGCAACGCCTACACCCTCGACCTGAACGCCTACTGGTCATCGATGACCCCCGTCGCCGGTGACGGCATCCTCTACAACAGCATCACCTTCAGCAACTGGCACGGCACCTGCACGAGCGGCTCCGCCCGCGGGCCCATCAACGTCATCTGCCCCTCCGACGTGCCCTGCACGAACATCAACATCAACGACGTCGCCATCTGGACCGAGAGCGGGCGTACCGAGTGGTACAAGTGCGCCAACGCGTGGGGTTCAGGCGCATGTCTACGTGCTGGAAGCGCACACTCTGCCTACGCGACTGTCACATCTACCATTTCTGCTGCTCCGTAAGTTTTCATTTCCCCCCATCTTCCATTTATCGCAGAACTGACTCCCATTCTTACAACAGAGCCGGTTACACCGCCGCCCGCATGCCCTCGGACCTCAACGCCGGTCTCGGTATCACCGTCTCAATCGCCATCCCCACCGTTCCCACCTCTTTCTTCCCCGGCGCTACCCCTGCCACTGCTCGTGCCTTGTAAAAGAAGAAGCCTCCTCGCTGCATGGGGAAAATGGGCCTGTAGGAGACCCAAACAAAGGTGGTAGGATTTGGTTGGGCAGAATTTATTCTTCTTCTTCGAAAATTAAATGTACATATTGTTTTTATATTTGGTTTTATAGTATATATACCTTATACCTACCTACTTACTTTCTCTACATACCTACATTCCATCATACCTACCTAGTACATATCACGATTTTGGTAATTATATATAATGTTTGTAGGTTAGTATCAACTAAATTAGTATCTGACTCGTCTTCTTCTTAATTGTCTGTTTCGAGTGCTTTGATTTCGGGGTTTTTTTTTTCATATTGTTTTTTTCCCCGGTGGTTACTAGGTAGTTACCTACTAGTTTGACTGATGGATGGCGATGATGAAACTTGATTGATATTCCTATAACTTAGCTTTAAAAAAAAATTCCCTAGGGATCTTGTGATCGGTTGCTAAATTCCAATAAGACAGAACAGACCACCACCAGGAAGCATCTGTTGTACGTACCTACTAACTAGGTAGGTACCTAGTACCTTGATACGCCTTCGTTTTCCCTTTGATCCTCATTCTGAATGAATGACCTATGATTCAAAAACTCCTACGGCTTCCCAGAAAACAATATAAATAGTAGTAGATAAGAGAAGTACGTTACTTCCAATCCAACTCAAAACCCAAGTTTACTCCCGATAGCCCCCAACACCATCTGCCGCTTCTGCTTCGCGACATATTTACTCACGTCGTTCGCCCACCCTTGACTAGCCTCTTCGGCTTTGCCCATCTGGTCGCCGACGATCCCGAGACGTTCGGTGCGTTCTTGGACCTGGCGTTGCATGTAGGCCCAGTAACCTTCTTCGCTGGACTGTTGCTGTTGCTGTTCGCGGAGGGATAGGGTGGTGCCGCGACGAGTCGGGTTGGAGAAATCGGACGAGGAGCTGGAGGTTGGACGTCGGGATTGGCGTTCGGCTTCGGCGGCTGTGCGCATTTCTTCGACCATGCGTTTGGACGGTGGGCGGTCGGGGCCACCGATGAGTATGTCCAAGTCGGAAGGGGTTATGTACTGGGTACCGGAGATCCATTGGAGGTTACTGATGGTCGGACGGGGTGGGATGCGAGCGTCAGGATTGTAGAGCGTATCGCCCGTATTCCAAGGTTCTGCGCCTGTTCCCCAGACGTTGAGGACAGCCATTTCAGACGGTCCGGTCGGAGCAAGAACATCGCCTGTAGGCGTGATGATGGCGGAGGAGAATTGGCGGGGATCAAGTTTCGACGACACAGAGATTTTGCCGATTTCCTTGAGTGATGGAATGGAGAACCCACGGATGGTGCCGTCGCCAAAGAGGCCGATCAAGGCATTACCTTGGTCTTCATAGCGGGACACGCCTGCAGCATAGCAGATAATGTCATCAAACGACTTGTGAGCGCCTTTTTGTGTGGCAGGTCTAAATATCCGTACACTTGCCTCTGTGACAACGATGAGAGATCCTTGAATGAAGTGTCCTTGTTGGAGGCCTCCGACGGCAGCCTGAGTTGCCAGAGCAGGATGGCCTGTTGAGGAGACAATAGGATGTATGGCGATGATCGGTGAAGGGACGGAGTCGGCTGATGGCGAAGTGCCAGCATAAGAAACACCGAAGGTGCCGTTTTTGGCGGGTAAAAGCTTGAAAGTGAGGACAGAACCATTCTTTGTGCCAACGAAAAGTGCAATCGACGAATAGTCTATATTTGTTAGCTCATGTGGTATGTTCGTACAGGACGCCCGTACCTTCATCTTCCATGGTCAAGACTCCAAATTCCAGATAGGTCGGGTAATCATCTTGAGGAGGCTGTTGACTATTGGTCCGTAACACGCTTGCTCTCTTGCTTTTCTGTACAAAATCGCTGACATGTGCGCTGTAAATCAGTGCAGGACCTCTGAGGTCCACCACTGCAATACTACCCCCCTCGTAGCCTACCGCAACAAAGCCAACGTCACTGTGTCGAAGAGCCGTGACAGCCCCTTGCTGCTGATCTAGAAGCGATAGCGGAAGGAATCCTTCTTTTAGGCCGGGATCCGCACGACTTGAAATTCTAGTTAATTGACCAGGGCCTTCATTTAGTCCCGCAGGCGTGTCTTTCCCGAAATTGCGATTTGTATTCCATCGAAAGATTGCAATCTCTCCGGATCTCAAGCCGATAGAGAGCTCGCCAGAAGCACCAGACATTGACATCTCCGTAACTTGAATGTTTTCGTAACGGCCGATGGCTCGAGCTAGATCAACTTGTATGACATGCTCGTTCTCAATCTGGTCGCCATGGCCGGCATCCCATATACGAACGGTCCCATCGGCATGAGCTGTTTGCACAATATTGCGACTCTCAAATCGTTTTAGAGGTCGTTTCTGCTCGGCACCGCCAAGAAGGAACCTGGGGCCATGCTGCCGGTTCTCGCGCATGCCTAGCCATCTTATGCGGTCGACGCAAGCAAGAGCCGTCTTTGTGACAAATGGATGGACATAGCTTAGTGAAAGATGTAACTGATTTGTCGGGGTGATAGGATGACCAGATGGGAAGCTCATCGTGAGAAGTTCCCCGGACGACAGTAGCGTGATGAGGGCAATAGGATCATGGGTTCCAGCCCAATGTGGTGATGAACGAGGGATTAACAGGGAATCTACGACTTGCGCCTTGGGGGGAGTGGGAAGAATATGCTGTCTTTTAGGATTTCTGAAATGCGAGGTCAACACTTGCCAAGAGCTAGTTGCATAGACAGGTGTTGGTCCAAAGTCCATAAAGGTTAGACCACTCCCTGGCATTGTCGTCGGACTCCCACCGGCAATGAGAAGTCCAGTGTCATCCGGGTTCTCTTTCGAGCACCACGCTATGCGGGAGTATGGCTCCTTCACCGAGAAATTCTGCATGGATGTCCGCCGACTCGCGAGTGAGGCGCTGGGGACATTGACAGCAGTATCTTGGAGACTTCTAGCTTCGATGACCCTTCCATCCTTGAGATCCCAAAATACTAAGCTCGTATCTTCATGTGCCGTGAGGATAAACGTCCCAGTAGGATGCCACAGGGCGTGCGTTAAACGTGGATGTCTGACTTCACTCGCTGCCACAGGATTCGAATCTCCTCCAGGGGCACCCCTCGGTACTTCATAGGAAAAGCGCTTCAAAGCTTTGTTCTGCTTAAAAGAGAAAATAGCCGCGCCTTCGGGATAACCAACTAGGAGCGTACCGATATCTCGAGGATGAAATTCCAAGGAAATGACTGGCATCAGTCGTGCCCTCGGATTCACCTCAAGCCATAAGTTCGTGATTCTGAATGCTGTAAGCTGCAATCTGTCCAGGTCGTAAGCCACGATATCCCCATTTTGTAAGCCAACCAAGGCATAATCTAGCCCTGGGTCCGTGACCAAGCAAGTGACTTGACCGGGTGCGGCATAACTGGTGAGCAACTTGTTTTCCTCCAAAGAAAAGATGCTTATGTCATTTTTTGAGTCCACGCTGACCAATTTGTTCACGCAGAATTTCAGAGTGTGAATTGAAGCCTTTCGAGAGACTGGAAGCGTTACACTAACGCGCTTGCCTCCATATATGTAGATTTGGCCGCTGCCATATTGAGATTCGGAAGTTCCAACTGCGAGGAGCGATTGGACGGGATCGTAGGCAAGGGCAGATATTTGAGAATTGACACCATATCGAGCGAACTAAATTCTGATCAGCGTGATCCTTCAGAAGGAAGTGAGAGGTTCGATGGGAGCAGTGGGACTGAAGATCGCAAATACTCACATCGTCGAGGACGAAGACATCAGAATGGATGCCTACGGACAAATCGTTCTGTATACCGGCCTGTTTTCCTCGAATGAAATGTGCCATGGCTGTAAGCAAAATTGGCACCACCTTCCGATCAAGAACCAGTCATCGGACTGCAAAGAATCGAAGTTCACCTTGCTGGTGCATAGATTCTAGGCGCAAATCAAAGCGGATCGATCTGATCAGGTACCACGTAGCTGCGTCTCTGTCTCTGCGGGGCACTTGTAACACGCTGCGGGCCGATTGTTCCAGAGGATAAATCAACGTCACAGGGTCCTTTCTTTCTCTTCGAAGTGATCCTTTCAGCCTTACAATATTGGCTCTGTTCATAGTGTGATGAACATCATCGAGCAACACCTAAAGTATGCCAGGGCCATGTCATAGCTTGGACGTATAAGTTGCCTTAACCAGCTAACACTAATCACCGGATTCGTAGTCCTTTTATGACTGCGACAAGGCTGGACATTCGTGACAGGTCTAATGGTATGTATTTATTCTATGTGCGTGGTAATATGGCAGAAGAGAGTCGAATTGACTTCCAGAATGAATTGAAGGTCCATCAAAGCAGGCGGGAGATTGACGTGGGCCGCTACTACAACTGTGTAGTAGCGTCACGTGCTGTAGTAAGCATACCTAGGTAGTAGCCACTTAATGCCTAGTACCGGTTATGTTCCGCTCAAAGACGAGTCCTAAAGCACTGTGCTCAATGCTGACAGCCATATTCGCGGGCGCAGCATGATCTACAGTGAAAATGAACTCGTCGAGACCGACTTCACCGTATGTGAGGGCATCGACGTTGAACCATGTGGTACAATCAGACGAAAATACCCCATTGCCTCCTGTGTTAGGGAATGTTTCGAACGTTGCCCTCCAGGCTTCTGTTTGGGATCTTTTCTGGTCTGCGACATGAAGGTTGGTAGGAAATAGACGTACAACGAGGGTCTCGGCTGGATCCCCAGAACCTTCTACTTGGCCGAGGAGTGAGATGGCATCTAATCCATTGATGTTCCACTGGCTGACGACCAGTCCAGGATTGTCATCTGTTCCAATCATGATGGTGGAATTGCTTTCGACGTCAGTGTATTCTCCGGTGTAACCACTGTTGGCTTCATGTTTGGCGATTTCCTCGAGGACCGGTACAAATGTCCCGGCAATCATGCTTGATATAGTATCAACCGTCTCATCGGTAGTCAGACCTGCTGCCATAACTGAGAACCCGACATCATAGTCTTTCAGCAGAGCTATCATTGAAGAGTAGAGACCAATATCCCCAGATTTGGTGTACATCCACGATGTCCGGTCAATCGGAGAACGGAAGATCTCCCATGGTGCACCAACTGTCGAATTGATATTCGAAGTAAAGGAATGAGGTTTCATCCAACGCGCTGTTTGGACTGGCGATATCAAGGTTGAGTTTAAAATCGCTTTTCCAATTTTCTGCATATCGACAATGGAACTGTAGTATCCGCCAGCTGGGGTCTCATCCAGTGCGTCAGCGTTGTACCAGCTGATAGTTTCGTTCAGGGGGATGGCAGACAACACTGAGGATCTCGGAGCGGAGTAGGACGTTCCTTGCAGATTGAGAGGCTCGACTAAGCCGTCGAGGAAGATTTCTTCCACATGCTTTGACGTTATGTCCTCAAGCGCGTAGCCCAGGATTTGATAAGCGGTGTTGGAGTACAAAGGAGTCAGGAATGGCGGAGTGATTTGTGTAAGAGTAGATAGCTCATCAAAGAAGGCTGATCACTTGGTGTCAGTATTTCAAGAAAGAGTGCAATATAGCAACGACTCACTTACAAGTTCTATTGCAAGGGAGTAACAAGCGTGCTGCGTCCCCACAGAAAGCAGACACGTCGAGGGACGGAGGCGTCAATGCCACTGTGTCGAGTTCGGCTTCTAATAGGCCGTTGAAGCCGGGGGCAACCCGCGGGATACCAGCGAGGTGGCTGGCCAGTGCACCGACCGTGATTTGATTCCATTGTATTAGGCCAGCGCCTGTCGAGTTGAGTTTCCGTGATCCAGAGTCGGCAACTTTGGCAAGTTCTGGAACATACTTGGTGATTGGGTCATTCCAAGATGAGTCGCCTGCTACTATCAAATATAGGTACGCTGTCAGTAGTTTTGAAACGCTTCCGATTCGGTAGATTGTATCCGAGGAGACTTTTGACACTCCAGATGGCGACAAGAGAGATGGTGGTGTATGGTGATATGTAAAGAGGGAGGAATTGTCATGAAGGGAGTATATATCAATGGAGAAGGCGGTTGTTTCAAGGTCCAAGTCCCCATAGTAACTCGAACCGTTGTTTGTTCCATTGATGAGTGCAGTCAGGGTATGACCAGTCTTATGGATGGCTGCATTGACCGAAAGCGAAGTCGGAGCTGGGTAGGCAGGCAACGCTAAGGGACAAGCCCGATTCTGCCTGAGTGCCCATGAAGGAGATATAAAGGAGACAAAAGCAAGCAAAAGAGCGGAGGTATGCATAATCATAGTGCAGGTTCAAGGTCAAGATAGTTGGACACAGAAGTGAAGTGCATAGAAAGGAAACGGCGGATGTAATATATGAATCAACAGCATTCGACTCATCTTGATTACCTTTCGTTGTCCTTCTCTGAACCAACCTTGTCACCCTTAATCCGCATTGTTCGGGACAGTAGTCGATCCTGCCAACGTTCGTGTAGATCGAACCCATCTTTTTGAAATTGTGAGATACTATTATTGTACTCGACCTCATATCCGTGTTGTAAGCAGAAGGGTAGCGCAGAGGAATATGCTTTGGCCCCCATCAACATCATCAGGTATCAGGACATCATAAAATACGTCGACAGAGCAGTGGAGGTGACTTGGTAGGTAAGGAGAACCTGTTGTACTCTTCTTCTCGATCACTTGGCGGTTCCACAGTGCGAACCGACCAATTGAGACACTCCAACAGTTGTAGATTCCAACATCTGAGCCACAGAAACAATTGATTGTCTCCTGGTAGAAACAATGGCTGCTTCTATATTCAACATACCAAAGCCGAATCTGCTGTGCTTTAGCAACTACTCCTCGGTTTGTGGGGTCACTTGATCCTACAACCTCTCCTACCGCCTACGACAACCATGGCTGAGCACACTTCATTTGGTCGACGACTAGGCAATCGCAAGACAACGACGGGTTGTAAGACTTGCAAGTGGGTAATGAGACGAGGTGAGACTATGGCATCGAGCTGACAAAATCTGTAAGGATCCGCCGCGTCAAGTGCGACGAGTCCAAGCCGAAATGTCTACGTTGTACAAGTACTGGCCGTACCTGTGATGGCTATGACCCGCCTGAGATGATACCGCAATCACAAGGGTACTCTGATCCTCCTCCAACCCTAAGTGTGGCACAAGGCGCTATTGGCGAGACTGAGGCTCATTGTTTCCGATATTTTGTCGAAGAAGCGAGTTCTGGTATAGCCGGGTTTGTGGACCCGGCTTTCTGGTCTCAGTATCTACCCCAGATGAGCCACGCAAACATAGCCATACGCCATGCTCTAGTTGCAATAGGATCACTGTCTATTCACCTTCAATTCACCGAAACTAGACTAGCCACTCCAGAAGCGATTCCTGAAACTCAACAAACATTTTTGACGGTGGCCCTAAAGAGCTACAATAAAGCTATCAAGCATACGGCTTTAGATATAGCGTCGGAAAGGAGTGATACGCTTTTCACTCTCATCACTTGCATTCTGCTCCTGTGTCTCGAGTCGATGCAAGGGAATGAGTCCGAAGCTCTTACTCTGTTTCGGCAAGGTCACATTATCCTCAAAAAGGAACAAGAGAATGCCACTCAATCTGGATCGCATGAACATGGCGTGCTAAGCCCTTCGAACAATATTACATCCACCTTTCTTCGACTCGGTGTCCAATCCGCATTTTTTGGACAACCTTGTTCGCCATATGGGAGCAGGCCCATTTCTCTATCGCCGTTTCAGGCACCGGAACCGCTCGCATTCGCATGTCTGTCGCAGGCTCGGTCGGAGTTATTTGACTTGACTTTACAGGTACAATCCGTGGCGTCTCTAGCAAGTCAAATCCTATGCACTCCTCCTCGGTCTCTTTCAGGTCATGAGGATCCTCCAGGATTAAGGGAAGCTGACACTGTTGACCGCCTCTTTGCTAGGAGAGTCGAAGTTCAGAAAGCCCTTGAGAGTTGGTCGAAACGGTTTTGGACGTTTTCACAAACCTTCGAGAAAGAAGCGAATCCTGTTGATCTCATCGCATTCTCTCATGTCCGTTTGCATTATCGCATTGTGGGTATCTGGCTCGCATGTAGTCTCAGCAGCGAGCAATGCAGCTATGACAACTATCTGGCTGACTTTGCATCGATCGTGGACGAAGCAAGCAAAACTCTGATGCTGACACGCGGACTAAACGTACGACCGGTATTCACGTTCGAAATGGGAATAATCCCACCTCTGTACTGGTCATGTATCAAATGCCGCCATCCCGCTCTACGTCGCCGCGCTCTATCCCTTCTCCGACAGGCACCAAGACAAGAGGGTCTATGGGACCGCAGCGTCGTCGTCAGAGTCGTCGAACGCGTCATCCAGCTAGAAGAAAGCTCAGAACGCCCAGAACCTACTCGTGCTTGTTCCGAAGAAGAAGAAGAAGAAGAAGAAGGAGACCATGCTCTCAATCGAGAAGACCCTACCTTACTCCCACCCGAAGCAACGAGAATCCAAGAAGTCTTGATCCACCTGCGAAGCACATTCAACGGCGTCAGGGGGGATAAAGTCACGTATATCCTCAACCAGTCCCAAACTCCTCCTTCTACTCTTTTTTCTTCTGGACTTGAATTTTGGGACGAGTTCATTCCGACTGCTTCCCATTCCCTCTAGGTAGTCAATAGGTACAATCCTTACCAGTTATATATATCTCGAGACACTGCAAACTATACCTCCATCTACCTACCTACCTATTTATATCCACTCTTTCTCTCTCGTAGCTCATAGCTCGTAAACTATACCTCGTTTCTCATATCACATAACAAGAAACGATTGTTTTTTTACGTTCGGCAAAATTTTTACTCCTCTAGACAAGATCAAACTGACAAGAGGGCGGGCAAAAGAGAAAAAAAAGGGGGGGAAGAAACGGACGTATATAGTATATTCTAGATGTTGACTGTTATGATAGAAAGCAAGAGACAAAGATATGTATCGGTCCGTCAGGTTTTCGTTTGAGGAATATGAAATACGGGAGAACTAATTATTTGGGGCGGGCCCAATGAGTTATAATTATTGTTGTGTTACATGATGTTATCAGATGTGTAATATCTGGTGGTTATGCTCGTTTCGTTGGTCGACAGGATTGGAGTAGCTAGCTAATTTACATGTCGAGGGGGGTGTGTTGCTGGTGGGTTAGGGTTTTCACACCTAGACACCCACGGATTTCGAGGAAGATGTGCACTCTGACAGTTTTTAACGCTGGGGTTGTTAGTCTAGTATCCTGCCCTCTGTTCTATCCAAAGCATGGTCGCGGAATTTGCAGATTGTGTGCATGCTGTAGCCTTCGGATTGGATCTCGCGCTCATTTTGTGGGACTATCCACTTTGAGGGGCTCCTGGTGGTATAGCAGCCTCATCGCCGGGGTAGAGCTGATGCAAACGATTCATAGACAAGGCTGAACCAGTGCTATGTATGCACAGAGCTTGTCTAGCCGAAGTAGAGACATAGAACAACAAGAAGAGAAACACCTATGTGGCCGAATAGAGTTGCAGATGGAATCATGGTTGATGGGCTAGAAGACGTAGATGCAACAGCACCCCCCGAGGCCCGGTTGACCGCGGCACAGAATTGAGACCAGTCGGAGCTAACAGTATAGTAATCTGCGGAAGTGCTGATAAAGATACCTGAGATCCCAGCATCGACGAGGTTGTTGACGGTAGTAGTCTGCTCACTCACGGTACCAGTGTAATGATACAGCAACACTATAGATTTGGGTGCCACAGAAGGAGAGATGGAACTAATCGCAGTTGAAAAGTTGTCCGCATACGGCGTCTCTGAAGCGACGATATAATCGGCTATGTCATAGAAATCATCGGACACCGTAGTACCAGCATTGAATACTATATTCGAGGTCGAATTTGCTATTCTTTGGCGAGCATAAGTAGTTGCATTTTTCATGTAAGTAAGTGCAGACGTAGTGTTGGTGTCGGGGCTCTCGTCGAAGAAAATACCGTCCATCGCGATGTCGTGTGCAGTGTAAGTGGCCCATGATGCCCAAGTATCGATGTCAGCGGTAACGTAACTGTAATTGCGTGTAGCCTGAGAAACATGGACATATCCAAGCAGCCTAGTATTGTTGTATCTGTGCAGAGTGGAAATACCAGTATTCCATTCAGAGGAAGGATGATTTGAGGCAGCCGGGCCTGGACCAGAGTTAACGTTGATGACGATATCGAAGGTCAAGTCAGGATAAGTCTCAATCTGCCTATAGATATTCTTCCAAGCATGACCAGCTGGATAGATATACAAAGGGAGAAGTATGAACGGGATTGTTATGTTGATCATTTTGAAGCCGACTCCGGATGGGAATCGATATGTGTAAGAGTGATAGATGCTTGGACCTCGCTATAGCTTGTTTGGAAGCAGATATTCTTTCTGAGAAGCACAAACGACTTCATGTGCTCTGGTGACGATGGGCAAAGTAGGAGTATGGGGTAAGTCGTTGGAATGGTATCGTTCCGTTCGCAGCAGAAGCTTGTCATAAACTCAATGAAAGGGCTGATACCATACAAATCTTCCATAGACAACAGCTCGACAGTTCAATGGAGACAAGAACGGGATAAGGTAGACACATCATAGCGTCTCTTATCATCTCAGACGGCTGGCAGTGATGCTCAACTGGGTTGTTGGTCTATTTATGATTTTCTGTCATGCGACTTGCGGTTGAGCTTCATCGTCTGGTAGGCGTCGCGTCAATGTGTGTGGCGCTGGTAAATCCCATCACGTGGACTGGCGCGATATTCTACACGGTGAGATCGAATTTGACTTCGGTTGGAATGTGGCTTATTCTCTCCTTCATACTTGTCAGACAATGTCGTCGTGGTAACTTAGCAGGCTCGACATGATGCTGAAGCTTAGTTACAGTATAATTAGCATCTGGAGATTTCCGGCATGTGTTGCCTGTTGTCTGTTGCTGCGTCGCTGTGGCTTAGCATCCAGGTGGTTTCCATTGAACAATACTGTCACCATCATATTCGCTCAGGCTCTCAAGCAGTGACTGAGCGACCACTTGGGCCGGAAGGAATGCTGCTCTTGCAGTGATGACGATGGCTGAGTTTGTCGCAAATGGCTGGACCTGTAGCTCTGGACATGATTGCGGTCGTACGTAGATATCATCCATGGCTCTGGTATAGGCGACCGCCACCTGCCCTTTGGTTAGTATCTACCTGAATAGAGACCAGGTGGCTCAGATGCCCACCAAAATCACTGAAACAGGCCTTCTTGACTCTACAATGATCTGGAAGCATTACTTATCTTATTTACTTTTCCAAGTTTCGAATCGGCCTTCCTTACTTTCTGCTTGGCATGAATGCAACTTACAGTATCTCTTTCATCCATTTGAACCATTTACCTTTCCCAGATTTCCACTCACGAAGACCACCAACACTGCAGCATAAGCCGCACAGGCGCCGAATATCTCTGATCGTCGAGCATTTGTCAATACTCCGACGCAGAACGCGAATACAACCGTGTACGCCGCGATTAGGCCCAACTTGGTCTTGTCGCTGTTTACATAATAAAGGTTATAAACCGCCCCGAAAAGCATCGCTGCTGCAAGAATGATGTTGAGAGCTGCAACACATATTTGCAGCCTTCTTTCTGATAAGGAAGCAGCATAGCTCATCTTCTGTCGATGGATCTGACGTCTCATGAATAGCCGAGGGAAATGATTTCGCAGCCATTGTGTCAAGTGATCTTCGTCCGGAGAGGATGAACATAAAGATATCAAATCGTCGACGTATTGATCATCATAGAAATCTGAACTTACTCCCGAGAGCTTTGGGAACTGATTCGCTTCGGTTTGATGCTTGTTGCGAAAATCTGACCGGAAGGCTTCGAGAACCTGTTTTGTTGGTTTGTGAAGTTTGAGAATGTCATGGTTCCGAAGTAAGGTCTCTTGATATTCTTTCAACTTCTCTCTGATTTCATGTGCAAGCTTCACCCTTCTTTGGGCTTTGTGGTCATTTGGATCCAATGCTCTCGTCGCTAATACCTCCAAGTCCATGGCCATCTCGTGGTCGTCTAGGTCGCCTCCGGCATCTTCATGGTCGAGTTCACGCTGCTTAAGTTCCAAAACTCCCAGCTCGCTTTGAAGATATAGAAGGTTTCTCGCAGCAGTTTCTTGATACTGGCGGTATATGAATGTGCTGTGTTCTTTATCGCTGGCTATGAATTTCGCGACAGATGCATGTCCTACTACGCGTTGTCCTTGGTACCCTTTCGCTTCCGAGTCGACCATGCTTCAAATGTGTTGCAGACGGTTAAACCCTTATGCCTTTTGCAGCCCACTTTGCAGGATAATTACTTACAATTTCTCAAGCACTGTTTTTTCTAGATGCCACATATGACGGTGACACATTGCACTGCCTTCTCAGCCTTGCATTGTCGGCACATATCGTCCAATCAACTGTGGTTGGGCACTTGTCACATGACGGTTGGGTGCCTGATGATTCCAACACTACATTCGCTTCGTTTCCAAAGCAAGCCATCTCAAGGAGTGCAACGACGTACATCACGAGTCACTTACCATATTTGCTGGACAATACAACAGCACGCATACGGGAAGGTCTACTAGTTTCGTGTCCACTGCTTGG
Source organism: Pseudophaeomoniella oleicola (assembly GCA_003868215.1). NCBI lineage: Eukaryota > Fungi > Ascomycota > Eurotiomycetes > Phaeomoniellales > Phaeomoniellaceae > Pseudophaeomoniella > Pseudophaeomoniella oleicola. The sequence continues at coordinate 483,519 of QWDQ01000011.1, read as the reverse complement.
TTTCGGCTCTAGCAACTGTGTGAGCCAGAAGCACTACGCTACCTGATAGTCGGCAGATCTGGGTATTGATCATGCAGCACGTTTGGAGAATCCATGCGAATCATCAACAGTGATTCTGCAAAAACGTGTTTAGCTTTGCGGTTCCTTGTTTTGGTTGGTTCGTTGGTAGCATAGGACATCATCGAGACAACTTTGCGAACGGACGAGGTTCATGGAAATGGATCAGCATTGGTATTGCTGTAATTGCCACACTGGACCACTTTTGTCCGCGCTTCATGTCGTATGCACTGGATGTCAGCGCCGACGCTGTCGGAATTGCCCTATCGACCGGATCGTCACGCGTTCGAAGACTACGCTGTCACAGATACTTGTCGGAAACATCTCGGGACCTAGCGCAGCAATTACTGCCCGGAAGAGCAGAGCCCTTGTGGATAAAGTTTCTACGAAGTCCGACAGCCCGTGTGGCGACAGAGATGAAGTCGACCAGCCATCCCAGCGCCCTCCTACCAGCAATAGTCCCTTCTTTCGGAAAGGTAAAAACTTCGATCTTCCTCTTAACTTGGGTGGGTCAAACTTATTGGCCATTCCTGACTCGGGCTCGGATGTAAATGCTATCAGCCTCGGCACATTGAAAGGGTTGAAGTCGAAGACCGCAACGATACGCGAATCGCAGGAGGACGAAGTACAGGTTGCCGACAACTCTTTCGCCGTCGCCATGTATCAAGTCTGGCTGTGGGTAATCTCTCCTGAGCCTCTGAGCTTTCGTCCTCGTGCACGCATGTGGAAGTTCCATGTATTCTCCGAGCTTGCCGAGGGTGTCAAGGTCATCATAGGCCACCCTTTTCTTGAGGAATATCGAATTTTGACAGATATGAGTCATTGCCTTCAGGAACGAGTTGCACAATCGATCCCGCAGATCCCAAGATGTTTGAGCATGGGGATGAGAACACGGACTGACATCCGCATGCAAGTCTATCTCAATCAGAAATACGTCCTGGCATTGGCGGATACTGGAAGCGATGTCAACCTGATCAGTCCATCATGTATACAGAGGCTCCGACTCGATATCTCACCCTTGTCACCAACGGAACTATCTTCGGTGCAGTTCGCCGATGGCACAATAGGTGAAATCTCCGGGAAAGCTAACGTCATACTCAATGCTTTCGAAGCAAGATCAGAGCATGAGACCCCAGAATCATCTGGTATCCGGGTCTTATCAAACCACGAGGCTACTCGTGATGCAGATAGGACTGGAGAGGTGGAAAGTCTTAACAATCATGTTACATTCTTCATACTAGACGAAATGCAACACGATGTAATTTTGAGTCAACAGTTGCTCTTTTCTATGGATGCTTTCAATCGACATGCCTCTGCTTTCGTGAGAGCGGGCGAACAATCAACATTAAAGAAGTGTTGTACAATTTTTTGGTACAAGGGGAAAGCATGCGAAAGCCGTCTGAGCGGTAAGTATGCCTGAGCCAGAAATTTCAAGCTCCCTCTGTCTGGCTTCCTAGTCTCATTGCTGACCCCTGTGCTATGCAACAGAGTCTGAGATAAAGCAAAGAAGAGTTCATGAGAGGGCCAATACGCGCAAGAAACGATCAGATCTGAAGCGGCAGACTCAATCATTACCCCAAGGTAGTACCGAATACGTTTCTTTGGAGGAGGAGCTGGCTGCACTCGAAGCCCAGGATCATGAGGACCATCTGAAGTACGAGACAGAACTAGAGGCTGTCCGAAATGCTCAACCACACCAAGATTCTGTACGAGCAAAGACATCAACCTCAAAGAAGCGGAAGAGACGCACTGGTCGATGATCGTTCAGCGGTATTTGGTGACTATTCTCAGCTTGCACGAGGTCTGGCAATGAGCTGTCAACGAAGCGTGGACAAGTCTAGCAGAACCTCCACCTCTGGGAGGCAGCTCCCCTTGAGCATTTGCAACAATTGTCTGTGTCTTGTCTTCAAATTTTTGGCTATATATGGCGTTGTTTCCCTAATTTTCAGTAGATACCAGAGCTCAAAGCCGTATCCCAAATGTTTCATGAGCTTGAACATTCCATGCTTAATTTTCTCTGTTCGCTTCATCTCCACCAAAACCCCTAAAGTTATCTGCCACCCACTCATATCTCTCTCTCTCTATCTCCCATACACTCTATCCCCAAGCTTACCATCATCAAGCAAATCACAGCACATCACAACATGGGTTCGCAGCACCTAACCCATTACTTTAACCTTAGACCATCAATGAATCATCAATCTTCTGCAACCCATTGATCCAAGAAGTCCGGACTCCTCCATTCCCCTCTGTTTTATTTTTGCTGTGATTCGGTATATTTAGTTACGTATCTTGGGTATATGTTCGACCTAGATATATACTTGATCTTGTCTAGTAGGGGAAAGAGAGATGGGTTGGAGGGGTTCGAGATGATGATGATGATTGATGATTGATGGCTTGATTTTATGGGAGTGAAAAAAAAAGGCATTGAGTAGGCACGAAAATGGCAGATATTTTGGCTCATGTCAAAGACGGGTTATTATATTGTATATATATATTCAATCAAGTATGATTTCCTGTTTAACCCATCCCGGAGAGGATCTCGGGGCTGTAGTAGCAGCATATTGATCATCATTACCGACGACTATTTCACCGTCACAGTCACACAGCCCGACCCTTTTGAACGTCTGCCGATCCAAGTTCAACAAGCAGGCTCGATTATTCCGTACTACCTCTTCGAGCAGGAGGATCACGGTGCCGGTGCTGTGGAGGGTAGATGGGTCGGTGGATGTGGGTCTACCGTGGACTTTGACGAGGACGAAGGCGTGGATGGAAGTGGTTGGAGGAGGGGAGGGGAGGTGGTCGAGGAAGATGTAGCTATCAGGAAAGATTGTTGGGTTGTTGTTGTTGTTGTTTTTGAGGGCGCGCGGGGTGAGGCCGGGGAAGGTGAGGGGGATGGCGGAGGCGAGGGATGGTTTGTCTGGGTTCGTAATTGAGATTGAGATTGCGTTGCGAGATAGGTAGCCTTCTAATAGCAGAGAAGTGCCCGTGGCATCGGTCATAGTGGCCTGTAGTGTCTCAGGTTGAGTTTTTAGGAAACGAACGGAGCAAGGATGCACCGTGTCACTGGGCGTCAGGTCACCAAAGCTGATCCTCGTTTTGTAAAGGACTTTCTCGCTGTTGCCTGCCCAGCTCCAGCTAGGGAACTGGTGATCAGAGCTTCGAGATCCAAGTCCCTTTGGCTCGATGACCCAACACAACTGACTTAAAAGTCCAACTTCGAACAAGCCTGCAGCATATCGTCCGAGGTCGAAAGTCCGAAGCAAGTGATCCGCGATTCCGGCTACGGCTGCCAGCCGATCTTCGGCGCATGTCAGATTGCGGCTCGTGAACTCTTCTACCAGAGTCATCCAAAGATGGATGGGTCTGTCGTATCTGCTCAACATGTCCCGACGGAGGTAGGCTAGTCGAGTGAGAGGCGTCATATCACCCATAAGATCATCAGAATAGGCATTACTCCGACACTCCCAGATCGTGAATGGACCGTAGAATGATAGACTTGCTTTGGCAAGTAAGGTTTCTTGAAGACACCACCCTCGCGTATCCAGAATTGGAAATCCTGCCATTGACTTGGAGAGTTTGACGGAGATTGCACCTGGCAAGGCTCCTGAACGCAGGCTGTCATCACTTTTGGTAAGGCTGAAGCTCTGTCTTCTGAATAGTCCAACGTTGCTGTTGACAGCAGTCTTTGCCACCACCACGAAGACGGCGTCTGCGAATATCCGGGCCATCTGTTGAGCTTGTTCTTCCCAGTCAGACCTGTCATCCTGAATGATGCATAAAGAATCAATCCACAGATACGGTATTTCGAGACTTCGACACACTTGGACAGCATTGCGGAAGGTCGGTGGTAGACTTGTCAGGGGGATAGATTGGCAATGGCTCGATATGTTTTCTTTCTTGGTGACCAAGGCGACTTTACCACCCCAACAGTGGCTCAAAGAAACCCAACGTCCGTGTCTCTTGTTCGTTTCGAGGAGCACAGGGTCATCGCCGCGTACATCAAGGACTCGATCAGGGAGCATTGAATCTTCTCGAACACATGTCTCGTGACTATTAATGCATTCGTTGAGCCACACTCGTATTCTTTCGTACGCCAAACGGTCACCGGTTGTCTCGAGGATGATCTCTTTAACCTCGTCGACATCGACGATGAAGTCAAAGGTAAGACTCGGTGTCGTAGTCTGTCGTATTCTACCCGCCTGCACGGAGAAAGTCGCACTATCGCCATACCGAGACCGAAGTGTCGTACAGGAGACTTCTAGGCCAAGGGAGAAATTGAAATATAGCCTATCATCAGGAGTAGTGCAATTTCGATACTGTGCGAACATGACGTCGTCGATTAGCATACATAGCGGGCAGCCGCTCAAAGCACTCGACTTGGTCTCAGATAGTGTGAGATGTGTAGTTTCCGCAACGATAGTGGATTCTTCACGTTCGGCCACCTTCCAGCGGTCACGATGTAGAAACAATGCTGTGATGTCTCTGTTATGAAGGTTGATATACAGAATATCGGAAAGGATCTCGCGACAAAGTGAGCATAACGTGGGCTCAAGCGATGATTGAACGTCGGCTAAAACGTGATGATCAAAGTGCGATTGATGTGAGTCTGACATATTGACATCAGTACATTATGCGTTCCTTGGACATGGTTGTTTCATCACATGCGAGGGTGGGAAGAACACATAATATCTAGATTTCAGCAACAGTAGCCCGATATTCCGAGTAATCATTACACAGCTCTGTCTCTCGCTTGTGACTCCGCGCATCACAAGGATATTGGGAAACGTACGTAGATCTGCAGTAGCGAACTTGAACAAGAAGGTGAATGGGTGAGAATTTTGTATCACGAATTTCTGAAACAGCTTACTATTACACTCTCTCAGAAGTCCCTTGGGGGCCATGAATGTCCTTACTTCCGCTGGAGCGGGATTGAGATGCGATGTCTTCATAACATGGCAAATCATGCGACGACAAAAAAAATTGATACTGGACTTAGCAGTGAGAGAATCTTGGAGCAGAAAAGAAATGTCGTTTCGGCTCAATTAGAAGCCTGTAAGAAGGACAATAGATCTAGAACCCAGAAGTTTTATATCATTCCCACCGTGCTTACAAAAGCAACATTCTACATAGGTACACAGCTTTATGATCCTCCCCCTTTTATCTTCATCTTCTAAATAATTCTGTCAATGCTTCCCTGTCTCCTTCGATCGAGAGCTGCCAACCTCTCGAGCGCGGTTGTTAGGGCTTCACGGGCTTTGTTTTCGATTGCGTCGGAGTTGTTGTGGGAGTTGTGGCCGTCAGAGGAATCGGAGGAGTATTGCAGAATGTCGCGGATGGAGTGGTATGCTTCGTAACTGGTGGGGGAGTTGTGTGTGAGAGTTGAGGTACAAGAGGAGGCGAAGAGGGAGGAATTGAAGGGTGAAGACTTACATTGCTAGACGTTCGTTGGCTTTTGGTTCCGAGAGCGGAGCGACAGAGCCTGGGTGTTCGAGTGCTGATAGGAATGTTTTGGAGGGTCTGCGAAAGGCCGGAGAGAAGAGAATGTCTCCCAATAGAGTCGATTGAGGGTTCAAGAGGCCCGCATAGTTCATGTATATTTCATCCCTAGTCCATAGCTTGTCGTTACCTGCTGTTGGTGACGATGAAGGATCCAACAGTGGCCGTGCTCGTTGTAGTGCGGCTTCGTTGAAAATCGTTGATAGATTGCAGATTTTGGGGGTTGTCACGACGTCCAAAGCAGGAGATAAGAGCTGGATGTAGTGTCTGATGGCCGCTGTGGGTAAATAGACGAGTCGGTCCTCGGCGATCAGAAGGATGTCTTCGACGAGGTCCATGAAACAATAACGCCACGTCTGGTAGCGCATAAATTTTGTAGAAGAAGTCACAGAGGGACTTGGATAGGCGCCGAATGAGGTGTCGGCAAGTTGCTTGGAGTTGAGACTCAAGATCAGCTGGGCTAAGTAGTAGTCTCTACTCAGCTCCATTGCTTTCGAGCCGCTTCAGATGAAGGTAATTGCAAGAAGCTGATGGTGGCTTTGACATGTGTGTCTGATTGAACAAGGAGATGGGCAATATGTATCCTTTCTCAAGAGGAGACACGCTAGAACACAATTCTTCTCGTTCAATATGTATGTGTGAAGGAGCGTTGGTGTATAAAGCTAGCAAGTTAGGTACAGCACATCCTCTTGAAGGGCCTGGAGAGCTGATTGCTTGACAGTTGCTGAGAGGTGTCCCAAGGTGACTCCGTGATGAGGAGACAATTGCATCAATTCAAAGCGTGATTTGGACTTGACAGGATACTTCGACGGACATGGCTGGGAGTCTCTGCAGAGAGGAAACTTTTGCTTGATAAGGACAGACATGGGGAAATAAGTAAATGCCATACGACTGGAAAAGTGCAAGGTTGCTAACGAAAGGGAAACAACCAGGGCTCGTATATTAGAACTACGCGTCCTCGGGAAGAGATATTCACGTGAAGTAAATGAAACATATGAGATGACATCGGTGTCCCTAGTCTCGGTTGAAATGGCATCGCTCGCGTGCAGTGTCATTGAATCAAGCCACCAAAGAAGGTTCGCTTGAAGAGGAAGAAGTCCTGGGTTGTATTGACTACTCGATGTGACCAAGGACATGTTGTCTGGAATTCCAAATCTGATGTTATATCCAATATAGCGTCAATCATGTTAGCAGTGGAATCTCACTCCCGTCAGTCGGTATATGCACTGTGAACCAATCTCGGACTCCTGTAATCATTGATTGCAGTGCGTTGGAACCATACGAAGTCATAGAAAGGATGTTCCCCGAATGCACAAGTCTGACCGTTCTGTGGCTAGACGCGACTCGTTCTTTTGCAGAAATCCCTCGCTTCTCTGTCAAACGGGATGCAATGCCTCGAGTGTCGTGCATTTTGGACTGAGATCCGAAGAGGAAACGCTTGAGTCGGATGGTCGACGGAAGAGGCCAAAGCGGAGAGTTGCCGAAACTCCTTCGCTTGTTAGAGCGACACGGACCAGTCAGAGTCTTGGATTAGCGAGCCACCAAACTAGATCATCGTAATCATCTCAATCATCCCGTGGCGGCGAGAGAAAAAGCGGCAGGAAAAGTGTCCCATAGTCTCGGGTCTATCAACAGTCAATGCGCTCGGATCCATTACTTGTTGCGTCTGACAACGCCGTGGAGAGGCTTCATCCTGGTACGGTGGCTTCCACGAGCAATCTTAACAGGCGAGGACCGATTACCCTTGTGCTCCTAGTTGTCTGCTTCTCGGTATCTGCGACAAGACACGCTTTAGTGTCCCTGGCTGCTGTTAGGTGATTTATTACCATTCTAGAATTGCCTAATGGGGATCGACAGTTGGCTGGCAGCTGGAATGAGACTTACCTAGACTCAATCCGCTACTGTGACTGTCATGACTCTGAGCCCTTGTCCTCAGCAAGAAAACATTCTACCTTTGTTAGACATGTTACAGATCTTCTCTTGGGTGTCGGGTTCTTTGACTACGGTATGATGGGCAAGTCCGATCCGTCTCTCTACGCTGTCTGTTTGCTGGATATGGTTATCAGATGGTCGACATCCAATATGCTTGATCAGGTTGACCCGTGCCAGTATTTGGCTGCGTTGTCTGTCGTATCAAGTTCCAACTGTACTCGAAAGTTTACCTGGCCAATTTCTAGACTCCATGTGTTTCTCTTTTCTTTCAAGACCCAGAGATGTCCAATCATCCTTCAGCCTTATATCAAACTAGCGGCACCATGAAACTGTTCTGTTGATCTTACCCATCCATGGTCTGAATTTACTGAGACTTCGGATGTTCGCTCGCTTCTCGTATATTAGTCCTCGCTTATTAATAGTCCTTAGTAAATCACGGTAAGACGGTGGCTGTCATCATCCTTGATGTTCACGAACTCATCGGGAGCTCAGAAGACCATTCTGTCAACGCCATACGTCGGATATGAATTAGTACCAAAGTGGCCTAGCAAACACTCAAAGAACTAAGAAATCACATTCCAGCGGAGTATAGATTGTGATATAGGTAAGAAGTCTGTTCGATCTATGCCTCGAATAAATGGAAGCAACTAGACTACAAGAAACAGGTCCTGTCATTGGCCTCCGCAAGTTGTGAGCAATGGATCCTAGTATGTCCGATTTCGTTGATGCATATTTGCAGCTCCTAGTTGTGTAGATGCTTGGGATTGCAGCGGCTCATGATTTCACGGAGCTGAAAACCTGACTAGCTGTCGAACAAGAAATCCAATCTTTTGTTGCCTTGATCAGTTGTGGTCTGTAAGTATTCTTCCTGTTGTTCCTTGGTGAAAGCATTCCATCTCTTGGTTTTCGACTTATTCCTAGCAACATAGTATGCTTTAGCCAAGGCGTATGCGACAATGGTTCCCACAGTAATAGCAATCAGTTGCCTGTTTCCTCTCTTGTACAGTGGCTTGTCGTCTGACATATAGATATTGGAAGAAGCTATCCCGGACAACTGGATAGTGATATTGTAAAGTGCTGCAGAAACGGCCCGAGTACGGACGGTGTTAGATAGACGAGAACACCAGCCGACTTGTGCAGCGTGGGTCGATGGCTGGCCGAGCAGGAAAAAGAGAACGACATACTGACCCCAATGGCTGAGGTTTTGTACGCTGGTATACTCTATAATGAGAAGTGGAAGGACCCAGATTTGCGCTAAGAGACCTATAATCGCAATCTGATGGGATCTTTCGGTCAACCACGTCACCCACAGCATGTTGAGTGCATTGAAGACCGTGATAGGAATCCCCAATAGCGTCGTCTGAAAAGTTGTGAATTTCAGAGCTCTGAGTGTGAGCGAGAGGTATGCTTTAGGTGGCGAAGCAGGTATCTCGAATAGCATCCCGATTATATAAACAGGCCACAGATCATAGTCCTTCAGACTACGCAGAAGCATTGGAAGAGTGATGGGTTGTCTGTTGTGCATGCCACCCTTTGAAGGATCATCACGGAGGACACGATTAACGATGATCTTTTCTTCGCGTTCAGTATAGTAACCTTTCGGGTTCCACCATGTCCTCGTTTGCGTAGGACCAGGGACTAGAAACAAGAAGGACAGGATGCCAATGACCAGTGAGATCAAGGCTTCAATGAGGAAGAGCCAGCGCCAGCCAGCCCTGCCTTCAACACCGCGCATATGCAATACTCCATAGGCAATGAAAGATGCGACGACACCGGACATTGAGTCAACGAACCAGAAGAACGCCAGACGTATGGGCATTTCTGAGGCTTTGTAGAAATAGCTCAGATACAGCACCGCATCTGGGATGAAACCCCCCATGAAAATGCCAATGAAGAACCGGCATGCAAAGAAACCAGCACGATTGTGCATGAAGAACTGACCTCCTGATGCCAGAGACCAAAGGATTATTTGTACAGGAATCCAGCGGTCTGGACCAAGCCATTTGCCGATCATTTGTGAAGGGATCTCAGCGATAAGAAAGCCGACACGATACATATTCTGCGCGTTATTGTAGTCGTTCGTGGTTATATTGACATCATCCAGTAGATTGTCGGCGAGGGCGTTACTAAGGTTACCACGATCGATGTTGAGGCTGAAGAACATGACGAGGATCCAAAGGAAGATCTTCCAGTCCGTCTTGCGACGTACAGCGCGCTCCTCGCGATATGTCCATCGCTCACTGGGGTCGAAGCGGTGGATGTTTTCGTAATCGGCACGAGGCCAGTAATACTTTGCGAGATCCTTGTCATCGAAAACGCTTCGCGTAGTTGCAATAGCATCTAAATCTGCAGGTCTATGATCACTGCGGGAGAATGGCCATAGAGTGTGCCCACTTCGTGAAACCTCTCGTTCGGCCAGGTCATCTGATATATCTTCGAGTATCTCGTCAGTCTCAGTAGATCCCGCATCTTTCACCGCCAGGTTCTCGAACAGGGGGCGGCCTTCGACCTTTTGTGTAAGATCTGATGTCTCTGGACTGACAGACATAGTGCTTGCAGAGACAGAACTATGGAATGTCGGGATAAGGTACTGTCTGCGGCCGATGTCGTATATCTATGCCTTGTCCATAGCTACGAGGTTCATCGACACTGACATCGAAGACATTCGATAGTTATATTGCTCGCAACCAACGAGGAGCATCAAGAGAAGCCATAACAAGCAGTACGTGAGATGGCGGAGTTGCGTGCTCAACCGCGGTATGGCGTGATAGATAGCTTGGCCAAGCAGCGACCCTGGTACCGGGTAAAGTCCACATCATGGACAAGCTGAATGAGTAGCATATTTGGATTCGTGGGAAATCAGGACTTCCAACTCGTATCTCCGGAGCATCATCGATGTCTGATCAAGATCCAACGAAGCCAAGTCATTGAGCCAAATACAACCATAGCTGTAGACACGAGCTTAACACCGGCCGGGTCCGAGGCTGCCTTGATTGCAAGTCACTTAACAAGACACAGGCAAGAAAAAGATCAGAAGAGAACTAGCTAGGTTGGAAGTCGGTTGCTCCGTTTCTTAAGCGAACAGGTAATGGGGTTGGTCGCTTGTGTTGCGGTCAAGGGCAAATGACGAGTATTCTGCCTCTACGTAGTACTGTAATTTGGGAGGGTGAACACATCGAAAGATCCCCGTCCATTTGATCCAGATATACGACTTTGTGCGTGACACCGTTGCATCAAAGACTCATGGACGATCTCTCACGCTTGTGGCTCAAGGTGAGTTATCAGATAGTCCACCCGCATAGAGAAGTCAGAAGTCCCTGTACATGTAGTGAAGAGAGGAGCCGGGGTGAAGGGTGAGGATTTCATGAGGTTCTGCCCAGGACGTGTTGACGATGTTATACGATGTGGTCGTATAGAGTCGCTTACTGGGAAGAAGGGTAGCATCTTGATTTCCTTTCGATTTACTCTTCGAGAATGACCATCGCTGGCCATCAATCACTAGACGACGGACGACGTAGTAAAGAGCAAGTCGGTCATCAGGTTGAAGCGTCCAAGGTCTTGGCATTCTGTAAATCTTGCTTGGATATTCTTACTGTAATTTTTACGCCAATTTCCCGCAACATGTTTCCAAATGTCCAGTAATCTCACCTGTCCTTCTGCTGTGTCGAGATCCATATATTCACTTAACTGTTGAGTCTCTGTGTTGCTCGATGTATGCTACCGTTGTTCAGTAGTCATCCAGCGAAAGGTCACTATGCTAAGCAGAGACGGGATGCCGATGGTATCATCATCCAACTTTGGATCCAAATGGCGCCATATGATCCCTGCACCACGCAATACTACGTACTCACAACAGCTGTCACAATCCAACATGCCTCGATGCGAAGCTCATACCAGTGCCACAGCTTCTCAAATAAGAGACGGCCAGGCGAGAAAGCGGGTTAACTTGTCAATCCGAGGAATACTAATCAACGGCTCCTGAGGGAGAGTCTTACAGACTATTTCAGCCAGCATTCACGCGTCACTGATCCTTGTAATGGCGTCTGAGCATACGTCTGTCAATGTCGATTCGCTCGGTATATCCCCGCAGTTTAGCCACGGTATTACCTTTGGTGTTCCCTGGCCACGTAACAAATGCAAGGCACAGGGCACTGTCTTCAAAGCTATCAGCAATGAAGGTCAGGCAATTCCCTTGGAGTCGTGGACTAATGCCTATTGGCCTGATGGCTCTGTCAAATGGACTGGACATGCACTCCCTGGCTCTTTCCCGTTGAATGAAATACATTCAGTGCAAGCCACAACTCAAGAGGTGCACCCAACGTTACAACCAGAGGGCCATCATCATGTGATTGCAGAGTCAACTGAACATCACATTGAAGTCAAAACTGGGAAGATCAGTGTCCAATTTCCATTCTCAGGAGAAAATGTCATCAAAAGTATCACAACGGAAAAGGGAAATGTGGTTGGAGAGCACGGACATCTGCTCTTATTATCATGCTCTGTTGCAGCTGGTGGTGACAGAGTTGGAGGTTCCGGAGAGGACTTCAAATATAGAAGCCAGGTAGAGGAAACTTCTGTTGAGAGAATCGGGCCTGTGAGAGCCGTGGTAAAGGTGCAAGGAAAGCATATTCTGCACGACGATAATGAACATGCTCGTGTTTCTTTGCTACCTTTTTGTCTCCGTTTCTACCTTTACGCAGGGTCTGATGGTATGCGAATAGTCCACACATTTACCTACGATGGAAACCCACACAAATTCCTCATACGAGGGATTGGCCTCCATTTCGATGTTCCTCTAGGAGATGAACCGCTCTACGACCGTCACATTCGTTTTTCAAGTGCAGACGGTGGCTTGCTAAGTGAAGCCGTGCAAGGTGTAACAGGACTTCGCAAAGATCCAGGAGCATCAATCAGAAAAAGACAAGTAGAAGGCAAACCCTTACCACCTCTCAATATGTGGGAAGCGGACTTTGTTGCGAAGTTGAAGTGGGTGCCATCGTGGAGCGATTACTCCTTGATGCAACTATCTCCAGATGGATTCACGCTACGGAAACGAACCAGAGCTGGGCATAGCTGGGTCAACATCCCTGGAGGCGCAAAATCAGGTGGTCTTGCCTACCTAGGAGGGGGAAATAAGGGAGGTCTTGCGATCGGGATGAAGGACTTTTGGGAACGGTATCCGACCCAGCTCGATATACGGAACGCTACCGAGTCAACCGCACAGATGATACTATGGCTGTACAGCCCGTCCGCCGAGCCTATGGACCTTCGGCCATACCATGATGGGATGCAGCAACAATCATTCGAGGATCAGTTGGACGCCCTGCTCATGACGTATGAGGACTGGGAAGAGAACCTTGGCTCGCCATATGGTATCGCAAGAACAAACGAAATCTATATCTCCGCGTTTGATAAAACCCCTGATTCCTCTACTCTAGCAAGCCTGACTGAGTATATCCGAAATCCACCTGTTCTGGTAGCAGAAGTCGATGCAATATATCGTTCTGAAGCTTTTGGTGCGGATTGGTCGCCATCGTCCTATCCATCGGGCCTGCCGATGGAGGAACACAGGAATATCGAGCAAAATCTTGAATTCTTGTTCCATTTCTACCAGTCTCAGGTCTCTCAAAGAAGATGGTACGGCTTCTGGGACTATGGCGATATTATGCACACCTATGATGTTGACCGCCACTGCTGGCGGTATGACATCGGTGGCTATGCTTGGGACAACTCCGAACTGTCACCTGATCTGTGGCTGTGGCTATACTTCCTCCGCACTGGCCGCCTAGATGTATACCGGCTGGCAGAGTCATTAACGCGCCATACAGGAGAAGTAGATGTCTACCATCTTGGACCCTATCGTGGCCTTGGCACCCGTCATGGCGTACAGCATTGGAGTGACAGCTGCAAACAAGTACGCATCTCCAATGCCATCTACCGCCGATTTCTCTATTATCTCTCAGGAGGCGATGAACGGATTGGAGATCTCCTTACCGAGACCCTAGATGCTGAACAGACGTTCCTGGCTCTAGATCCCTACAGGAAGGTCCGTAAAGACAAATCAACGTACAGATCTGATGCGACAGCGTTGTCCATCGGTCTGGGAACAGATTGGTCAGCCCTCGCTGCCGCGTGGTTCATTGAATACGAACGGCGCGGCCCCCGAGCCGAGGTATCGCTGCAAAACCTCACCTTGACCATGAAAGGCATCGGATCTCTTGCCAACGGCTTCGTCACGGGGCGCGCTCTCTACAACCTCCACACGGGCAACATAAGCGCCCCTCCCGAAGACCCCGAGAATCACGGCGTAGTCCTCGTCTCTCACCTCTCCGCCATGTTCGGTCTCGTCGAGATCTGCGCCGATCTCCTCTCTTCCTTTCCAGACCCAGCCTTCGAATCCGCCTGGCTCTCCTACTGCCTCTCCTTCAACGCCTCCGCCACCGACCAAACATCCCGCTACGGCACCCCGTTCAAAAACCTCCAACTGCGCCAGGGCCACTCGCGCCTCACCGCGTACGCCGCGCACAGACTCAAAGACCCCGCCCTCGCGGCCAGGGCGTGGCACGAGTTCTACACCGGCGACGGATACGCAGCGGACGAACCATGGGAGACCGAACGCGTGCAAGGCAGCAGCGCACTCGTACCCGTCGACGAGGCGAGTTGGGTCTCGACGAACATCTCGGCGCTGTACGGCTTGGCGGCGATCCAGAATCTGGCTTTGGTGGGGAAGGGGGAGGAGGGATGGGATAATCCTGGTAGACAAGATCAGTGACGGTTGCGACTCGGAAGAGGAGGAGTGTGGGATCTGAATCAGGATCAGGAACCTGTTTGAAAGTGATTGGGATCCGTTCGTGCATAGGTTTCCTCCCCCTTACCCATACTTTTCTTTTTCTTTTCGTACTGACTCTCCTATTCCTCAAATCAAACCCCATATATCGAGTCTACTTATATTGTACCCCAGTGCAATCCACAGAGTAGGAACCTACAACCCTACTCCTCAATGAGACTGTCTATGATGAAGAAGGTATTAACGACTTATTTAAGAGGCATATATATATAAATATCGATTTTGGAAATTTACACATGATTTTATTGTTACACACAATTTTTTAATATATCCCCATTTCCCTTTTCCTTTTCCCCATTTTCCCTGAGCCAGTATATACAAAAGTTCCATCCGCCAACTCCCTGCTTAAAAAGTAAAAAAAGTCGATGAAAAAAGAGTTTCATCTTATCTAATCGAATGCGATGACACGACGTGGTATCGGAATGGGACCTCTGAACAGGTTCGAAGAAGACGGAGGGCTGTCGTCTTCCTTTTCTGGGTTGACAACGGGGGGCCCGGCGACGTCAACAAAGGAACTCGGGTCTGCTTGGGGGTGGTGGTGGGCGTCGTGGTTGGGGGATGCCGTCGCACCCACAAGGGCAGCATCGAGCGGGCGCGCACGCTTCTTCAAGGGAACTTTGATGGCGTTTTCCACCATCCACATCACATCATTCGCCTTCACCCGGTCGTTGTTGTCGCGCCACTCCTTGTCCATGTTCTGTGCTTCGATCAGTAGCCGGCCGAGATGGAAATCGGCTTCCAGGCGCATGACCGCTTGACGGTCGTTGGCGATGATGGCGCGGACAAGGGCCAATTGTTCATTGCGGTTTCCACTGTCGGCGGTGATGATCCAATTTATTGGATTTGTACTACCGCCCTTGCCCATCGAATCCTCATATAATTTAGGAAACTTGTCTGCCAGCACGACATCATCAAGTCCAACACCGGCGACGACTTTGCCAAATGAAAGCCACCATTTCTCCTTCTCCGCACTATTCGGTTTCCATTTTGAACCTTCACGATAACGATTCCTGAATAGGCTCCAATAGACAACTTCCTTCATAGCATACGTTATGACTCCCTTGACGGCGGCATAATGCCATAGGACACGGCATTGATTGTATGACTGCCTATTCCAAGCTGCCATGAAAGCGTAAGGAATGACGAAGCGGTCCTCCCGACCTACTATGCTTACCCACCTTGAATTGAGTAAGCTGACGATATTCCAGGGTCTTTCACACCGGTAATTGATGTAACACATTCTCGTCACAAAATCTACATCCATCGGGAAACCCTCCTCCTGCAAGAGACTTAGAAATTCTTCAGCCTGCTTACCAAATTTCTTCTTTGCGCAGACATCCAGGATATGATTAATCGATTTTTTTGAGCGCCACGAAGATCCAACGCCATTGTCCAGCACTTGAATGAGAGTGGCGGCGCTGTTTCCATCTGCGAAACAACGTTCTGCAATCATTGGGCAAGTTTCACTTATCATACCTCTTACTTTAAGAGGGTTGTTGAGAAGCTGTCTTTCCGCCAGCCAGCGACAAACGCCAACTTTCATGCGCGACAATGGGGTCCGGCGCAGGATCACGAGTCCAGTGTCCGCGTTGACCTCTATGCCAGTTTCTTGCGCGAAACTGAAAAGACTTCGGACGAAAGTCATGGGCGCCGAACCAGGAAAAAGGCTCGCGTGGAGTAGCCTATTCCATAATCTAGTCCTGACGTCCATACCTTGTCGGGAAAGTATGGACTTGATGATGCTGAAAGACTTCCCAGGTCGAAATTGATAGTACTTCAAGAAAAAGTTGATGGCATCCCATTGCGCTCTGGATGAGATACAGTACTGCAGCTCTCTCCGAGAAAATAGTTCTTCCAGTCTCGCTGCAAGCACGTTGTAATACTGAGCTTTTACACTGGCTGAACCGCCGTTATCTGGCTTTAGACCAACCAGATGATCCACTGAACCTCTTTGGTGTAAAAGGCGTTTCATATGCGTTGAACTGGTAGAGCTTACCAGAGCTTCG
Source organism: Pseudophaeomoniella oleicola (assembly GCA_003868215.1). Taxonomy (NCBI): domain Eukaryota; kingdom Fungi; phylum Ascomycota; class Eurotiomycetes; order Phaeomoniellales; family Phaeomoniellaceae; genus Pseudophaeomoniella; species Pseudophaeomoniella oleicola. The sequence goes on along the minus strand of QWDQ01000011.1, from coordinate 467,178 downwards.
ACATAATCTGCAAACGTACGGACAGTCCAGTCTTGAGGTTCTTGCAGAAGATCGATACCGGGTTCGTCATCGACAATGTTTGCAACACTCGGAGACTGGTAACCATCTTTCGGACTAGCAAGCTCCCGGGATGCGCTTGGAGGCGATACCAATGACTGAGATGACTGGTCAGCTTGGTGTAACCGTTGCTTAGTTACATCTATTGCCCTTTGGGAGCCCGAAAGTATCGCTATTTTCTCACCAGGAGGGCCGTAAGCGGTGACCTGCACCTGGCAGCCGTCGCGAACAGGCTCGATCCATATATTCTCATGTGAAGCACCAGTATATCGTAGTAGAAAGTGTTTGCTCAGGCTGATCTTGTCCTTGTTCTCTTTGTCGAGCCGTTTCTTCGGCATCGGAGTTTCCCACAATAACCTCAAAACCTCAGACCAGAACTCTTCAGTAGAGTGCGAAATGCGCTCAAGGCCCATTTCGACTGCTATCCCGTCATTCTGTATCCTGGGCGATGATTTTGAAGGTGCTCTGGGTAAGTTGAGGGACCTGCGTAATTGCCGAGGCGTTGACAGGCGGAGTAGACTATCTGGGTGCTGGGTTCTGTGGGAGCCTGGACTGGCCGTCGCATTTCCTGACTCTTGTTGTCTCCTTTCAGTTTGGTGAAGTAGACGCTCAGCTAGACTGGCAGAGGAGGAAGGCGGTTCCAAAAAAGTTTCAGAGGTATCTTCGAATTTTGAATCATCATGATCAGTAGAGGATTCGCTCTGGGGATTAGATCCTTCCGTCTTTATAACAGGAGATGTAAGCGAGCGATCCGGGAGGGTCGGGTGTGTTTGTTGTATATTCGCATGTTTATCGCCGCCATCCGTTTCAGCGACATTGTGAGTTGTCCAAGGACTTGGAATTGCTGTCGCCGAATATGACAGCAGGTGATTGGAGTATGGGTATTTCAATTTAGCACGTTGAGAGTTGCGCCTAAACACTGGCGACGAAATGCTCGTACAGGCGCGGTAGACCAACCGCCCACTAATGGACATGGACAAGTAGACAGCGGTGCTCCTCCGACAAGCATTCAAATATGATGTCGCAATGCGACAACTTCATCCACTGTAAATCTCAGGCAACTTTACATTTTGGAGTAACTCGGCTCGTCGGCAGTTGTCACCAGTGGAGCCGATGCCAAGGATTTAGGGACCCCCGAAACATTAGTTCCGAATCAACTTCCGATTATCAGACCTGCAGCTCGCAGGTATCTTGACTTGGACTCGCACGGACTTGGGACATGAATGGCAGGCAGCGGTGTTCGTTATCTATTTTTCTTATCTTTGCTTGCCTGTTGAATTCGTGCTTCAGGTGACAAGAAATCGACTCCAGCGCAGATCAAGCGGTCACTAACGGGCTAAGCCTAACCCCGCGACTTCTTACCTTTTGCGGTCTATCAATGCCCAAAGATGGTCGTAGAGGACTGCACTCAACCCCGTATTATGTCCATTACTTCCCATGCCCCGTAATCACAATCGGCTGTCTCCACTGCTGATCAGGGAGGCATTCGGCTACCAGAGTTCCATTGATATCCCTGGCTCATTCTCGTCGGGCATGAACACCTGAGCTTCAGCAACATTGTTAGAGAGAGGAAGAAGATGCCATCGAGGCGGTCGCATACGAAGTCTCGTCATGGATGTCTTCGTTGTAAGCAGAAGCGTGTGAAGTGTTAGTATCATGTGACCACGTCGTATGTTGGGATAGCTGACACGGTGAGAGCAGGTGATGAAGTGCGTCCAGTATGTGGAGCATGCAGGAAACATGGAGCAGCTTGCGAGTTTGGTAACTTGACCGCCACAAAGAAGATGTCGCTTAGCCATATCATGGAAACTCATCCGCAAGCCCACACAGCAACGTCAAGCCCTTCATCTACTGCAACGCCGTCTCCGGCAGGAATGCAGATTGAACGAGGGTCCGCCTCAACTTCATCAGTGCTACCACCACTCAAGTCGATAGACCGGGAGTACGCCATGAACACGCGGGACCTCGAGTTGCTGCACAACTTCATGCAGAATGTGACCCCGACATTGGCCAAGGACTCACACTTGCATGAAATGTGGCGCGGCCCCGTCATCACGGAGGCAGTAAAACATCCATTCCTGATGCATGGCATTCTTGCCTTGTCCGCCTTGCATATGGTGTTATCAGGTACACCTGGAACAAGCGAGACCGTCTATAAAGATGTGGCAATGAGACAAGAGCTCGCAATGAAGCTCTACAGGGAAGAACTCAACGAGATCACTGAAGCAAATTGTCATGCCCTCTTCACATTCTCCTCGATCGTGTCTATCAATGCCTTTGCATATCCTCGACTTCCCGGCACGCAGAAGACCGTCGATATTACGATGAAAGAATTGATTGATATCTTGGTCTTCATCAAAGCCATAACAGTGTTACTAACCTTTACACAAGAATGGGTCTCTCGGGGTCCTATTGCAGCTTTGTTACGCAAAGATATGATGGGAACGGCCCCTGAGACTCTTACTCCGGAACAGCAACAAATATGTGATGATCTCCACACCTATAACGATCGGTCCAATGATATTCCATCCATCAAGGAGACCAATGCAGCGGCTATTGATGGATTGAAGGAGTCCTACAAAAAGCAGTGGGACACAACATCTCGGCCCTTTTTATGGCCCAATTACATCGGCGAAGATTTCCATGAGCTGTTGAGACGGCGACATCCCATGTCTCTTACAATCCTCGCTTACTACGGCGTGCTAATGTCAGTCTGCGATGGGCAATGGTGGTCTCAAGGCTGGGGTAAAGACAGTGTGCATGCAATAGCACACGTCATAGATAGCAACTGGCTGCCAGCCATTGCTTATCCAATTAACCAGCTTGGCATATCGCCACCAGTGAAGTCGGAGCCTGACGGGTGAGGGGCCGTTGCAGACAGTCACATATGTCTCCTCGCAGTAACCTCCCATTGTCATCTCAGTTGAAACTTCTAACCTGCTGCTGGCAGTATGGAGCACCCCAATCAGCAACGGATATCGACTCTTAAGTTAACGCTACTTCGGGAAAGCGGCCATATCTCCATTACCTATAGAGAATCACCATTTAAACATTTAGCAATGGTGTGTCAGAATTCTTCAACAACGTCTACAAACGTATCCGATATACGACACATAGGCCATATAGCCGTTATGCAACGACCAGTTCCATTGAACATAGCGATTTCCATCCAGTCATCAATGCTATCCTCTATGATCCAACCTCCTCGCCATCTAGGTCATATTTTTACCGTACCTTCTCAACCGACTTCTCTCCGCCCAAACAATCAAAGCCGGACCAACCCATCCCCTCTCATCTCAACCAATCTCTCCTCTACCGCCTCTAGAACCAGAATCCCACGAACAACCGTCCCATCGCCCTCCGAGCAACTTTAATAATATTAACGTCCCGAACCTCCACGTGCTCAGCTCAACGATTTCATCAAACAGATCCCACCCGACTCCTTCTCCGACGACCATCCAGCCATCAAGCCATCCAACACAACTCTTCTTTCCGTCAACAATTTCAACCAACCTACCTACCTACCTACCTACCTAGACAACCCTAACTCCTAGAGTCTCTACCATCACAACCAACCAAACCATCCTATACCATCAGTCCCATCATCAGAAAGAATCCTCTCATCTCGTCTCATCTCACCCGTCAGGCAAGATTCGACACACTAACTTTAAGAAAAGGTTTTTGTTTCAGAGAGAGATGGACGGGGGGGTGGCGGAACGATTCGGGTTGTAGGGAAAGGAATTAGTACATGTATACCTTATATATCGCGCACGGTGTTTTGTATATAGGACCAGATCCTTCTCTAGAGTCTAGATTTAATCATATTACCTAGAGAACCCCGGTGGGGGTTGTTCGAATGGGCCGTCATGAGATACACATTTATCAAATTTTGCAATCCATGCACGCATCATGGAATGAATCAAGTTGGAGAGAGGGTAACGTTCCTGTAACAGGTACCTACTACATAGATGAATAGTAATTACTCATTACTCGTTGCCTATTTATATACATACGTACGGCATGACACCATCAAAAGCAAGCAATCCCGCCTCGCTTCTCGCCCATTCGCATCGCGCAGCAAACCTTTCGAAAATCCAAACCGACACAACGCTTCCACTCGAAAACCATATGCCATGCAGAGGGATAGGTAAGCAAAGCTTTTTTTGGCATCATGAGAATGAAGAATGAGGAATGGGGAATAGCTAGGTATACAATGCATGAAACGCTGAACAGCACAAAACCATGAAAAGGAAGAAAAGGATATACAGAAATGCAAATGCTGCAGATGGAAGAGGTTATGAGTAAGAAGAGAAAATCAGAGCCCCTGAAACGCCACGCTGGAATTGAGGGCGGTAATCACCCAATCAAAAAGGGAAAACTGCGAGGTTATAGTCCATTCAGCCGATTCGCATGGCGTCGGGTGGTAATTGGACCGGTGTTTCTTCTTGGTCCTTGTCGACTTCTTCTGCAGGAGTCCCGAGACCCGACTGCTTGTTATCTTTGCCTTGGTCATCTGACGCAGAATCATCCCTATGATCATCGTTCTCGGCCTGATCTTTCCCATCACCTCCGTCATCCGGCCCAACTTGTCCTCCTATCTCAGCCTGGCTCTTGACCATCATCTCAGTTGGATCAACTCCGACGTCAGCTTGTTTGGGAATTCCCTTGATATCGTCTTCTGCCATGGGGTTCTCCTTCCTTGTTTGCTGCGCTTCCGCTGAGGCAATCGAATCCTTCGCTGTATCCGGTCGCTTTTCTTCTTCATCGCTAAGTTTCAAGACATGTTTCCTATCACTCCAATACTCCAACCCGTCAATTTGTTGATTTGCGGCATCCACGGCAGAAAGTAGGTTGTCGATGCGGCGTTGTTCTTCGGCACCTTCAGGCTTGTCTTGCGAGACATGGCGCTCCTGGCGATGCCGTGACGCCTCGTCTGCAGCTTTTTTCAGAAAGAGTAGTAGTTGACGTCGAGAGTTTTGGAACACGAGGAAAGACATGATGGTAGGAATTGACTCCTTGAGATAGGCCAGCTCTTCCCCACCCTGATTCACGAAATGGCGTACTGCGTCAATCCTCTCACGGTCAACACTGGCAAGTTTGAGAGCACGCAGCAATGTCGGGATATCGTTGATTTCCTCAAGCGTGGGTCTTGCATCTGCCCCGGCCTTCGACCTCGTACTTATATAACTCGATCTCCCCGTATATCTGTCCGAACTCCGACTTCGATTGCGGTCCGGATGAATTGTGAAGTAATCACTTGTCAAAACGTGAGCCTGAGACATACTACTGGGATTCGCCGGGTCAATATGAGAGTGCTTCTTGACACGTTTACGGAGCCAGCGTCTGCGACGCACAAACGAGTAAATCCAGGGATGTGTGCCATGCCATGAGAATTTGGGGGAGAATGAGAAGGAGTATTGCCAGCCTTCTTCGTCAACGTCTCCAGACATGTCGACATACCATGTCTTCCAAGCCCATTCCCAGGTAGGATCCGGGACCTGTGCATTCGTGATGTTAACAGGACTGTCCTTGAAATCCTTTGTCACCCATGGCGAGGGATCAAAGTTCAATAATGAGCTGTGGGAGTATAACGGTATACCGCAAAAAAAGGACCCTCGCTGATTCTCGTAAAGAATATCGACCTCTGATATCTCTTTGCGGTGCTTCTCTTTACGCGCTTTGGGGTTTGTGGATTTGCTTGGCACTTCTGTCAGCTGCCCCTCTTCTCTTGCATCTGTTCTGCCTCTTTCCTGCGCAGCAGTTGTACCGGCAAAGTCCATGCCCTCGATCTGTGGATGGACGCTGACCTTCTTCGGCGTCTCAGTGCCGGTGCTGGCTCCAGCCTCATCTGCCTGCGCAGTCGAAGGCCCGCCACTTTCTCCCTCCACCGATTCTCTGCCCTCTTGCCATTTCGCATACTTCCGTCTGGATAAGCCTTCTCTGACAGATGCCTTGGTCGGCACTCGCTTCACAATATCTCTCCATCTAGGATCCTTCGTATCCAGCCTTTCGAGGGCATCATTGTCCGCTTCTGAGATCTCTGCGCTAGCTGTTGTATCTATAAGCTTGATAGGATGATCATATGTATCGGAAATGTTCGACGTTTGTCTTGATGCTGCGCCATCAGTGGTGGACATGCCGTCTGGCAGAGGAGACTCCAGCACATGAGAGGTGAGATCGTTGCGACAGCACTCTGTGATGCGGTGGACGGCTGAAAGTCTATGGCAAATGCAAGTTCAAGCCTGGTCTGCAGAGAGGCTACAATATATGTATTGTAGAGTCCACGAAGGCTTATAGCCCGCAAGGCGTCGAGTGGAGGTTTTTGATCACCTTGGTTTCTGTTTCCTTTTTCTTGGAACCAGGATCATAGATGCATTGGGTGACCCATGACGAACGCCACTAGGCCTTACTTTTAGGCGACGGGTGGTTATTTGTTGGGAGTGGCTATCGTGGGTCTCGTGTGCCGGGAAGGCAAGATGATCGTCGTTCTTTAACTATTTCTTTAATCAGACTTGCTCGATTCCAGTCATAATCTTACCTAATTCCGCCAAGGCGAAACCACCCCAAAGCAGAACACGAGCCAATTTTAGTCTGTGAGCTCAGCGGCCGCGGGGGAAGGGCAACATTCACACGTCATAGGTCAATCACTCACGCTTCCCTTCCCGTCCCTGCTTGCCCACCATCATCATTTATATAACCTCGATCAACTTCTAACTCCCGTCCCTCTTGCGCAATTGAAACCTCACATTTTTCTACCCAAAGAAGCTTCATCCATCACCCTCTCTATTAACCATAACGGAAGCATTTTCTACTTTGCTTTTACCCGCATAATCCATACATCATGCCGAGAAGAGGAATCGCAACTTTAGGTCTCGCAGCTGCCGGTGGTGCAGGTTACTATCTCTACACCGCAGGCGGAGATCCAAAGGCGGCGGAGAAGCACTTCGAAGGTATGGCTGTACTAGCATAGCTCTTGTGGACCTTCGTTAATTTGAGTGCAGCCGATGCATCCAAGGTCGCCGCTAAGGTAAAGAGCGAAATTCCCGGAAGGGAGAAGGAAGCAGAGAAGCGCGGCGAAGCTTACGCCCAACAGGCTGGCAAGAAGTTTGACGACACTGTGAGACGCCGAAGTATTGAGAGCCAATGACTAGAGAGACTGACAGAGTCACGTAGGTCGACTTGGCGAAAGCTAAAGCTGCTGAAGCAGAGAAGAAGGCTGAGGAGGCCAGCAAGGATGGCAAGGCCAAATTTGAGAAATATAGCAAGGATACCAAAGCCGATGTCAATGCTGCGATTGACAAGTTCGACAAGAAGGTTGAACAGAAGACATCTGAGGCAAAGAGTGGTATTTCAAGCTGGTTCGGTTTCGGTAAATGATGCATACATTGTATATGGGACGGCGCTGGCATAGGAGAGTGATTGAGACATCTCTTATAATCCTCACAAATGATACCGAATGAACAATTTTATCATGGCTTTTTCCTTTATCGAAAGAGGAAATTCTACAGTCGTCTTGATGAGCTGGCTGATCGGGAAATATATGCCTAGGACAGCCAGAATAGCGGAAGTCAGCTAGAATGTACATGCGGATGCATCACTTCAAGGTCATTCTACGAAGCTCATTTGCAGGGTCGACAATGTTCTATTCGAAATCGTGAAGGTTCCTTAACACACACGTACCTGGGAATCACAGTGTCGGATCTAAGAACTAGAACCAAGGTCGAGCTTCATTAAGGTAATTAGGTGTGCTTACATAAGTTGGCATCTGGTATGTAATTACTGTAAACGCGGGGGGCTGGAGAATGGCTGCTAATATAACCTCTTTGGTATTAGCGCGTTCTGACACGCCGAGTCGCGTCTCTTCAAAAGGATATCGAGAAGCATTGGACTCGTGATGGATTCAAAATAAGTCAAATCCTACACTCAAGATACGAAATAATTGCTTTGCTGCATTCATTGGCTTGTATGGTATTCTTTGCATTATTGTAGCTTATCAACTATACGTTGCTCCTTCTTGCATCCTGCGTCTTGCCAATCCTCCATCATGGTCGCTCCTTCTCGTTCCTCGACGCGGGCGTCTGCTCGAAACGTCAAGACCCCTGACATTCGGCAGTCATTTGGGAAGGTGTCGAAAGCTCATTCTCTCGTTCCCGGAAAGAAGTCGCTCGAGGTCGAACCAGTTGCACCTTCTCACCCCGTCGAGAAAGCGCCAACCGAAAAGAAGAGGAAACGTGACACGGTAGAAGAGCAGATTATTAATGCAGATAATGTGAAAAAGGTATGTGCTATGGCTTCAGGTTACCCGGGAGTCTTTGCTAATCGTGCTAGGCTCGCAAAACCATCGCGCCAGTACTTACAGCCTCGAGAACGCGAAATGCTCTCACCGCGAGACACAATATTCCCACTGCATCATTTAGCAATCAAGGCAGCGACGAAGTTGACAATGAGAGCAATATTGCACCACTACCTGACTCGCTGTCATCTCTCATCGCTCTCCACGAATCCTTTCTTCAAGCTATGTCTTTACATTTCGCTCACAATGGCACATCAGCTCCAGCAAGTCTTAGCAATTTACTCGATATTGTGACGCGTGTGTGGAAGAGACGACAGGTACAAAAACAGGATATACGGAAAATGCTGGGATTGTTAGAGATTGGAGAAGGTTCAAACTTGGATAACGAAGGACAATCGGTTCAACGTGCAAGGGGATCCTTCAGATTATTCCAATCTGGTCTCGGGATACAACATTTATTGTTGGAATATGTCGGACAGTCTCTAAATGAAAGGGTGCTACAAGACGGATATAGGAGGCATCTCGAACATCTTTGGCAGCAGTCTCAATGGTCTCCCAAGGCGGTTGAAACGCTATCCGATTTCTCGAGGATCCCGCAACTGGCAATTGAGATCGGCACACAACAGGTCGCCCGGAATGAAAAGGGTAGGGCTCTACGTGCCTCGGTGCTTTCTCCTACCAAGTCCAAAAGCACACCCGAATCATCGCCTCTCAATTCATCTACTCAAGCATCTCAACCCTCTGCCCGCAAACAAACCCTTCTAGATCGCATCCTCATCAAACAACGTGCCGCTCTCTCCACCCCACAACCAACCGAAGCTGACCTCATCTTCGCCCACGCGAAATCCCGTCTTCCCGAACTCGTAGACATCCTCGGCCAGATCCAGAGGCAACGGACCCGAAACCAATTGATCGGGCGGATCAGTTTCAGCTTCGGACAGTTGGCTATGATGATCAAAGACAGCATGAGAATGCCGATCGAAGAGGCCAGCATGTGGAAAGGGTTGGAGGTCCTGGCAAGGGAAGAAGTGGGTTCCGGATGGGTTGGGTTGGATGGAGTCGGCAGCGAGGACAGGGTTGTCGTGTTGAGGGGGAGGGGGTTGACGGGTCAAGAGGTGAGAGAGAGGTTGAGCAGGTTGTGAAGAGGTGGAGCGGGGTTGGAGGTTTTTGTGTTGTTCGTTGGTACTGCATGATGAGAGGGGCTGGACGTCTGTCTTTTTCTAGTCACGATTGGATAAATGGAATTTTTGTATAGCGTTCTGCATAGGAACTGTTGCAAAGCATGACCACTGGATACTGGTATGCGCCGGCGGGTATACCCCATTTCATGATCCGGATACGGATAGGGATTAGGTAGAACGAACAAACGGACAAACGAAATGAAGCACATATATACACATTCACCCAAAGAGCTTTTGCTACGGATACTACCTGTACAAATGTGAAAGTTGAAAATGAAATCCTTTCTCGTTTTGGGCAGACTTGATTAATTTATCATCATCGTCGCCTTTTAGTAAGGTAAGGTTCTCTAAACGGCTTGTACTTCATCTCTTTTTATCAGGTCATCTGCTCCTATTCTCTCACCACCACCACCACCACCACCACCACCGTCTCTTTCCTTGTCCTTTTCCCCTTGACCATGTGCACCTGTCCACGTCTGAGTTTGCGTCTGCGTCTGCGTCTGCGTTTTCATCCCCCTCGTCCACTCCTCTGGTAAATCGCCGATATATTCCTCCTCTTCGTCGTCCCCTTCATCGTCTTCTTCACGACGGTCCTGATCGTCGTTGTATAGTCCGGCGACGTCGGCGCCGGTCGGGATCATGGCGGTGCCTTCCTTAAGGTAGAGGACGAGGCGGTAGGCGGAGTTGCCGTTGAGGTAGTAGCGGTGCAGGCGTTTGGATCGGAGGAAGCCGAGGCGTTGGTAGAGGTTTATTGCCGGGGTGTTGGAGAGTTCGGTTTCGAGGGCGATCTGTTTGTAAGGAGGGGGGAATTAGTGAAAGGGGGGAGTAGATGGGGAAGAAGGAGGATGGAGAGAAGTAAGGCGAGAGGAAAGGAAGGGAAGGGGGACGTACTTCATCTGCGTCGCGGGAGATCATGGCGTCGATTGCCATGCGGACTAGTTTTGTGGCGATGCCTTGGCCTCGGTGCGAGGAGCGGACGGCAAGCATGGCGATATAGCCGCGAAGAGGCCCGCCACGGTGGATCTCGAGTTTGGAAACGACGACGCCTATTAGGGTATTGGTGGAGGGGTCCATGGCCTGGGAAGTAGAGAAAGGTTATCAGTACGCTGAGGGAGACAGAGAGTGTTTGTTGCGGTAGGACAGATGGAGATTCCTTGTAAAAGAAGGGGGGACAGATGGGGTATATGAGCGTCTAGATGGAGGGACAAGGGTAGAGCCTGTTGAATTTAAGGCGGCCTCATAGACTTGGGTCGAAATGCCACCATATCAAATGAGACCCCGATCCGCACAACCAACAGCAAACATCAACCTTGACGGATGCAGGAGTCGGCAGCTTGAGCTCGATCCAAGAATCCCAAGACGTGATGTATTTCACCAACCCAACATCGATGCCCCAGCCCAAACCAAAGATCCCAGAAGAGAACAACACTAGGAAAAGAAACCAGACGACAAGACAACGAGAAACGCAACATACCATAAAACACAACTCCCCCCACTGATATAAAAAATACCGATAAACATAGATGCTGTATGGTTCGGAAAGATCCTGACTGATCAACTGCCGTATCGCAGATACGTATTCTGCCTCATGGGACGGATCGTATTGGACGTATTTGATCTGAGCTTTCTGGTTTTTGGTTGCTGCCGGCGCCGGTACCGCTACCGTTGGATGCGAAGCGGACTGCGGATTTAAAGGGTCCGCCATATTATGAGACACCGTGAGAGGTGAGGAAAGAAGAGAGAGCGAGAGATGGGAACGGAAGAGGAGGGGGAGACGATGAGAGAGAGGGTCTGTATAGAGATGCTCAAGAGGTAACGAGAGGTCTGGTGGACGGGTTCAAGTAATTAGTCAGGGTGCTGATGCCGGAGTAGTAACGAGAGGTTTGAGAGGCTTCCGTCGGTGGCTTGAAAAAGATAAATTGACGTCTCCTGTGGCCTCGAGAGGACGTCGGATCCCTATGCCTGGTGACTTGCTAGGAGGAAATGTGGGAGGGTACAGATGTATTTCGTTGAGATACAAATCGTGAATTTTTGTGGTGTTTGATCAGTGGAATGAATCTCGCCGGCATGAGGATTGGAGATTTCCGCTGCTGCGGCCATCGAAGGTATACAAATTAAATCAATCCAGCTACTTGCCATGATCGATATTACAACATCTACTGAATAGGTAGGCACCTTGAAACGTGAAATTGGGAAACGTGCTTGTTGCATCTGACATATCTCCGTGAATTGAACAACAGAGTCATGAAAACACGTGCTTCAACCATACCATTGATGACTCGCTACAGGATCTCAAACAAGGGAATATACTTGCTTCGACCAACCAAGTTGATATTATTACACAATAGCTATCTACTCAAGCCTCTCTTTCCTTTGCTCTTCCAAGATATCAACAAAGCCACCATCAAATCATGTTGTACAGGGCGGCAGCGCCCCAAGAAGTCGAACCACGAGAAGTCCTCAATTTCACTCTCGCCCAACTGCTCACACTTCCCGTACCAGCCGGGCCAGTCTCATAGATTTTCATACATCATCAAGCCAATAACAGCCACGTCCCCCATAGCCTTACCCACAGAAATCCAGTGCACAATATTAAAACAAGGTATAGTGAAAAGTAGGCGCTCAGGGAAAAAAGCATGTCCATATCCCAAATGAAATCCATCATGCGGTGAGAGCTATTCGCAACGCGCAAGTGCCCGGCCTTTACCAACCCTTTTTCCTGGCGAACCGTTTGTTCAACAGGGTTAGGACCTTGGGAACGTTGAACTGGACATATTCCAGATCCAGATCTTCTTGGTTCTCTTTTTGCATTTCTAGCAGATCGTCAAGCTTGAGGTCAAGTTCAAGTAGACCACGAGCACGTCCTGTGAGAAAACGGTTAGTCACTCAAGTGCAACTTATGAGGAATGGCTTCTTACCCTTATAATGTAGACTGATGACAAATGTGCCAGGCAACGGAGACTTGAACATAAAATAGATATTTGCTCTTCGGTTCTCTGGGACGTTGCTCTTCTTAATGACACCTTCCTTCTCAAGCTGTTGGTGAGTGAACTTGTACGGTCCAAGTTCTTGGTGTTTCTGTTGTTTCCTTTGTTTCCCTTCCGACTGACTTCTAACATTGTGTAGGTATGACTTGTAGGTCTCGAGTTGTCCGACTAGATATTGGTTGTGATCGCGAATCGTCTTGTAGACTTCCTCAAGCTTCCGTGTCTCTTCGACGACCTTCTCTTTCAACGAGCCGAGATGGGCAAGTTCTTGCTCAACCTCGTCACGGAGAAGGCTGAAATCATCCGACCTGTCAATGACACCCATGTCCTGAAGCTGGCTAAGGAGCTCCATAGTTCGAATACCTTTGCGAACCATCGTGGCATCATTCTTGAGCGTCGCAGCTGCCTCAGCAATTTTATCCAGACGCAACGGGCGTCTCGTGACATAGGTATTATGTGGTAAAGACCGCATGATCTGAACGAAGGCTGATTTAGCCTCCATGAAGTACACCTCCTCCTGAGTGATGTCAAGAGCTTGTGTCAGGTCATCAAGGGGAGTCTCCCATTTGCTGAACAGCGGTAAATTGATGGCGCGATTTTCCTTTCTCGGCATCTGGGGTGGTGCCGGACCAAGCTCCTGCAGGAGTACATGCAGGTGCGAGTACGTCTCCGGTGCAAGTGCCGCAGCGTGCTTTTCTAGCAGGGCGTGCATAGCGTACACCTCATTGAGAGTGATCTGCATTTCGAGATCTCGTTTTGACAAAGCGACATAATTGTCCATTTCAAGGGTTTCGTAAAAGTCCTGTACCTCGCAAAGATCGAGCAAGAATTTGTTGACCCTCTCCTTATTGTTATGGACGAATGATTGAAGTTTAGCCATATATGGTTCCTTGGCATATGATGGCTTGTTGGCGAGGTTTTGCAACATCTTCGCGATATATGTCAATGTCCGCCTCGGCTTCTCTTCTGGAAGGCTCTCAATCAGCATGTATGATTTTGGCGTGACGATGGCAGGGTTAATGAATCGAAGGAAGAAGAAACCACCAATTAGAGTACAGATGGTTTGATCCTGTGCATCCGGATATTTTCTGCGGGATAGACTTCGAATTTGCTTGCAAATCCATCTGATTCCGTACGGAGTTTCCTCTAGCCCATCGATGATAGTCGAGAGAAAGCCTTCGGCGATCTCTGTGAGCATCTTCAATCTTGGTTCAATGATGGCTTGAACTTGTTCGTTTGCCGAAGCTTCCTCTGCCGTCACCGCCCTCGGCAGATACGGTGGAAGAACCCCGTCGTTATCCTGTTCAATCTGTTTGACCATCGTCTCATACACTTTCAGAGGATTGATCTCGAGATCGACCTCCTTGAGCTCAATGAGCGAGTTGATCTTCTCGGCTAGAACTTCTTTCAAGTAACTCTGGCCGGGTCCACGTCTAGTGTACGTAGTCATCATTCGGGATACAGGCGTGTTCTGCCGTAAGAGATTGGAGTATTCCGGTGTGTTATCAAATTGCCAGGTAAGAACTGATTGAAACATGGTCAAAAGGAGATGTTCTTCACGCGATTCATACTGGTTCCCATAGATAGTGAACATAACAGTCTGCAGAAGACCGTCGATTTCGGCCATGCTGACCAGGCGACACAAATGTGCAATATGTCGGGGTTCACATTGCAAGAGGAACATGAGGTTGCCGTATTTCTGCGTTTTCTCATCATTGGGAAAGAAGCCTTCTTGGAGTTCGGTCGCGTCTTCAAGATGGCTCATTGCTTCGTTTTGCTGGCTGGCTGTCAGTGTCAAGGGAGAGGAGGCTGAGAAGTAGACCTTACATCTTCGAGGGCCATGCGATTTTGAATCAGCAAGGCAATCCGGGAATCCAGATACCGGACATCTTTCTCCAGAACGAAGTTCTTCTTGGATTGAGATGAAATCTTTGCTTTCAGATCTCGAAGTATTCTTTGCGCTTTGAAATCAATTAGCATCTCCGTGCTCGAGGAAGCCGAAGCTGGTCCTTACCTTTGGCCAAGTCATCTGATATCTCGAGATCTTTCTCTTTCGCGCTCATAGAAACGTATAGCGCTGTCATGGACATGCGCTTGGACTGGCGCACTGACCGTCCATCATGGGAAGACAGCGTGTTTTGCCTTGAGACGGGTTGGTTGGAGGAGGAGGAAGATGTTGATGCTCGGGAAGCAGGCTGTAGCATTGTTGCGACAGACATGTTGGACTGTGCAGAGTGACGAGACTTGCCCTTGCTTGACTTTCGCGCAGGCACTTCTCGGAAAGTTGAGCTCATCTACACCTGTTGGACTTAAGACTCGGTCGATCCCCTTAAGATAAGTGGTGATTGCTTCGTGTATCGAAATTTCCCAAACGGTCACAAGGAAATAGGATATTGCAAGCGGCGGTCAGTATTAGATCCTCTGCCAACTGACTGAGGATTGTACGGCGATTAAAAGTATTATCGTGTACGTGTCGAGCAGGTGATTCCACGACCAGCGGGATCCCGGGCTTTGTGTGCGACTTCTGCGTTGTAAGATTTGCTTGTACGGTAGGGTGATCTTCCTGATGCCCAAGTTTCGCAATTGAGGAACTTCTTCCCAACGAATCCCAGAGGCAAAATGATTGGATTGTATCCCGTCGCAGAATGTTTGACAGCGGTAATTCGCAGCACAAAACGGTCAAGCGCGGTCCGTGGAATTTTGGATTGCGGAATGCTGGGTGCGCGGGGGGAAATGAAGCTGATTTGCCCCGTCGGTCGTTAGATGCAAGGAGCGACGATTGGCTATGCGACGACAAGATAGCATAGAGAGGGGACCGAATGAGGAGGAATAATTGGATGGAGATGGGAGACGTTGATAAATTTGAGTATGAGGCAACAAGCAGGAAAGGAATGGGACGAGTGATCAGACTGATGATGGATCGATCGATAGATAGAGAGTGTACCTTAGGAGCGAGGTACCATCCGTTGATCAATCATCCATCGATCAATCAGCTTGGTCCGTTGGATGATTGAGTCGCAGTATCAAGGGGAAGGAATCGGCTAAGGGCGGTCAGGTACAGTACGACAACACCCTCCTTCAAGAGGCGAAAAGGGCGAGGGAAATAACTGTGATGGTGGTGATGGCGATGATCAGTGGTGGTGCCCTGGTGTTTTAGAATGAGATAGCGCGCAGTATTTTAGGTACCGAACGTGTTTGGTGTGCCAGGGTTTTTGGATGCGGACTTGTCGTTATTCTAGGAGTTCATGTATCTATCAGGGGGGGTTGTTACTACCTACGTACCGTAGTAGTAGAAGGTGTGTGGTACCCCTAGGGCTTGGATACTACGTAGTAGGTGAGGTTTAGGGACAAAGTAAGCATGAATAGCCGCAGTATTATACTTCATCTCTCGGTACATATAGGCTTACTTTTGTACCCAATTACGGTACGCGTGTGTATTGGTGGACTGGTGGACGGTAGATCTTCATTGAAATGGAATAGGGTGAATAGGGTGGGGGGCCACGATGTTTGAGAGTTGCAGCTGATCCACCATGATACAGATGTCTCTCTCACACGTTAGAAGATACAACATACACAAGATCTTCTCTAGATGAGGCTATAGAGGAGAGGGAAAAAGAAATTGGTGATGTTGTTGATGATCAAGACTCGCTTCATCGTCCGTTTACAACGTCGGATGAGAAACATTCCAACATTGTTGTCACTCTTCAACAAAAGTGCTTTCTTTAGAGCCAACGAGAAAAGAACGGTGCCTGAATTTAGTGTCAGATATGGAGCATCATGCTGGCCTTCACCTTACGACGGACTGGACTGCTCGCTGGGCTGGGCTGGGCTTCGTTCTATGAATAAGTTACCAAGGTACCTACTAACTTACACTCGGTTCACATATCAATCCTTCACACAACCATCACTCTTTCACTGTGAGACATCCATCACCACGATGACGATGACAAGGCTCACTAAAGTAATAGAAGATATTTACTAATTACTTATACTACGTAGTAAATATGCCCACCATCCTCTCTAGTTTGAACAATGGTCACGGTCACGCCGTCTCGGCACCCTACGGCAGATGCTGGCTTTCCAGCGACATGTTCGATATGCACTTACCGAGGACACCCAACTGACCCATTTTTGATTACTGAAGCCATCCGGTCATACCGGTCATATCTGCAATGCTATTATCTTCCAATCGTCTCTCAGGCTCTGACTTATGCATCCACCCTGAGGAGATGGTGCCATGCCTTTGATGCAAGGACATGTCCAGAACCTAACGTAGGTAGTCAAGTGGCTGGGTCGTCTTCCCATATCACCTGCAGGTGAAAGGAGGCTTTCTATGCCGTCCACCCGAACGAGATAACGGAAAGTACCCATTTCTCTTCACGAATATGCACCGATTGGTATACTGTATGAGCATCTGAGGAATGAGAACATCAAAACCGGTTCTCACGATCCTCTCGGAGACAACAAGCGGCCTCTAATCCAGCTCGGATATGCCCTTGACGGGCAAATTTGTGGAGTTAGATGCTCCGAAGCAATTTGAGATAATGACTATATGTTGTAAGCATGGTCAAACCAGCTTCCCTAAGGATACCATGACAGCATACTATGTACTATGGTACAGCTCTGACACCGATCGTTCCTGACGAGAGGTCAACTGACTTCTGCAGCACTGACCATGTACTGGCACGAACATCCTGGAAGTGAGGTGGATTCCTCCATGGACACCTGCACGTAACTACTGGACCTGTCTATCTACCTCGCTACGTGGATGCCTGAAAGCCCGTGCTTCATGTAAAATGTTACGCAAGCTTAGCTGCTTTCATAACCAGCTAGCTACAGAGAAGACTATCACGGTCAGGTCTCTAAGTAGGTAAGTTAGTGTTCGATGGGTGTCAATGAATATGACCACCCTTCATTCTTAATGGTCATCTTAGTGTCTGCCACCTACTAGTTATCCATCGGGTACAATTGCACTGTAATAAGAGCCATTGTACTAAACAACTCGCGGTGGCGTCTTTCTAACCACATAGGACATCCGACAGTCATGGTGCTTACTGAGTACGATAACTATCCAACATGGTAGTTACTTATCAAAGCAAACAATGTATGTGGCCTATGCTAGGCAACGAATCACATTCGCACGCTTATACAAACTCGACAAGGAAAACATGCAGACTAGGTACATCTCTGGTGTTTCTGTGCAATACTCAGCCAATATTGTATCCGCCAACATGAGGACAGACAATAGATTGCCCTGTCTTCATAGAGATGGTCTGCATTCACTGCGGCTGTTGGCTTGTTCCCCTCTTGCATTGTTCCAGTTGATGTATCAATGAATAGGCTCGGCTCTCTCCTGTCTACAACACGTACAGTAGTAGAAACCTTACGACAGACGCCAATTGTCTTTGCGACAAACTCACAGGCAACCCTGAGAGAAATCCTTTGGAGAGGGATGACAGCAGGAGCTTCTGAACGAGAGCACGGAGTACGCCAGTGTTACCATCATCGTATACCGGGCATCTTTAGACGAGCCATGAACATGGTGTTCTTGCTTCGAGTCGCCCACACTTTGCCAAGCCCCTGACACTGCATACTACGTAGTACCTACCCTAGGTACTTGTTTGATCGACGAAATGGCTGCTGGCTACAACAATCTATCCCCAACTGCCCACCGTCGCAGCAGCCGCCGAGCCGTATATCCTTGCTCACCCACCCAGCAAAAGGGCCACGGGTTGCTAGGCGTTTCGTGCCGATCAAGCGATCGGTGAACTACACGGTGTTCAAGATCAAATGTTCTGAGTCCAAGGATGATTGCGAGGTCCAAAAGGACCTTGTACTACCCCCTGAGAGATTAACTGATTTCGTGGTTTCCTTCAAGATCGGCTCTCTTCAAGAGACCGGAGCACAATATCCCAGCGATCTTCAGGGCTAACTAACAACCGCCAGCATCTTGTTGTTTCATGGTCAGATCCTCGTTCATCAGAATGTTTCAAAAAAGATTCGTCTCCCGACACGTACTACGACTGGTTCTTCGGTTAATTTCTAAGTACCACCGTTCGGGAGGCTTACATTTCCCCGGATCATCGCTTCCCGAAGAAAACTTGCTCTTCATATATTTACGATGAACACAAAAGCTCGGACTCGAATCTCCCAGATGCGTAGACTCACTCGTCTGTTAACTTACCAGCACAACCATGTCAACTTCGTCGGCCAGATTCGTCATCCGGTCCCAGCTTCGTCCGAAATCCGGAACCATGCATCCCTCTTCCATCACAGGTTGGCGGCCGGCCCTCTCTGGCTGGCTGTAATTTGTCTGAGTTCATGGTTTTCGAGCCAGATCATATCTGCCTCGGGGCTTCAAGGTCTCCGACGACACAAGATGTCTCTTGCCAGATATCCCTCTCGAGAACAGCAGGGCTCCCGTCACGGTGGTTATGTTTTACCGTGCTTTCTCTGAATGAATATCGCATTCATTTTTTGGTCTCCAACGCTTATGCCCCCCCCCCCCCCCCCCCCCCCCTCTTCCTTTTTTTGTTCTCCGCTCCCAATTGAAGCTCGCTCGACGGAGCTGAATCTCCTAGGGTCCGAAAGGAGAGAGACCTTAGTCCATCTTCGCAGCTTCGTCGGACACCAGTATGTGTACCTTTCGCTATCTCTTTTTCCCTCCAAATCATCTAACCAGACTCCAGTTTGGACCTCATCATCAATAGTCTCCATACGTCTTCTCTGCTCCCCCCCCCCTCCTTCTCTTCAGACAGTTCCATAAGCTACCTACACCTACACCTACGTAACTCATCGTTCCACCCCTCCCCTTCTTACCTATATTTCTACCTATCTCCCCATCTGTTCATTTCCCAACATCTCCCAACGCTAAGAATTCGGCATCGTAGTTCGTTACACTCTTTTTTGTATTCTTGCGTCTGTTTGTATACCTACGTAGGTACTCTAGACCTAGCAGCGTGGACGTAGAGAAATATACACATACACAAAGAGAGAGAGAGAGAGAGCTCGCGAAGTACGAAATACAATGATTGCCGAACCTAAAAATTCAAGAAGTACATGTATGAAGATAGAGAGACAGAGAATTTGGTGTCAAAAAAGTCTTTATAGTATTCGAGCATGAAATCTCCCTGTACGGACCAGCCGTCAGAATCTTGTTCGTTGCTGCTGTTGCTGTTACTCCTGCTTGGTATCTTACTTATCCCATACGAACAAACAATAATATCGACAGAAGAAGGGAAAAGAAAACCCCCCATGTAATAAAAACCAAAAAAAAAAAAAAATAAGGACAGATTGTGTGTCGAAAAAGATACAGAACTTCCAGACAATGATGCCTCTGAAAGAAAATGGAATGGCTCGCTGATGCCCTTTTGCAGGTGGGAGGGGCAGGGAGGGATGGTGAGATGGCTGTTTCTTCTTTCCTCTCTTCCTTGTTCTTCTTCTTCTTCTTTCTCTCCGTGGCTGATTCGTTTCATAGATAGGTATATATGCTCCATGTTTCATAAGACATTAAGATCGTATCTGGGGTATTTTTGGAGTTGCCGATTAAGTGAGAGGATTAGAGGACGTATGGTTGGGGTTGGGGGGGGGAGAGAAGAGAAGGGATAGAGGTAGGTTGTTGGGTAGGCGCTCGCTGTGGTAACCTGCAGTGCAGTGCTGTTGGATGGAGGATTAATGTGATGATGATGGCGGTAGATGAGAGGTTGAAAAGAGTATTGTCGGAGCCATCATCGTTGTAGGCGGATCCACGAGAGCATGCGGTCTAGGCTAGGGTCTTCTGCAAGCCAATGGCCAGCTCGACGGTCTGCGTTTCTTAAATCGCTCAGCACGTATTGGTCTGTGATGGCGGTCAATTCCTACTCCCTTCGTCAGCTGACAGTCGTTTCACAGTTCCTCCTGGCTAAACAGGTGGCGAGATTCTAGAGTTGCCGCAGTAGAGGACATCATTTGGGATCTTTGCAACATACCTCACTCAAAACTTCGTCATTGCGTCTCAATGCGTTCTGATGGTGTTCGTAGGGCTTCTCCTCCCCTGCCAAGATCTGTCCTCTCCGTGTAGCCCACCTTACAGCGGTAGCTGCCCGTAGGTAGATTTTATGGGCTTGAAATCGTCTCGTAGATGCGTCGAGGATGATCCTGGCGTCATCAGCTTGTGGCTCCCTGTAAACATCATACATCCAAGGTCATCTACCTCTGAAGCGTCGCCTTCTGCACCTCTGCCTCTGCCGCTTGACCGCTTTCGAAGCCTAAACTTCCAGGATTGAAATGTGTTGCAAGAATGGCTTGAGCCTCTGCACTGCATTGCCGCATCACCACATAACCCTCCTCATATAAGGACAAACTGTCAGGCGCACTTGACTGCGGCCGTTGGAGATGCGCTGCGATGTGTAGTTGCAGTGTGCGAAAGTCGTTCATGATCTCCAGAATACGCAATGAACGTGCCTCGTTAACTGGATATCCTCATCGTTAAAACATACCTCATATAGATGCCAAAGCGTCAACGAAAAGTTGCGGGGAGAACTCACGTCCGTCGGCCATGGTTGCTGAGGCTCAGCGAGACTCAATTGATCTGCTGTCTGTGGGGAGAGGGGAGACAAGTCGATGTGATGCCGCTTATAACGGTAACGATCTACTCAGGCGGTTTCCCGGGGGTTTATAAAGGTCAATGAGATGGAGGCAGGACAAGAATGGACCTGCCAGCTGTCGCACAACATATTCATACGATGGGTAGAGAAAAGACCAGCTGGTTCAGTGGCTGGCTATCGACCGGCCATTCATAAGTCTTGAAGGTGTTCCCAAAGAACGAGCTACGGGCCGGAGCGAGTATGATGAACAGAACTCGCGGAGCCAGTACAGCTTGAATGGAATGATCCAGAGCCAAAAAAATATCGAACAGCGAAGAATGACACATGACAGCTGGAAAGAAAAACAGTCCCATCCACAATATCTAATGATGGAAACGCTGCTGCGGTAGGGACCACAAGGCATGTCATGGTGGCTGTTTTAAAGGTAGAGACGATATCGGCGCAGTAAAGCGACGATATTGAATGGTAGGATGAGGACGAACATCAGCAGGTAGGTCAGAAGCCACGATAACAAGCTATACCCATTAACATGGTATGTGGATCACATCTCGGACTGATGGACCACATAGACCACATTTTTTGTAGCTGTTTCGAACTGGCTAAGTTCAGGAAATAACCTAGGTACCTAGGTAGTTGTATCGAGATGGTCGAGGGGAGGGAGAATGACTGTATCGAGGCACAGAAAAGACGTGATGTATTGAGAAAAGAAAAGTCAGTTCGGCGCGGCTGGAGTTTTTGGCATACACCGTTCTAGCAAGCCACATTACCCGCTTGATGCCAACCCCAAAAGGGACATGAGACGAGCACGCTATCGCAAGAGCTGATCAACCATCGTGGAACCAAACTGTCGGATGGGGGGACCATGACCAAGATGCATAGCCAGCTGAATCTCCTTCAGCCTCACTGATTGGAAGGGTTCTTTGAAGCGATCGATTCGCTTAACCCAATCAAACCCAAGTAGAGGAACGAATGCTCCGTTTTGGGCCAGACTACCTCCTACATGGCTTCTCTCAGGTGGACAGGCATGCTTGAATGGGATTCAGGAATGCTATGTCTGGCGTGGCATGGAATCTGACTGCTCCAGTGGTTCCTTAACGTTCGATAAAAGTTGCAGTTTTCGATGATGCCACGGCGCTCTCTGTAACGGTGGTGCAGCCCTCGAAAAACACGATGTGGCTTAGACAATGAGGCTGCGAGAATGATCATCATCAAGAATGTAGATCCAAATATACACATTCGTGCAGCAAGGTGAGCAATGTCTTCAATATCGGACTGCCATCCCTCCCAGGATTGACCAGCTGGAATTCGACATTTCAACAAGCTTCAATAATTATCAATAATCTTCTTATTGCAATAATTCCTCTTCGGAGTGGAATATCCATTGGCCGAGGTCGGTACCAACATCTTGTTTGGAATCATAATCTTACCGTATTACCGTATTACAATCTGAATCGGTCGTCCCGACTAAGTGGGACTCTCAACCAAGGAGACAGGTCTTCAATAGCGTCTGGACCTGAACTACAGACATGAGAACTGTGAGCATGCTTTGGTTTTGAGGGTATACCCATTTTCGCTCCGGAGACGATAACTATGTTGGTACATCCATCCACCTGTAACACCACCCATGCCCAGTATGAAAATAGCCTCATGGTTAGAGCGATTATCGTTGCAAATTCATAGCATTTCAAATCTTGCTATAATTGCCGAGTCAATCCTTCTCGCTGATTGCCTGTAATCTCTCATCGATCTCATCCTCGGTCAAAGTCCTAAATCCCTGTTCAGTACCTTCGGTACCATTGGTCTTGGGCCCTCCCACGATACCGACTTCAAGTTCACCCTTCTTGAAATCCACGCTGAGGACGGTACTCAGGGCGGTTATACCTAGCTCCACTACCTCTTCCCAACTTCCTGGGGCATAATCCTTGTTCTTTAACCGCTTCTCGAGGTGATTCAAAGCCTCCTGCTGTTTTGGGCCCGATGCCGTCGCTTTGTACCCCACGTAATATCCGGCAGGGTCACACTTGTAGAGTTGAGGACCGTATTCGTCGTCTAATGAGATCAAAGTCATCGCGACACCCAAAGGTCTCATGTAAGCCTAGAAGAAGAAGTGAGCTCGCATTCAGGGGAGGCTGATCTGCATAACGTCTGAAGACTTACCCTCTGTGTATACACTTGATTGATATTCGCCAGTCGTTTCGAAAGCACATCGCATGGCATCTCGTACCCGTATTTGTATCGGAATTCTGCAGCCTCTCCTCTCGCACGATCAACGGCAGCCCGTGCATCAGCTATCGATCCGGTCATCACACATCCCACTGACGGCGAGAGCTGGAAAATATGCGAAACAGAATCTGGGTCGATCAATTTATCCTAGGACCAGATCAGCTGCTGTCCATTGTTCTGTTCGCCAGCAAACCTACTGGAACTTTCTTCTGAGACAACACGACTGCACAGTTCTTCCCTCGCACTCCAACCGATGTTATATTCGCAGCAGTGATGGCCTTGAACGCATACTCTGCACATTGATAGTCAGTGATAGCTGATCGTGTGCCAGGAAACTTCTACAGCGACAACAATTGCAGCAAGCATGAAGCTTGGAACCCCTACAGCTGCAGCCATCGAGAAGAAGAGTAAACTAACCGACTTGATACAACCGCCCCTGGTCTGAGAAGATAGTGATATGCCTGTCGTAGCCAGCGCTTCCTAGAGCCATTCAGTAAATCTCCAGTTGGAATATCATCGAGGTAGACAAACCCGACATCTTGAAAAATTGACGTGGACTATTCCAGCAGAAAGCCTAGAAGAAGTGAAGTTATAATAGCGATCCGAGGAACTTGCTGGTCACAGTATAATGCGGTCACAATTTGATAGTAAAGTTGGCGGTATTGCAGTATCTGCGACTTTGAGAATATGATGAGGTCGTACGCGTTGAATGACCGCCTAGGAGCTCCCGAGCTACAAGCTTAACTTTAGGCACGAGAGGTTTCTCCGCTCCGCTGATAGATTTGGAGACAATCCCAAAACGGTAGTGATCGACATGAAATTTATTTCGCTCTGTATTGGGAGCCTTTTGGTCCTGAATTGTGAGACAGCCCAATGTTGATGATTGGAGAGTGTATAATCTCGATCCGGCCTGGAGATCTATAGAGACATATTACGAGGAGTCTTGCATGGGAAGGATTCTACCATGACTACCTCACAGAGGATTCCCGCTTGGAAAAAGCTGGGGTTGAAGTTGAAGCACGCCGAAGACGCAACTGACAATGCGACAACTCCGGTGAATGGCGCTCTACAGCCTTCAAAGTCGAACGAAAATGTACGTCTGAAGGCTAATGAGCATAAGTCTTCGAACATACCCACAGACACGCCAATAGCGAAGAAGCGTCGAATTGATCTCTCGAATGCAATCACCACAAATGGCAGCGAAGCCAACCAAAGTCCCTCGGCTTTGAAAAAAGAGATTGGCAGTAAGAGGAAACGAGTCAGTTTCGCTGCCGAAACTAAGACAGAAGACGGCGATACTGCAATCAGCATTGCTCCCTCCGAATACGAATCCATGAACTCAACTTACCCGGCAGCGCCACAGAACATATCACCACAACCGAAGAAAGCGAAGAAGCCAAAGACTAAGAAACCCCAAAAGCCTCTAGAGCAGAAACCACATTCGGCTCTGCAATATCTAATAGATTTCCACGAATCGAAAAGCTCGTGGAAGTTCAACAAGAATAAAGAAACCTGGTTGTTAAAGCATATCTTCTCGGTGGACGACATTCCACAATCGTACAATAAGCAGTTAGGATTATATATTCGAGGCCTCAAGGGTGAATCTGCAAGGCGGAGACTTGCACAGGGAGCAAATGAGTCGTTACTGAAGGCGGACGAGGAGCTAGGAATTACCATGGATGAGGCTGACGAACGGAAGGCCTACAAAGAGCAAGCCAGGCAAGGATTCAAACGAGATTACGAAAACTTTCTTGACAACTTGGAGAAAGATGAGGAAGGGGACTCAGATCACCAGCGACTTCTCGCCAAACGGCGGCGAGCTGAGATTGTGTCATGGGCAGTTGATGTCGATGAGGGATCAGGTCAACCTAACGGCAAGACCGAAGGTCGTTCCGTCCCCTCAAAGCCAAATTCTACAACTTCGAAGGATGCTCCGAAAAGGCGCAAGAAGACTCGCACGTTGGCCATCGATATTTCCGACAGCGGTAGCAGCAGTGACGACTCGGATAGCGATGATAGTGACTCTAAAGCGTCTACAGGGCAATCGAAGCGTGCCGCAACCAATCCCGCCAATCCAAGGACGAGGACTTCCGAGTCGGACTCTAGCTCAGAAATTGCCTCAGAATCAACCTCAAGCTCTTCAGCGTCATCTGACGACGAATCTGCAAGCGGAGAGAGATCGAAGAACAGTGTCATCACCATCTCTTCTGGTACCTCAGGAACGGGAGCCACTAGTTCTGATGAAACTTCGGGAGATTCAGATTCAGGAACAAGTTCTTCAGACACGAGCTCAGGAGATAGTGACGGTGAAAGCGATAGCGATGATTAGTGACTAGGCACTAGTCCATCTGGTCATCAATAGACAAGCCATGGAAGTGCTACAGGGCCACTACACACGGTGGATACGCTAAGCTGGCGTCGTCTTGTCTCCCAAAAGGCATCGCTTACAGATACCCAATATATCACGATTAATATCGTCTTCTTACTAGCTCTCTCAGAGGAGATGCAGTTTCGTAGTGACGTTCGTGTGTGGGCCTCGTATTACGTTATCGCGAATATCGTGATATGTTTGGTCAATGCCTTCACCAGATGGCGCTTCAATCATATCCAGTATTTACATAGTAGTTTGGTGTAGAGGTCATGTCCAACCTTGTGAGGCTTACTCAGGCGTTCAGCTCCAGGATAAAGTGGACTCAACGGGTCGGTGATCCCGTCCCCACCGTCGATTACTAGTACATGTGCACCTATGGAACGTCTTCTCATCTTCCACAACAATCGAAGGTCTGTTCAGTGGCGTTGTTTTCTTCATTGAAGTCAGCAACGCTGAACAGTATCAAATTTTTGTCTCAACATGCGGCGAGACGAATCATGCTACCTCTTCGAAGATTGTGATGATTATGGCTACAACTATTTGCAAAATCTGGTGAAATAGGAACAGACACCTGACTCGGCCGGAGGCACCTGATTCGATGGTGCTGACCTTCTCTTGAGCTATGTCTTCAGCCCCCGAGACCGTAGTGTTTACGTTTATAGAGTAAGGCAAGTGATCACCCACGATTGTATATGACTCCTTCCATTCCTGTTCATGATGACAGCCCACGCTCCATGTGAGTTGTCAATCGTGGAATCTTATTCGCCAGACTGGGGTCTCTGGAAGCATCGACATCACCCATCTCGCTCTTTCCCTCCTTCTTAGGCGTCACGTCGTATGCGGTAAGTACCTTCTTTCATCCGTCAGCTGTCTTAGAAGCCCAAATTTGCGAGACAATTCTCATCGCCATCCTTTCTGTTCGCCGATGAGACATTCTGCTTCTAATATTGTTATCATCACCTGGTTGGTATCATCACACGAACAGTATCACGTATATCTCGCCTACCTTCTTGCAGCCGAAAGTGTACATCCTCATCCGACAGAGCAATCAGGATGTCCAAGCCAGCCGCCATGGAGCAAGCAGTGCAAATAGCTGAAGAAACCCCGCTTGAAAAAGAATTTCGCAAAATAGGCGGGTTTCCTGAGATTGAAAAGAAACTGCCAAAACGATGGCCTACCCACGAAATGGGCGGATTCGATAGATGGACATCTTTGCTCGGCATGAAAAATCCATTCTCCAAGCATGCACAACCGAAGGACCACAGCATCTGGCTGCTAGACAACACTGCTTATCAAACTGTTCAAGGAGCTGCTGATGACCCAAACCATTGGCAAGCTGAATTTGTCGCTTGTTACTTTGGCCAGACTCGCAAAGATCTTAGCAAGAAAGTTGCAGTCATTGCGGACGTACTCGGTATCGATGGGAAACAAGGAGCAAATAAGGCGATTACAGCTACAATTGCGGAGCGCATCCAGCCATTTTGCGCAGCTATTGCCCCCGCTCGTACAGTCACCATCAAGGTTCCTTGTCCGACTGGTCAGCCGCATGTCCAAGAGCTTGGACCTTCCTCTCATAACGGACTTAGCAGTCAGACTGTGCTTGCTGGTAGGGGTGACGTTCCGGATGGCACAGTTATCGAAACGACTGCCGTGGAGGTATGGAATCCTCCTGTAAAATGCAAGACTCGTTTCGTGGCTCCGGAAGGCTGGGCAATCATCTCGGACATTGATGATACCATCAAATATACACAAACTTCAGATGCGGAGGGCATTCTGCGCACTACCTTCTGCGAGGCCCCTCGGGTAATCGCTGATATGCCTGCGCTATATGCCATCGTCAAGCACATGTTCAGAGAGCCCGCTTACTTCTATTTGTCAGCCTCCCCTTACAATCTCTATCCATTCCTAAACAAGTTTCTCGGTGACAACTACCCTGGGGGAACACTCATCCTCCGTGAGAATTCATGGCAGGATTTCAGCGGTATCCTCAAATCAATGACTCAAGGTGTACAGGCCTACAAAGTGAACCGCATAGAAAAGATCCATGGCTGGTTGCCACGCCGTAAGGTCATCTGTATCGGTGATTCAACGCAATCCGATCCGGAAGCATATGCCGAGATCTACAAAAAGTTTGATGGCTGGGTCCAGGCTATATTCATTCGCAAGGTTACCAATATTCCTTATATGGAAGCCAAGAACAAGGACGACCGATTTAACAAGGCATTCGAAGGTATTCCAACGACAGTTTGGAAAGTTTTTGAAAAGCCCGAAGACTGCGAGGATCATCTTCGACACCTGGCCAGCGGTACCGGCCGATCAGGGCTTATGGGCAATCTGAAGTAGTACTTCAGCAAGGAAGAGAAAGGCCTGCATACTTTTCTCTCCGGGTTGAGATCGGGTCCAGCTACGCCGGAAGAGGAACGGCAACACCATTCTCTATTTGGGTTGAACACACCCACGGAGACACGTGCGAAGCAGAAGCCACCGAAAGAGGCTGACGCAAAACGGAAGTCAACTAAGCATGGGAGCAAGGGGACAAGTGAAATTAGTGAAGCAAGCACAGCGGCGGGTCGAAGGAAGTAAAAACATGGTGCATTTAGGTCGGGGTCGACGGACTCTGGGCCCCTAAGAAACCTTGCGGAATGTCGACTTCGGATCAGCATCGTGAGCGTGCTTCGGTTCTCCAGATTGTGACTGGTTGGCAAAGACTAGATTGACTGCAAAGGTCGGTGGGCCGTGGTATACGCGATGAACCCAATTCTGCACAGTACTGTCTTTTACGTGGGTTCCAAGAAATTGATTAGGTTTAGTGATCAGGCTGTCTATTCTTAGCGACTTGTGCAATACAAACGGTATCATTATTAGAATGTAAATCAACTTCGCTATGCTTCAAATGCAGAAGGTCAACCCCTCGTGCTATGCTGTCGAGTCTATATCTATATCGTAAGGATGCGATGCAGGGGTATGTCTAATCGGTCTCTCTGCCTGTTCCAGAGGCATTCATTGCATTTCGAAGTCATATTGACCGTTGTTATGATTGTTATTGTTGTTGTTGCTGTTGCCGACGAGTCTTGGACCATGATAATTCGAGGATGATGGTGTTGATGGTGTTGATGAAGACGATAGGAGGATACCGAAGATACGTCTTGGCCAGGGGTTGCGGGTTGCGATCAGGACTTGATCGATGATTATTGAGGAGTTTATTTCGATTTGGAAGGGTAGTGTTGTTGTTGTTGTTGTTTGAGACGTGTTATCGTTGTTGTTGTTGTCGTTAAGCTTGGTTTTGGTGTCGGTTTCGGTTTCAGAATGAGGGGTGGTGTCAGCAGCAGCAGCAGCAGTGTCGGTCACTAGCGGCAGGGATGATCGGTGCCATTGTTTCTGGTCTGTCAGCAGCCTCGTCAGGACGGTGTTGGCTTCGATTTCGTCCTGGGCGATGATGTGGATGAAGCAGTCGGAGCGTTTGATGGCGTCGACGAGGGTGCCGACGAAGTAGCGCGAGAGGATGCCGGCGCCGACGACGACCATGAGGATCATTTGGGACATGGGGAGCGCGAGGAGGGAGACGCCGGCGAAGATGGAGGTGGCGAAGACATCTGAGGTTCGAAGGATTGGGGTTAGGAGGGGGGATTTCGGAATCGGTCGTGTTTCAGAGAGGGAGGGGAGGGTAAATTGGATTTCACGTAAAGATTTGAGGGGTATTTTGGCTTACAGATGGTGACAGCCCCAAGCTTGACGAAGAGCTGGGCAAGGGAGCGGAAGGAAGGTAGGTTGTTGGCAGTATGTTCGACACGGACTTTCGAAATGAGGAGCACGATGGTGTCTCCTCCTCCCGAATGCGAAAAAGGGCTCCGAAGTGTGTTCCTCCAAGTACGAAAGCCTCCCTGCGATGATGAACGTTGAAGCTGGTTCAAGCGAGACTTAAGTGGAAGATCCTGCGGTGCATCTAGGATCCTGATTCCATCCACATGTATGTTGTCACGCAACTTGGAGATGTATATCTTCATGTAGTGATCGAACGGTACGCTTGTCCAGCTGTCAAGGAAGGATGCTACTGTCACTAGAGGAAGGGTTCAGGGTGGTTCTTTCAAAAAGGCACTGAAGTTGAGCCAACGTCTTTGGAGTAAAGGTGAGCAGCAAATAAACGGCACTTACAAGTGATGAACCATAGATGGAACCACCATGTCGATGTACACCAAGTGATATACACTGCGCCAAATTCTATTACCGCCATCGCTCCCATGACCCCGCAGAAGAGCAAGATCATTACAACAAAGCTTAGGCCGACGCTCACTCGAGACAGCGCATGGGCTTTCTCGAGTTTCTCCCTCACTTTTTGGGAAACATGTTCCGCCAATGATTGAGCGTTGTCGCCTTTGGAGGATAGGAAGCCTTTGCTTGTCAAGGTGGACTCGTTGATGTAATTATCAATCTCGCTTGGGACCATCGGACTTCCGAAGGAGAGCAACAACGCCAGGGCACCACCAAATGGCAGAATCTTGAGAAGCATGAATATCTCTGGTGAAGGGGAGCCGATGACGGCACCAATGGTTGGGAGCAAAGCAAGCACTGTAGCCCCAGCGCTATATTCATTTGCGTGCAGTGAATCGAGCCCATCAAGCACAGTCTCCAAAGTGTTCCGGCATTGGTCGTATTTCCTGATTCGATGTATACAAGTCCCTCGTGAGAACCAGGCCTGCATATCAAAAGCACCGCCAGGCTGTGTTTGGCCTTGGGCAAAATCACACGACGTATCCTGACCTCTCACTGTCCCAACGCAAGCGAGTAAAATGACGGCTGTAGCAGCAGACCAGATACCTATGGCACGCATGATTGGTCTTCTCTTTTATATGCTCAGGAAATCGTATCAGTCATAATATTCGGGAACTGGTCCAGCTTTGGGTAGATGTACTGGAAGATTTGGGGGGATCTCGTTTAGGCGGTGTGTTCAAGGCCAGAAATGATCCTGATCGGTAGAAAGTCTGAAGCTAGAAAGGAAGACAGGTAAGAGCCTCATATATAGGAGATATCCTCTTCGTGGGGGCCAGGTACTAGTGGCCATCTCGTTACGCAGGGGTCGATCAATAAGTGCTTACAGAGAGAAGTTGTGGTCGTATATCATTGGATGCACCGTAGTGTAGCTTGCATCAAACATCTCCCAGTGCCGCCAGAGCCGCATATGACAGGTTTTGCAAACACTCATCAACAAACGAGGAACTTGTAACCGCTCACTCACCGTCGTAGATGTTTGTAGTTTTCCAGCTTCAGTATTGTATCAGTAATATTGTCCGAATCAAAGTGGTCAAGTCTCTCTTGGCATCGTGGTTCACTGCCAAGTCAGGGAAAACATCAACAACACTAATTGATTTAATTGATCACTGTATCCCACCCCGAGATTCAGTAATTACTACGTAGTACAGTAGTAACCTACCCACAAGGCACGGTACGGTCCCCACATCACGATCTGCACTTCGAGTCCACTGCAACGCCAACGCGTCGAAGTTGTCGCCAAAGGTGATGGTGGTCATAGGGCACAATCAATCACCTGAGCATGGGCGACGACCGCGCGAAGAGGGTAAATGATGCCCTGCGCACCCTCTTCGAGACTCTGATTCCCCCGCAACTACCAGGCGAAGACGACGACGAAACCGATGAGCGCATCGACAACACCATCGAATATGGCCGTAGCATAGTAGATGCAGCGGCATCACAGCCCACGTCTCACGATATCAATCAAGCAGCAGACCTGATAAAGCGCAAATTGTTGCGCACAAACCCTTCGCCCGAGAAAGCTGCTAAGTTCAGCAATCTTTACAACCGTCTACTTTCCATTCCGGTGCTGAACCAGAAATGGTCTATTCTGTACCTCCTCTATCAAATTTCAGAGACCGATAACGAAGCGAAGCTCTCGCCAAACGCTCTCAGAAGCCCACTGTTAGATTCACCCCAGCTTGACAACATCCCGCGCGCGGGAGATGCTAAACAAAAGCGCCCACCAAAGCCATCGGACACTGGGAAAGGGAGCCCAACTGTTATTCCATCAGGCAGAGAGAGTCGTGTTGCAGGTGGGCTACTTGCACGCGAACGACAACAAACGAATCGTCCTGAGCCGGCAGCCAAAGTTGCTGAAGAACCACGATCGGACGAAGCTGAAGAAGCACGAAAAGACTACACAATAGATCCTCCAGAAACTGCTCTACTACGTGACTTGCCTTTCAATCTTCAAGGCCTATCTTCAGCGTATCTAGATTTTGACACGCCGACATCTGTTAAACTTCCTCCAACGCTTCCTATTCCTCTCATCTCGTTATTACATACCCTGGCCGAACCATGTTTACTGTATCGAGGATTGACGGAGTTTATTGAGGACTCAGAGGGTGGTCTGATTACTCAAAGCTTGCGTGCCGCAATCAGCAGTGAATTGCGATCTTATCTGAGCTTGGTGTCTACTTTGGAGGGGGAAATCCGAAGGTCTCTGGCAGCGCTAGAAAAAGACGATACCACACCGGCGGTCAGGAAGGCTGGAGTGACGCTGAAACGATGTGTAGTCTGGACGAGGGACGCTACTATGGGTCTGCGTCTGATGAGCCTCATAGTAGAGGAGTCGAAAACCAAAAAGGGAGGTCAGATCATCTCCTTGATACATGGGTTCTCTTCGTCACACGGGGATCCTTTTGTTGGTGCATTTGCAGAGCGGCTCTTAGTGCATGTCACTCGGCCGTTCTATGACATGCTTCAACGTTGGATATATGACGGAGAGCTTGTAGATCCTTATCATGAGTTTTTCGTGATCGAGCCCGACCCTTCGCGACAAGCTGATATTGATCCTAGACGAGTATCAACATCTGTCTGGGAAGCCAAATATAAGCTCGATCCTGACATGGTTCCCTCAATCATTGCTCCCGAATTCTCAAAAAAGATCTTTCTCATCGGAAAGTCTCTCAATTTCATCAGACACAACTGTGCAGACTCGGATTGGGTCAATCAATATTCACGCGCACACACACAGTCCCTCAGCTACAACTCTCCTACTACCACCCTCGAAACTTCTATCACGACCGCCTATAAACTTACGATGTCACGACTGACGCATCTCATGTCTACGAAATATGATCTTTTCACGCATTTAGCTGCCATGAAGAAATACCTCCTTCTTTCACAAGGAGACTTCATCGCTCTACTCATGGAGTCCTTGTCCCCGAACCTGGATAGACCTGCAAACTCACAATATCGCCATACATTGACCTCTCAACTTGAACATGCTATCAAATATTCCAATGCTCAATATGACAGCCCAGATGTTCTTCGTCGGCTTGATGCGCGAATGTTGGAGCTATCATCTGGTGAGATCGGCTGGGATTGTTTTACCCTAGAATACAAGATATCACCGCCTTGCGACGTCGTCATTACTCAATGGGCCTCGACACAATACCTCAAGATATTCAATCTCTTGTGGCGTATCAAGCGCGTCGAGTTCTCTCTCTCCTCGATCTTTCGTCGCTGCACCACCGGCTCCCGTGGCGTTCTCTCAGACCCATCTGTACAATCTCTTGTGGGCCGTGATTTTCATCATGCTCGTTCGACAATCCACGAAATGATCCACTTCATCTCTCAACTACAATACTACATCCTCTTCGAAGTCATTGAATCTGCCTGGACGGCGTTTCAGTCACGTACAAGTGCTCCTGACTGCACACTCGATGACCTCATCGACGCTCACACGAAGTATATCACAAGCATTACCCATAAAGGCTTGCTCGGGTCCCAACGGCACGCAACAACAGGTGCACGTGAAGATAGTTTCTTAGCACAACTTCACTACATCCTGAAAGACATGCTTTCCTACAAAGACGCCGTCGAATCCCTCTACTCTTTCTCTGTCGCCGAATTCACCCGCCGCCAAGACTTCGCAATGACAATCGAAAAGCGTACAGCAGCAGGGAGATGGGGTATAACCGAAAAAGACCTCTTACCATCTCAACAACAGCAACAACAGTCTCGCTCATCCACCCCTTCCCTTCTCCACACCTCAACCGCCTCCACCACGAAACCATCTTCGCCGACCCCTGGAAATCCTTCTAGCTCTACCACCACAGACCAAACCCACCTCTCGACCATCCGCCACAACCTCCTCCACCTCCGCTCCTCCTTCCGTTCCCGCCTGCTCATGTTTCTCTACGACCTCGCGCACCAACCGGACGTCGACATGCGATTTTTGGGCGTCGTCATGAATTTCAACGACGTCTATCGGCCTGTTAATATCAGGCGGAGGGAGCGCGAGAAGGAGAAGGAGAAGGAGAAGATCAGAACGGAAAGATGAAAGGAGAAGTGCACTAGTGATTAAAATGTGCGCGCCGGAGGAAGGAGGAGGATGATGAAGGATGAAAAATGGATTTCGACTTTGGTTTGGTCGGTTTTGTAGGCGTCATGAGTAGGTCAGGCAAGTACCTAAGGTACCCCAAGGTAGAATCGGGGCGAAGGGTTCTTTTCTTATGGGAGTCTCTTTATCTTATCTTATCCTAGCTAATCACTTAGCATGTTTGTATCAATCCAGTCCAGTCAGTCCTGGTTCTTTTTTTTTTTTTTTCCCTTGTTAGATTAATAATTAAATAGGTGCATATTCTATCTAACCCCATCAACTAACCATTGTTCTGTTTCATTTACTGATCCCCTTCTTCCTCATCCTCTCTCCATCGCACACACCAATTTCCCTTTGCGAAACTCGGTTCTACTACCACAACTGTACTGTTGTTGGTGGTGGTGGTGGTGGTCATCATCATTAGAGCTTCGCATTTCTTAACCTTTTTGGGAGTAGAAGCTTTTTGTTGTTGTGTCTTGTCGTCGTCGTCGTCGATTAAGGAGGAGGGCTTTCCTTTCCGTCTTGATTTTCGTGTTTTACTGCTGTTGTTGTTGTTGTTGGATTGAGGGGTTGTTGAGGGATTCTCGAGAGAGGAGGAGATTTTCGAAGAAGAGCCAGGTGTGATGGTGGTGGTGGTCTCTAGGCTTGGCCTTTCCGTGGCTTCTGCGTTTCTGTCGGGGTTGAGGTCGTGCTCGTGCTCGTGATCGCGGTTGATAGCGGTGACGACAGGGATCTCGAGACCAAAGATGACGGCTCGCCTCGCCGCTCGACGCACCATCTCTCGCTCCTCTGCTCTTCTTTGGCCTTCTTTCCGGCGCTCGAGGTCGGTTTCGGTTTCGGGTTTGCGTTCGGCGCGGCTGCGTTCGCCGCCGATGGAGAAGTTGGTTTCGGATTGGGATTGAGGGGGGCGGATACGAGGGGGGGCGGTGGGGTTGGGTGGTGAGGTCAAGGTGGTGGTTGTTGGTTGGAAGTCATTGTCGTCGACTGCTTGCTGGTAATGGTCGTTGTCATCTGGTTCGTCGTCGTTGTTGTTGTCGTCGTGTGCGGCATCATCATCATCACTCTCCATGTCGACACTTTTCCATTCTTCATCCTTTCCAGTCCCCCCAATGACACGAGTTGCACGGTTTCTCTTCCTACCGTAGATCTTTTCCGGGTCGAACCTCGAACCGAATACAGCTTCTTCAATTTCATCACATGACACAATGATCCGCTTGTCTCCTTTCACCGTGGCTTTGGCTTTCTTTGCGGTCGTCGATACTGCTGCTGCTGAACTTGCTTTCGCAGGGACAGAGAAAATCGTACTTGATACTGTCGTAGATGTTGAAGACCCATGATCAGACCCCTCTGCAGTAAATAAGGGCCGGACTTCTTGACCTTCAAGCAGCAGATAGATCGCCCTCTCGATCTTTCTATCCTTCGGTCCTGGTTTCTGGTGTCGACAGCGGTCCGAACAGTACCTGATCGGGTTATTTGCTTTGGCTTTGGCTGCTTGGGTCTTCTTCTGGTCTGTCGGATGGTTAGTCTCGCTCTCTCTAGAATCCCAACCTCATCCCCAATGCCATCCTCAAAACCCCCAAACGAAACCAGAATCAAGAAAAACCTACCAATAACCCTCCCACAACTCCGACACCAACTAACCTCCCCTCCCCTCGCCGTGAGATACAACGGAGGCGGCACGGCGCTCTGCTTTTTCGGCCGAGACCATGAATCCATCCATGACATTTTCTTTCCGTTTTTCTTCTTTTTCGCCGAATTCTTCCGCTTGCTTTTCCTGTTCCAAATCGTAAGAGAGGTTTGGGTAACTCGAGAGAGAAAAAAAAGGGGGGCGGCGTTCGTTGTTGCCAGTTACTTATTTTACATATATCTTCTTAAAATGGGGACACAGTAAGAGGACGATATAAAGTACGTTATGCAGTAATACGTCATTAGACAGGTAAGGTAGATTATTAGATCCCTTCTATATATTTAGATGGCCAGACATATTATCGGGTTGATTGGAAGCTACCGTTGACAATGCTCGTCTACGTTATATACTGCAGTAAAGGCAAAGGATCTCGATATCATATAGATCTTAAGTAGTAATAGGAGATGGACCAAATATGCGATAAGAATGAGAAAATGCACAGAGATGGACAACAACAGTCTGAGAGTCTAAGGTTGTCAAGTAGCGGTGCTCAGCAAAGCGACATATCACGATCGGTCACCATCAGACCATTACGAAAATTGAAGAAGAATACAATATTGGTCGTGACTGTCATCATCGATTATCAATACCTTTGCTTTTCGTAGCAAAGAGCTTTTTCCCGGTGCCCTATAGACTCATTTTCCCTTTTGTGCTTCTAATCCGCATACGCCCTGTAGGCTACAAGGCCTTCGTCCGCTTCAAAGTCGACATCCACACCTTGTCCGATGAAGAAGATGTAGCCTTCCTTCAATTCCTTTGACTCACCACCAGCTTTCATCTTTCCACTTCCGTTGAGCACAATCATAATACTTGGCCCATCAACTTTGCTCACGCGTTCCGAGTCACCTTTGCCCAGCCGTGTCACCAACAAGTTGAACTCACTCAGCGCAGGTGCATATACGACAGTCTTGCCATTCTTGCTGAATTTGGATGGTTTCGATGGTAGCAACATTGACTGCTTTTCCATGGAGTTGAACGTCAAGGTCTTCGTGAACATGTCAACTGAATTCCGATCCGCGCGAGGACAGAAGCCGACATTCAACACATTGTTTGACCTCGCCATGCATTCGAATATGTCACCAGAAAGGTAGGCGTGAATACCATCTGCAGGAATGTAGAGTCCATCTCCAGCATCTAGCACCAGAAAATTCATTGCGATCAAGGTGACCAGATTTCCATTGTCCTCTGCCGAATATTGTTCCTGTAACCGTGGGAGTAGGTCGAGAATATAAGATTGATTTCCGAGCTTCTCCTTCGACACCTTGGCCAAACCATCGGATACCTTCCGTACGACATCTTCTGGAGCGACGAGCAGAGCGCGACATGCATCTCTAACTGTCTCGGCGGACCATGACGAAGGCGATTTGAAGTCTATTAGCTTCAGTGGCTCCAAGTCAAATAGCTCCTTGATCTGCTCTGCAGGCTTAAAACCGGCGAACACCTCGAATTTACCAAATGCAACCGCAATTTCCGGCTTGTGATTTGGATCGGTAAAGTTCTCGGGATCCTCCTGGTGAAGCTTTGCTGAAAGCTCCTTGTTTGGATGAAGTTGCAGCGGAAGTGCCTTCGCTATGGAAAGGACCTGTTGAAGTCAGCTCTACATAGGCCAGGGATGTGGGTTTTTGCCCCAACCTTTGGAAGGAATGGCAGATCTGTGCCGAACTTGTCCAAGACGGTCTTGCCGATCAAGACATCTTTATTCTGATTCAAGACATCCTGTAGAAGCTCTCCGGATGACAGCACATATGCTGGTAACTCTGGATATGTGCCCATCCACATCTATATCATATATCAGTCGGTGCTGAATGGATCAACAACCATTATGACGGCTCGTGCACACCTCTGCGTATTCTTTGGACTCATCCAACTTGAAACCAGTCCCAGGAGTCTTTGAGCAGAGCCTCGCAGCCGCAGATTCCTTGCCTGTCTTGCCCCATGGATAGTTCTGTGACGAATGAAACGTGTCAGTATGTGTATCTCAGCTGCGGCGGATAACCGGAACAGGGTCATGGTTTACATTGCATTCACACTTCAGCTGGATAATAGAACTAGAACTAGCCATTATCGTCTTTCTCAGGGGGGTAGATTGGATGATGATGAGGATGATGAGGATGATGAGAATGATGAAGATGATGAGGATGATGATAGGAATGAGAGATGGATGAGCAGATAGTAAACATATTGCCAGGCTGATTGACTCTTATATCGACACCGTCAATTCCCGACTGTGGTGGCAGTTGCAGACTCCAAACGTAATGATTGTAAATTGTAATGATGAACCTATGACGACGGAAGTTGGGTTTCGGATACAGTAAGAATGAACTCTGCACTCATGGAACTTTCCGCCCAAATCCGCACCGCATTCCCATCAAACGCCATTTGCTTCCTCGTCCAGTGATCTGATTGGAATCGAATAACTTACAATAGGGTACGACTCTGCACGCATTGTAGATAGGATCAAAAGTCCCAGAAGACTCTCTCACAATAGATAATCACATTCATACAAATCGCTATCGAATCCAATTCATAGAAGAATAACCGGTATTGCCGCCCAATCGCTTCAACTCTCAGTCATGTCCGTGTAGTTCATACATCTACCCTTTCTTCGTATCCAGGTCCTGAGACCATCCCTCAATCTGCCTGGTCTTCGTTTGCTTCTCTTCCTCGATATCATTGACGCCACCGCCTCCCCCACCAGTCGCGCCCATGAAACCTCCTTCTTCAGCATTGCCACCGCCTGCTTCATCTGCCTCTTCGTCGGACGTCTCGTCATCTTCGATCTCACGTGCGAGTTCTCTTGCTATCTCGTCGTCGGAATCCTCTTCCTCGGCCGCCTCATCGAGTTCTTCACGCTCGATATCTTCTTGCTCTCCCATAGTCTCATCGTTGTCGGGAACCTGCCCTTCTAGAACAGCAGCCGGCACCGTGTTGAAGTCACCGGCTGTTGCCGCTGCTGGACGGAGAGCATTTCGTAGACCAGTTGTGCGTTCAACCTTTGGGGTGAATAGGGGATCTGACGGATCATCAGGCCCTCTCGTCTCATCCATTTTTGGGTTGTTGTTCGCTTCAGCCATTTCATTTAGCTTCCGCTTCCGTGTGTTGGCACCCCGACCATTTCTTATTGATGCAATACTTTCCGTATCGCTATCAGTTTCGGCATCACTTCCCATGAAATCTTTTAATTCCTGGTCAATTTCATTGCGTTCATCCATGTCAAGAGTAAGTGGACTGACTTCCGCTCTTGGATCGTCTTCTTCGGCATCCACGTCCCTTATGATGTCATCGTCATCGGCAGGTTGGTCCGTATCCAATCTCAGTCTCTTCACCCGTTCTCTTGAATTCGTATCAGAATCTGTTTCTTCCTCGTCATCCTTGTCGCCGTCATCGTCACTCTCTTCTTCGCTGGAGCTCAAAAAAGGTCTCATGAACTCATCCGAGCTCCTCGGCTTAGAGTCGTGAGTTGATGTGCTGGCGCGTGGTTCAAGAAGGTATGGAGTCTCGTCGACCTTGGTCCATTCACTGAAGCATTGGAAGAGCCACCTAGGACTGACAACCTTCACGTTTCTCCGCTTCAATGCGTGTTTGACCTTTGCTGTTCCTGATCTCGCTGCCACCACGTGCGTAGTTTTCTTTCGTATGTCCTGATCGATGACCGCGCCGAACGACTTTGCCCAAACTGATATGTCTGCTCGTTGGATATCGGTTCCAAGAGGGAGAACTCCAGAGAACACGATATGCACTCCGCTGAGGGCTTTCCTCTTCATTGCCGGCATAACAAACTTGATATCCGGAACCAGCACTAGATCGTACGGGCCGCTATCAGAATCTGTAGACGTTAATGGCAATTTCCTCTTGCCTGCCAGGGTAGCTACTCGGCCTCCTTTATTGGACATCCTGCGTCTATCATATTCCGCGTAAAAGGTATCATGAACATTCGTCAACGCGTTTTCAAGATGAATGAGTTCCATGTCGTTGTTGTGAAGTACCGAATGCCTCGGGTGGCTTGCACTCGAAGTTGTGGAGGATTTTGCTGATGTTGTCTCCTCCGACGAGGATTCCTCTGTGGTCTCTCGTGCATGGCCATTAAGTCGGGGAGGATCCTCTTTGCTGACTTCGCCATCCGATGAGGGTGCAGAAACAGGTTCTTCTGCGGCAGCTGCAGCCTCATCTTCTTCATCCAGCCTCTTTTGCATTTGCAAAAGAGGTTTGTCGGCCACCTGTGAACTTATTGCCTCTTCCTGTTTGCTGCTTTGTAACTCAATGACCGTTGGATCATCACCGCCGCTCATGGAAACAAGTTGGTCGATGGTAGAGACATCTGCACGCTGCTCGGTTCCTTCGGCAGCGCCACCGTTTGTTTGTTGTGGAGGCTTCTCAACTTCACTCTTGACATCCGGGCCCGCCTGGATTTCTTGCTTTCTGGGTAGAAAACTGGCATTGATGTCACCGATGCCAACGAAGAAATCAAAAGGCGCAACTTTGACGAGATTGTCACTCCATTTCCAGACATCGCCTCTGTCATCAATGATTACGACCATCTTTGTGTCAACGGGGAAAAGACGCGCCAGACTCTTTGCCGTCATGCTACCACTTTCATCTCGGCTGAGGATCCTGTCACCAAAGTATTTCCTTGTCGGATCTACGATCTTTGCAATCTGCTGAGCGTACTGCCTGGTACCCATAGTATAGATGTGCAATTCGTACATCTTGGAGATTCTCTCCAGGAAATCCATTAGACCAGGTCTCAACTTGATATAGTACCAGCATCCACGCATTCCAGGGCCATCATCAATGAGCTGGAAAGCTTGAACGTCTCTGACTGCTTCGTGATTAGGATTGTTGGGGTCGTTCTGCCATTCTGCTATCGTTGGATCAACGGCAGCGTGTATGATCGTCTGATCGAGGTCTACCACCAGTGACAGTTTTCGTGACCCGAGTAACCTTCGTTTTGCTGCCTCCTCGACTCGCGCTGCCTCCTCTTGGCTCACGGTCAGCGATTGTGTATCATGTGTCATCCGGATTGGCGCTCGCTCGGCATCGGTAGCTTCACTGTTGTAAGAATCAAACCTGTAAATTCAGCTGTCAGGACATGCTCCAATTTATAGTTCAGCAGGAGTCCATACATTGTCATGTCTTTCCCGCACATTGCGCACATGCCGTTCACTTGTATGTCATGGGAACACGGTTCCTCGATTTCCACGACATCCCTCCTGTACACCCATCAGCGATTGCATCTCTTAAGCACATGGGTCATGACTCACGGGCTGCGGACGACATCTCCTTCCCAGATTTCCCACAGCTTCAACTTCCCCTCGACACTGCTCTCGAATTTTGAGCCATGTATCTCCTCTCTTAGCTCCTCCTCATCACTATCCCTCTTTCCCCAAGCCACCTTCACTTTGAAGGTGTAGTCGAAGAGAGTCTCATTGCGCGCAACATCTTCGCCCACCCGCTTGTGGATTTTGGTGATAGTGATGGGATACTTCAGACTGGAGGGCAACTTTAGAAACATGCCTACATATGGCGAGCGCGCCTGTAGAACCTGCGCATCGGATTGTGGATATGGCTAATATATCAGGGTGATCGATATGCGCTTTGGCTCTTCGACGTTCTCGTCGCGCAGTTGTTGTCGTTTTGCTGAGAATTGGCAATGACACCGCGGAGGTCAATCTGGAAAATAAACAAGTCGCCGCAACGAACAAGAGAAGTACGGTGGCTCTGTAAGTCTGCCTGCGGAAGAAATACAGCAGCTTGAAAGACCCAAAAGACAGGCTGGTGCTTATTGTTGAGTTATTTGCTATGAAATGTTGCGTGAAAGAAGCACTATGGATAGAGCATTGGACAGTTGGGAACGTTTATAGTCTCATTGAAGCTTCTCCGCATGCGACGCCTCTGGGAGCGTTCTTGTTATTAACTATCGGCCACTTCCTTATCCACCCACGGTCTGGCCCACCACCACACCGAGGTTGGAGGTGCTGTTGCCTACCGCCTCCACGTAGCCGGCCACTGACAATGTAGCCACTGCATATGTTGTTCAGTGCACACGCTTCACAAGGTTGTTGATTCTCTCGTACAAAGATTGTAGAATAGCTACGAGCTATGAAACCATAGTGGGATAATCCTATACAATACAAACTAATCACTTGTCCAGGCAGAAGCCTTTGCGTCACGCGACTCGCCACTCAATGCGCCTGATCTGTTACATCCCATTACACCTGTCCGACCTGTCTTCATGCTTCCTCGGCTCTTTCAGGACCTGTCGCTTCACCATGATCCGCTATAACCCACGGTTTGCCCTTTAGGCAGCTTTGGCCAAACCCACGGCATCGTTGCCGAGGTCATAAACACTGTACCACTTCCTCAAGAATGCATCGCCCAAGATAACCAATGGGCCAGCTGGTGCAGGAATATCCATGGGCGTGAAAGTGCTAATGCAGGACCCTTGGGTTTCCAAGATGTACTCATAGGCGGAGATGGAGAAATTGTAACCAGAGAGGTTAAAAGTAACATCAGGAAGCTCATCGCGTCTCGCACAGTCAATACTATACTGACCACCAAAGCCCTTCTTGGCACCCATTTCCGCGTTGCTATGGATAATTAGTACTTCGTACGCACGGGCTACAATGGCGGATGGACTTACAGGAGCTCAGCAAGGGTAGATGGGAGAGTGATCAAAGAGGTACCGGTGTCAAGAATAGCACCAGTGGCATCAAGATCGGCTGACTCATCACCAAACGCAATGGATTCAAGGTCGACCTCCCAGTAGGCCTTGCGACGGAGAGGGATCTTAGTCATCTTGCCAGTGTAATGGCTCTTGTCGACACCACCGAAGGTGACGACTGATTCCTTGCCAGAATCAGCTGTGTCGCTCAAGTAGAATGAGAAGACAGGCTCGTCAAGCAGGCCTTGGTCGACCATGCTGTAAAATGGGGGCGGAACATTGTTAACGGCGATCGTATCGTAGCCAAGACCGAAGATACCATCGAAACGACCGAAGGCGAAAGCAAGACCTGGCTCACTTGTTGCCTCGCCGAAGAGCTGGTTTTTGACCTTTAGGTCGCCAATAGTCAATGTATCCTGGGAGATGTACCCTGCTACGCTGCCAGAGCCATAGCGGATTGCGAACTCGGTTCCATTCTTTTTGTATGTTGAAGATGCGGACGAATCGTACTTGGTATGCAAGTAGCAGGCGATAGAACCACACTCCGAGCTTGGGATCCAAAGGTTAGAGCTACCAGTATCGAGGATGACTTTGAATGTCTGAGCAGGTTCCCCGATAGAGATCTCGCTGAAGTCTATATGTTGTCAGCCGCGATATCCTGTTGCCTGGAATAGGCAAAAACTTACATTGAGCGTTCAAAAAGTTCTCAATAGGGACATCATGGTCGTTCTCGATATCAATAGCAGTGTGCTTGAACATATCCGATAGCTTGGGAGGTCGAACACCCATATACCTAGAGCTGTTAGCTTGTTCCTCGGTCGGTAGAGCCCGGAGTAGCAACGTACTTTTGTCCCAGTGCCTTCGCATGGTCAGCAATGTTGGCGTTCTCTAATTGCTCAGCAATCGGAATCTTCTGTAGCTTCATTTGATGGACACCAGCGCTGGCAGTGCCCAGCAGCGCCGTGGCGGTAAGAGCCAAGCTGTTCCTCATGATGGCGGTACCTTAGCTTCAGGGAGTCAACAAAAGAACAGTAGAAAGAGGGCACAAGGCTCTATTATGTGAATGGATGCTGGACGAGAAGATACAGCAACCAGTTGGGATGACTGGATAGATAAGAAAGAATGATAGATTGATGGATGAGAAGGTCAGAAGAGTAGGTTGAGATAGGTAGTAACAATAGAGGAAGAGAGAGGCCGAATGACGATAGCAGGTGGATCCGGATTGGTGCCTAGTCCTGGGTGATTACGGTGACTAAGATAGCGAGAGCCTTTAACTAATAGCGGACGTAAGAGGCTGGGGGGTTGGTCACAAGGAACATTAAGGTACCACCATTATTTATGCCGAACATGCTCAAGGTTGTCATGAGCAACCTCTTGTTCCCCCTTCCGTTCGCATGACCCAATGTCGTGTGCTAGAATACTGAACATGGCATGCTTAACTGTCTGTATATACAGTAAGTGTTCGGATATCTCACTGACTATTCATTTAGGTATATGCAATACATATACGTTTATTACAGATGCTTTCATGATTCAAATTTCTCTTCTGGTGATTGAGCTGCCCGCTGTTGAGGTTGACTACAATTACAATTGGTTCAGGCCCATCGCATGCCCCCAAGCACTAGATCTGCCCTCCGATAACCCCGTATATATCATCCTAACTGGCAGTATGCTCTAGCGGTAGAAATCGAATTTATCAGCCTCTTGTGCTCCCTTCACTTGGCTTGAATAAGCATCCTCGAGATCTGATTGGATGATGTTGTATCGATTTTTTCTGACAGCTCGGAGACCAGCTTCTTGCATGATAGCTGCA
The DNA here is from genome assembly GCA_003868215.1 of Pseudophaeomoniella oleicola. Taxonomy (NCBI): domain Eukaryota; kingdom Fungi; phylum Ascomycota; class Eurotiomycetes; order Phaeomoniellales; family Phaeomoniellaceae; genus Pseudophaeomoniella; species Pseudophaeomoniella oleicola. The sequence goes on along the minus strand of QWDQ01000011.1, from coordinate 422,964 downwards.
ATGATGGCACCTGACAATGGATCATTCCGTACAATGAGAGAATCCAGGTCGACCTCTGGTGAAAGGGACATTTTTGAGGCAATTGTCGAGAAGATGAGACGTCGCTCTCGACGGTCACGGAGCGAGGGGAATTCGATCTTTCGATCCAAACGACCTGGACGAAGAAGAGCGGGATCCAGAGTATCAGCTCGATTTGTTGCCATAATCACCTTAACGTTGCTGGTTTGGTCGAATCCATCCATCTGGTTGAGTAGTTCAAGGAGAATACGTTGTACTTCTCGATCAGCGCCGGTCTGGGCGTCGAAACGCTTCGTCGCAATAGCGTCAATTTCATCAATGAAGATGATAGCTGGAGAGTTCTCTCTAGCCATGCGGAACACATCGCGCACCATCCGGGGACCTTCACCGAGATATTTCTGGACGAATTCAGAGCCTACCACCCGGATGAAGTTGGCGGTTGTGCTGTTGGCCACAGCCTTGACGAGCATCGTTTTCCCTGTACCTGGTGGTCCATACAACAGCACACCCCGGGGCGGATCAATTCCTGTCATAATAAGCATGCATACATTGTGAACCTCAGTCGTAAATACATACCAATTTGTTTGTAGAGGTCGAAATGAGTCAGCGGCAACTCAACAGCTTCCCTAATCTCCTGCTTCTGCATATCAAGACCTCCGACATCTGCATATGTGACATCTGGCTTCTCATGCGCACCCAACATTGCAATGGACGAGTCGGCTTCCGGAGGAAGGATATCGACGAGTGAGTTAGAGTGTCGGTGCAGCGCCACGGAAGAGGAAGGCTTGAGCTTTTCACGGTCGAGGGTAGAAAGGATTCGGACGACATAGTTTGAGCCTGTCGAGGACTGAACTATACCGGTACTAAAATGGCAGTCAGCATCGTGCTTCCTTAAAGGGTCTGTTCCATACTTTTGATCGATAGCCTCCATAAATTGACCAATGACTAACGGTACACTCTGTATTCTCTTGATTTCTTCCTGTGCTCTGACCAATTCACGCTTCAGGCTCCTATGATGCTGATGTTACTTATGGGATCGTAAGTGAAGCACAGGCTTTGAAATATACCTCTGCTCGTCTTTGATGTACTCTTCTTGTAACTTGATGTATCTGATGGCGACTCAGTAAGGGTCCTACATAAGTCAAAGCGCGGATCTTACTCTAGGTGTCTCTGTAATCGTTTCAATGTAGCATATTCGTCCCCATTGTCGATACCGGCTCCCTCCAATGAGTCGATGTTAGGTATGGAATCGACTTGAGGCTGCTTCTTGTGAGGCGCGACCGTGTTCGCTGGATTCTCTGCTAGAACGTCGCCCATCTTGCAGTTGGCGGTTGCCGCTTAAGAAACCAATAGGTTGAACAGTAATTTAATTAAGATCAAGTTGACGAGAAGTGAGAGTACGAGGGTTGAACTGTTAGCTTTTCAATGCTGGCTTGTTGCACTTTCGGTGTCAGGGTGTACAAATGATAGACAATGTCCTATTTCTACGTGAATCTGTAGCTCCAGGCATGATGATGCACGCAACATTCGGAGATATCCTGCTAGTCCTCATTAATGTCTTGGCGGCAGGGGATAATGTAGACGTTCACCTCACTTTATGATTAGGTATGTTTGTCCATATCAAAGTACCTATAAATTGCATCCGAGTTCTTTGTAAACTATTGTATTCCTTGTCCGGGTAGTGATTGCTGTACGGCCTACGAAGCAGGTGAAGCCATCAGTTGCTATCTATAGACGGCATTTATGGTGGATGTTCCAATGTATCAGATCTCTTTGCTTATAGAGTAGTCCCTCCTGATAGCTCAACGATGCGTCTCAATATATACATACATGCCTAGACTGCAATGTTCATCACAAGTTTAATATATTGCTGCCGTCACTTTCGCTTTATTGAAGTATTCACATTGGCAATAAGTCACTGGATTTCACGCTACCCGTATCAACTACTGCTTCTCCAAAACATTCATGTAAGGACCTAGCATAATGAAAAGGCAACTCCTGGACCGGCTCTTTGCCCACTTCGATGGGGCGGAGGACTAACTCATGAGGTTGGGGTATTTCAAGCTGTATGATGCACAGCGAAATCTTATTCAAACATAGCTAGGTATGGTATTGTCACATGCATTTACATGGTTCCAGGACTCCTTGTATGGCTTTTCCAACCCGCATAACAATATACACCCAATGCAGGTCAGAGTCCTGCCGTACTCGCTACTCATGGCGATCCATTGAAGCCTAATCTTCCATCCCAAAATATATGCACAGTTGCCTAACGACGAACGGATCGATGTCCGCAGTCACTAATGCTCCGAGTAGACTCTCCTTCTTTGGTAACACGTTCACGGGGAGTTTGGCATCACCATTCTCGCCTGTTCTTGACTTCTCTGCAAGCCGGCGTAGCACAATCAAGCCGCGATGCGTGATCGCGTTGAAGGCCATCGCATCGTTCTCTGGACCCATGCGCCCTTGTGGAATCCTTTGGGCAACCTGTACAGCACTTTTATTCGTACTGAGCATGCAGATTAACCGCAGAAGACTCATGGCAAATCCGTCGGTAGACTCAAGCCATGAGCGGGCAAGACTAGACTCTGGCCCAGGCGCAAGATTTGTCAATATTTCGGCAGCAAGCATACCTTGAAGAATCGAAGGTTTGCGCGCCTCGACAACTGCCATCAGGTTGCCCTTGTGGCTTTCTGGCGTCGGGGCAATCGCCAGTCCGAACGCACGCGATAAGAGAGCGTAAGGCGGATTCGAATTGGCTTCTGCAGCAAAGATAGACTTGTAGAAGGTTCGGTTGGGATCATCGCGTGCAAGAAGCTTCGCTAAGCTGTCCAGCGCTGATGGCATATACTTGTGGATCTGAGGGTTATACATCGTAAAAAAGACCTTGTCTGAGTTGCTGGAAATGGGCGGTGGCGAAGGCGCGAAGGCGATCAGGAAGTGCAAGAGGCATGCAGCTTCATGTTTGCTTGGGAGCTGTATCGAATGCGACAGGTTACTAAGATATACCACGACATCCTTCATGAAGTCCAATGTGTTGCGATGGTTTCGTAGCAACATGTTACGTGTACCTAGGTAACGTATAACCATTGCCATGAACTTGATGACTTCGGGCAGCCCGAGAGTGCCGAAGTTAGCCTCGTAGAAGGAGAAATTCCGCAATAGCGTAGTGATGCAGATCAGCCGATCAGCTGCTCGATCGAGGTCGTAATCAACGCTGGCGAACTCCGGTACATTTTGTATACTTTCTGTCTCGGCTCGACAATTGCGGACCACATCTTCATATGATAAGAGATCTATCTCGTCTGAGACCTCGGGTGCATGCTCTGCCAGAAAGTCCAGTTGATCTTGCGCACAGTCAATGAGGGTTTCAACAAGATCGTCACAGTTCTCCAAAGACAGCTGGATATGGGCTTCTGACGAGATCATAGTCAGAGCATCTAACGCAACGCGAATCTCGGAATGTATTCCAGATTTGATGCTCATGATTAGAGCGTGGATATCAATGACACCCAGTTCACGATAATCTGGAACGATTGGTTTCAGGTTCAACATGGCGTCTGTCAAAGGGTATATCTCTTGTACGTTGATTGGGCCGTGATTGAGGCTTTCTGGTAGAATAGCGGGTTTGAAAGGGTCTTCAATAGGTTGTTTTGGAGGCATCGCCGCAAGAGCTTGCATTGCAGACAAGTCCTTCCCAACACCACTATCTACCCTCTTGGCCGGTGACGGCATGGCATATTCATGAAGCTGGCCGTTGGTCTGCGTTGGGTCACCTTGCCGTGATAGGCTCAACCGGTGTTGACTAGAAGCAGGAGTCTGCCTTGCCTCGTCCTTGATTGGCACACCGTTTTGGTAGCCTTCGATCTGTGGCTGAGACGTGTCATTCTGTATCGATTTCATGCCATTTGACATTGGCTGCGGACCGTGCTGGAACTGGTTGTTTGAATCATGACCAGGAGGATTTATCTTGGTGGGAGACATATGATTGATGCCATGTCCTTGCGATGTCATGCGCATATGGTCTGCCTTCTGTTGTCCTTGCTGTTGTTTGGACGCCATCCAAGCCAATTCATACGGCGCAAGATTCTGCATCCAATATCTCTGAAGTTCTCCTGCGGCTGGCCCTTGCTGCATAGGTGGAAACTGCAATTGCTGTGCCACAAAAGCCCATTGGTTCGCCTTCGTGATCTTCGCTGAGCCTCCCATCTTGAGGACGCAACCATACAGTTGCATCGGGTTCACGGGTTTGCCAAACACCACTGGATTCAGATCAACAGGCTGGCCACGCTGCGCCATGAAGCTTTGGACCTGTTTCAGGAAATGGTCGGGAGTTGCTTTATTCGCGCCAGGTTGCATCTGCGGCATCCCGCCCATGGGTGCACCACCCCTGGCGTTTGGTGTGGCACTCGGATGGCCCATGCCGCTACTTGATGGCCGCACTTGCACCGCCTGCGCCTGAGCCTGAGCCTGCGCCTGGGCTTGCGCCTGTAGCTGACGCGCCTGAGCTTGGATCTGCATCTGATATGCGCGTTGCTGCGGTGTAAGGTTCTGTCCACCCATATGTCCAGCCATAGGGTTAAATTGCGGATTCATTTGAATCTGAGCCCCAGGTATCTGAGGATTACTGAATTGTTGTGGATGGATATTCTGACCATATGGTCCTGGTTGCATGAAAGGATTTGAGTTATCATGAGGCGTTGGAGCGCGGTTTGGATCATGCGATGGAGACATTTGCGGCCCTCCATGAGGAGAAAATGGGCTAGGCGACGCGGTCTGAACTCGCTGTGCCCCAACAGCTTGGTTGAAATGCTGTGTTTGCGCGTTCGGCGAAGGTGTGACGCTCATTTGAGGGCCACCTTGGAGATGTTGGTACGCCGTTGGCGCTTGCGAGAAGTTGGGAGTGCCATTCGGGCCAGGGTGAAAGTTTGGAAATTGGTTCTGGGCAGGTGTTTGTGATCTTGAGCCAGGTAGACCGCCTGGGGCTTGATGCGGAGAGGTACCCAGGCTCTCTTCTCGCTCCCGCGGTCTCTTGGTTGGTATTACAGGGTTCACGTGGTATGATGGCTGATTGAAATTGGCAGGAGAGGCGTTGCGCGGTGTGCCATTGGGGAAGCGTTGGTTCTGGAACTGTGAGGGATCGATTGTGTTCGAGGGTTGAAAGAAATTCATTGACAGATCGTTAGAGGGGGGAAAGCCGGCATGGTTTCCATTGGGAAGAGACGAAGGATCAGATAGCCAGGTGTTCATGGCTGATAGACCCCAATTTCACCCATCTAGAGAAATCATCAGCAAAAGGTCAAAAGAGGATCTACTTTCATCATCAATCACATTCGATTCATCAATGCGACCAATGCATGAATATCGACAAGCGACATTAGGTGGGTAGGCCAATGATCGGTCGCATTGTGGATGGATTGGTGGGAAAGGTCACGACGCGTTGAGGTTGGTCATGCCAGGGCCAGGGAGATGTTGCGCCAACGCGCAGTGTGGTCCAACAGGGAAGCACGGATCACGAAATACCAGACTCTGGGGAGGAGAGAGTAAACAATGACGAAGGAAGTATTCTTACGTACCTGTCTGCAAGGTTAAGCCCAAAAAGTTGTCGGTGGTTTGTATCGGACGTGAAATGCGCGCTGTTTGAGAGGTGCCGAGAGTTGTTACTCTAAGGCCCCAGCTTCAGAAAGAAAAGTGGGCGGCCAGCGGACCAGTGTTTTTGCCGAGCCTCTAAGCGCCATGTCAGTTCTTGGAGGTCATGAGTACATCCTATCACCGCAAGAGCAACAAGCCATGGGTGAACAACAGAAAGCTAAAGTATCCAAGTCGAAGGGGATCAAAAACCAAACAGACAGTCAGATCAGTTTAGGGGCGATAGTGAGATTTCCGATGGACTGGTTTATTGTTCGCGTATTGCACGAGTTGATCGATCGTAATTTGACTGAATCTGACCAGTTGAAAGGCTGGGTAGAAATAGCATTCCGATGTGGATGGGCTGACCAAAGCGCCAACTTCCGATAAAGGTGTGTTTGATCCATGACAGATTTCATCTCCAGTAGATCAGATAGACTTACCGTGAACGGGAGGGGAAAGGAGCACGGTGAGGATGCATCGAGGAACAGGTACAGAACACAACAGATCAAGAGAGAGAAGCACTTACCCGATCGGGTGACTCTGTCTGAGGTTTGACCCTTTTTCCGGGTCGTAAAGGAAGGCAAGCAAATGGCGTGTGTGGCAGACCGGGGTGGTGATAGATTGGCACAAAGATCAAAGCCGGGATTGGTACTAAAGGTTGACGGTGCTGGAATCGATATGCTGGGGCTGAGACTTAGAGAAGCCAACGGCTTTCCCGCCAGATGACCAGCAGAGCCGAATGGGACGGATATACGGTAAGGCAAGGTATGAACCCAACTGGATGGGACGAGCGGGGGTGGTTAAGGTGGGAATCTGCTGTCTAAAGGTTGATCCAAGTCGAGTCGATTCCGAGTGTAGTAGGAAGATAGGGTACAGGTACACGCTGGATGCAGTGCCCAAAGCGAGAATAACGTGGAAGTGGCCGAGCTAATCCAGTAACGTACCGTGTGTACTATGGTCAGGTAGGTATCAAGCTTGATCGGATCTGACTGGAGAGGCAAAAAATGGGAATGGAGTGCGATGACTGTGTTTCTCTTTTGTCTCTTCTGTCGGCAAATCCAACAAGCGCCAAAGGAAGAGATCGGAATTGGGTAGGTCGATTAACTGAAGGCTATTAGGCTGTGTAGGTAGTAGATAGGCAGCCTAGTGGGAATTGCGAAAATGGGCCTCTTTGGGGAATTCGAATTAAAGACAAAGTGACACACACACACATACTACCCCCGGTTATCGTTTTGAGATGCTTGGGAGATCAACGGTTATCTCACACCTCTTCTTGCTGGTCTTTTCTCGGGCGTTTAGGTGAGTTGGAATTCATGGGCAATAAAGGAGGAACTGCTGGGCAATTTCTTTTTTTCTCCCCTTCCTCCTCTCATCTTAGCGTGCTGAAATCTACGTACGGTGAGGAACATGTTTGATATGGGACAAACCGACTGTTGGATTGAACTACAAAGATACAAACCGAGAGAACAACAACAGTTGATGAGGAGAGCCAGAAGAGAAGGGAAGAGAAAGCAGTGATGGAGGAGTATCCATGTTGCATAAAGTGCATGGTCTTCGCTGTATAACCTGACTTTGACGCTGTAACATGTCCGGATCTTCGTCCAAGAGAACACGCTGGGATTGAAAAGCCGGCTCATCAGCCCCACCTTTCAAAAGTAAAGTCAAGGCTGGCATCTGTCTCGCCGTGTCAGACCAGGCACTCCGTGACTCCTCAAAAGAAGGTCTGGGGTTTCTGATTGATGGAATCTAGTTGTATATCTGCCCTGGTTGGCTTTGTCTGAAGGACTATACGCATTCGTGACTGGCTCTTGCCCTGTGACTTTGGCTCGGCCGAGGAAGAGGAGTGGACTGTACTGAGTACAGTGTGTAGAAATCGCTTGGTGGTGTGAAAGCATGAAGCGTGTGCCTTAGTATGCAGACAGGGTACTGTGTGTCCTTGTGTCTTAGCATATCTCCATCACAAGTAGCGTTTGGCAACAGGAGCATCTTAGCTCAGTAGAGGCAGTTGTCATTAAAGACAAGTCTCCTGGTGGGCAAAATGACACATTCACGGCCCTATACATGCATTTAGTTCTAATCCCCCTAAGCCTGTAAATCAGCACTGACAGCGCCACCATACCCCTCGCTGGAATCCGATCAGTAAAGGCCCCGGCAGAATCTTATGGTATAAGCTGATGCTGTTTGTTAAAGCACTGCGGTTATAGCCCCAGTCCTCATTGTTATAGTAATTCAATATATACAATCATGACTTTTACATCTGCTCGAGAAATTGTTGTACATGTTCAGAGGGGACCTCACCTTTTCCCCAAATCGGTGATCCTGACACCAGTGACCAAGCCAGACAACAGCTATCAATCATAAGGATTGGCATGTTTTGAACAAGAACTCTGCTACCTGTGCCTCGCATGTCAACCGCACTCCAGTTTTCCTACGCTGATGCGCAAGCCTTCTGGGCAATGGTCAGTACTAGTTTGTGTACAGTCCGAACCTTTGCAATAGCACCTTGTCACCACATCAGGAGCAGCCACTGTCAACTGACCCCATCCTGGCAGTCCCCCAGGTCAGGTGGTACTCCTTAAAAGCCTCTTTCAACCAAAAATTTCGTTATTTCTTCCTTCCTCCAACCCCGTACGACGACATGACCAGTTGTAAAATTGATGTTGATCTGTTCCGTATCTCTTGCTTGTTTCGCTTTGCGCTCGGCTAACTTTGCAGCAGCTCGGGATGAGCCACTTTGGGCACCGCTGATTGTACCTTGGGGACCGGTCAGAGGAGGGAGTGCCGCCAGTAAATCATTCTTCAATGCCATGACATCCCCAGAGATTTTCCGTATCAAGGTTAAATGTTTCGTGCCTCCCGCTTTCGCTTCAAGGTAGATAGGGAGATTCGACGACGACGTTCTACCGACGTGATATGGAAGAGACGATGTAATTGCTGCCAGACCGGATGAAGAGCCTGGGGTATTTGGGAACGAAGTTTGGGGCGCGGTAGTCGTGCTTTCGGCCGGAGCAGCTACGAACGGAGCGCGAATGGCAGATTGCGCACCTAGAACGAAAGTGTCAGTATGCGAAGAGAGCTAGCTGGGCGTTACCACTTTGAGGGTTACATACGTTCATGTCGGAATGCTGCTTTCTGCTTGCGGTGCAATTTTGTTAAACGTGAAACTCCGGATGACAATCTCTTTTGCGATATCAGTGCAGCGTTGGTAGCTTGCGAGGAAGGCCGAATCAAGATTGCACTGAGAATTGATGCCGACAGCCGGGATGAAGATAGTGTAGCCATAATGTACAGTTCAGGGAGGAGAAGGGTCGATGAGAAGATGTGGTTTTGCACGGTCCTAAAATGGATAGGTCCAGCTGGTATTTGATGTCCTCGTGCCCAGGCTATCGCTTGATCACAAGATGAAAGTATATAGGCAATGCGCCCTCGATACTGCGGGAGAGGATAAGTATCCAGAGGATTCGTGAAAGACAACACCACGAACCTCCACGATGTGCACCAGCGCAAGCTCAAGGAGTTACGATCTTCCAGCCCTGTCTGCGAGAATAGTTTCTCAAGATCGTGCTTTCCATTTACGGTTAGCGTTCTAGAAGCGTAGGCTATCCGGACGCTAACCGCGAATGGACGCACTGGAAATCTACAGTGCTGTCGACGGACCTGTCCCTCATCCTCGTTGTGCGACTAGCCCATCACCAAAGAAATCTCAGGCAGATCAGTTCCGTGTGCTTTCGCTTGAGAACTCCGGTATTTCACTCACTGAAGACGAGAAACGCCAGCTGCGCGAGCCTGACTGCAAAAGAGGAGTCCTACCTGATAAACTTATACCAAACGCTTTCGAAAAACCGGCAGAGGGAGTGTACTACAGTTTTACAGCCATCAAACGCTACGAAGACCAAATAGGGTCACTACCGCCATCCGAACGACAATCAGTTATCTCGAATTTTCAACAGTCAGCCTTAGTCCCGAGAGCAAGCTCTACAAATACAGCCACACCAAATCAATATCATGGGCAGCGTGAACGACATGGCGGATCCCACAGGGGAGTTCGCTTTTCTCGAGAAAATCATTCGTCGCATGGACAGACATCTCATCTTCCCTCTACTTGAACACCAGACGAATCGCGATGATATCAGTGACGAAAGATATAATGACCTTACACTTGCAAAATACAGATTGCTCAAACCTACCAATATGACCGATTATGTTGCCAACCTTTGGAAGGAATTACACGACTCTGAGGATGTCCCTGCAGAATTTGCGCAGAAGCGAGAGACTGTTCTGGAGAAACTCAAGGCATTTCAAGAACAGACCGCAAAGATCTCCGATCTCCTTGAAGATGATACCGTTGTTTCGAATCTAAGAAGCGACAAAGTAGCCAATTTGAAGTACCTCGAGGAAACTCACGGCGTAACCAATGACATGGTCAACGCTCTCTACGACTTTGGAAAATTTCAATACGCCTGCGGTAATTATCAGGATTCATCTGAACTTCTCTATCAATTCCGTGTTTTATCGACAGACAACGAGAAAGTCGCCAGAGCCACATGGGGAAAGCTTGTCTGCGAGATCTTAACTACGAACTGGGAGGCAGCAATGGAAGAAATAACCAAGCTAAAGGAAAGCATTGAGACCCGCCTTTTTAACAACCCCCGCGCTCAGTTGACTGCAAGAGAAGAGCTTGTTCATTGGGCACTGTTCCCCTTCTTCAACTATGAACCAGCTCGCGAGACCTTGACTGAACTCTACTTTTCAGCTCCCTATATCTCATCCATCCAGACCGTCTGCCCATGGATTCTCCGATACCTTGCGTCTGCGGTGATCACTAGCCGTACCCGCAGCAAGAATTCCGGTCAGTATCAGAAGCAATTGAAGGATCTTGTGCGGGTGGTCAGACAAGAAATGTACGAATACAACGACCCAGTGACCGATTTCATCAAGGCTTTGTACGTCGACTTCGACTTTGAAGAAGCCCAAAATAAGCTCGTCCAAGCTGAAGAGGTGCTCAAGACGGATTTCTTCTTGAGCAGCTCCGCGGAAGCCTTTGTTGAATCGGCAAGGCATTTGATCTCCGAGTCGTACTGCAAGATTCACCAACGCATTGATATAAAGTACGTCTTATCCCCATTGATTCTCTGTTTCTAAAGAAAGGCTAACATCACCAGTGATCTCTCTACCCGTCTCAATCTATCTCCCGATCAAGGTGAAAAGTGGATCGTTAATCTCATCCGTGACACCAGAGTAGATGCGAAGATCGACTACCAAGCTGGAACGGTGGTCATGAACCACCCACCTCAAAGTGTTTACCAGCAAGTCATCGAAAAGACGAAGGGGGCTTTCTTCAGGACCAGTGTCCTTAGCGCTGCTGTTGCAAAATAAGAGTCCCCCAGGCATTTACTTTTCGCTTTCTGGTTCGGCACGAGCGGGACAGTCGAGGGACGTGCTAGGTGCGAGGTGCATCATTCATGGCGTTATTGTTGTTATCAATGGAAATGATACCACGCTTTTTCCCCTGGAAGGAACAAAAAAGTTACATCAAGAGTTGCAGCCCATGTTGTTCCGGAGGGAATTGATGACCTTTCTGCAGATGGCTTTCTAAACATAGAACGGTACGAAGGTGACCAGTCGTTTAAACAGAGCTTCGATACAAGAATATGCGTTAGGTTAAGCTGTTGAATACTTACCGTCGATCTAGGTGAACACAGCAAGCAAATTTGACACGTCTCAATGATCTTGATCACCTCATCTGACTTAACTACTTACGTTGTTGTGTTTCTGTATGTAGTCCATAAAACACCCGAGTGGAAGATAAGAAGCCTACTTGCTTCCTTCTCACGAGAGAGAACGCTCTGCATGAACGATAGAAACTGCAGGCACCCTGATCCAGGAAATCATAAAACACGTACATTTGTGTCATCGGAATGCAGGATGCTCTGCCGTTGGGTATCTATCTACAGTACCTAACCTACGTGCCGAGGATGTTACGCAAAGTAATGTTGTGTACCTACCTAGGTAGTATGCAGTGGATGCTGTACCTGGGACCACGTTCGTGTCGTTCAGACCGGACTCCCCCGGATCCATGGTATCGGTAGTTCGTTCGGCACGAGCCCTTTCCCAGCTACCGTGTGATAAGTTGTAGTACGGAGTTGCATATGTACGATAAGACACGCGCGACAGGTAGATTGTTAATTAGTAGAGGAGGGTCAAGTCAAAACGGGTTTCTATTCAAAGATACTTTGATGATTGTGGGCGATATAAGTTACTACGTTAATATGGGAGAACCTAATTACCGACGAACAGCATCGATTGCTTATTTGTACTGTGTTGTACTATACCGTAATTATGGTCAAAGACACCTTACTACGGTATCGCAGATCGCCAATGGGTCTCCGAGAAGGGTGTCACTGAAGTTCCTATCTGGGTATAGTCGATGTTACGTCATGGAGGATCGTCTTTGTTCGTCGGTCCAGTGTAGGTAAGAATCTCCGACCAATCGCGGGATTTTAATTGCGGTTTGTTACTGTAAGACGAGAGGTGAGGGCCGAGAAGTCTCAAGTATCAGGACTATCCAAGGCGGGATTTGGAGAGACTGTGTACTGATTCATTTCAGGATATACCTTGGGTGTGAAGGTAGTAGGTGCTAGATACGTTAGATTCGACATACGGACAATGGGAAAGGATTAGGTTGTATTGTCCATTTGATATATCCTACCCATACTCGAGCCTTAGGGGACCTGCGGAGAGTGGTGTATTAATAATTAATCCTGTGTTGATACCTGGCGAGGCTGGACGGCGGGAAAGTATTCGTAATAAATACTACGGTTCAAGTTCGATTCATGCCTACCTTAGGTAGCCGGCTCGCCGGTAGCTGGAGTGTTGGCAGCAGAGTGAGGACCAGTAAGTAAGGTACTGTACTGTAAGAAACAGTTCCTCATTAACCTAGATATCGGCGGGCCAAGAGAGAAGCTTGGGTGAAAGGCCATGAAAAAAAAGCGGAAATGAAGAGAAGAGGGTGATTACGGCGGGCCTCTTATACCACCTTCTCTTATTTCCCATAAATTGCCCATTCTTTTTCTTCTCCTTCGTCATCGGTGACTTCATTCTGCTTTTTGCAACTTCGCGTGATCGTGTGTGTTGGAACTCCAATAAGCCACAATCAGCACAGTTTCTTTGGAAGAGGTGAACTCGATCAACATCCTGGTTGAGAGCTTCTTTCTCTATTATTGGTCATCATATTGATTGATACCACAACGGTCTGAGCTTCTTGGCCGCTTTTCTTCACGTGTCTCTGGAACACTGCCAAATTTTGTTCGACCCAGACAGAGCGAAGAAAAAAAAAAAAAAAGAGGCGGACATTTCTTTGTACGACTAAGACGCCCACCCCTCGCCCCCTATTTTTCCCTTCTGCACAGATCCAACACATTGCGTCACCCGCATTTCCCCCCCATCGGCCACAACACGCTGCATTCCTCGTCGCTATCGATTGATCAGCAAAAGCACCATCAACCGACTCCAAGTCTAAGCATCATTATACGAGGTACGTTTTACTTTGCCAGTGAGATTGTGACCTAGGCAGTGCTTTCCGGAAATCATGCATGAACAGACGAAGAAGTGGGCTCAGGGTCGGTGCGATAGTTGTTGGCGTTAGAAACCGTCTCGTCGCATTCGCCCAATCAACCCTCCCTCCTCCATTGGTCGCCACCGGGAAAGCGCAAACCTTCCCGCGGCAGAAGTTATTCCAACACGCAATACTTCCATCGTGCAATCTACTAGCTCTTACTACGATGCTGTGCTGCGTGATATTGATAGTTTGAGTAACTTGATGCTTGATACTGACATCGCATCTCGGTTGCAGGTTTCGTCACATTCGAGTTTGCCAGTTTTGCACGTTTGTCGCTGGTGCTGATCGATCGGATCTTCATCGGGTGCGACAGTTGAACGATCACGACACCGACTCTTCATCCACAACAAACAGGCCCATCAGGGACCGACCAGAGAATCCATTGAGTTGAGACGATCTGAGGACGTCTGTAACGCCAAACAAATTGAGAGACCAGCTATCCGTTCTTGAGGAAAGCATAACATAATAACGGAGTGAATCTGTGGCTCTGACAGGTAAGTCTTACCGATGCAAAGAACTGTGCATTTGTGCTACACCTTTTCCCCCTCGATCGTTCGTTCAATTATATTCGAAAGGAAGAAGGGGATTCTGATTCCGAGAGGATACGATTCCCCTCAGACCCTTTTATGTATTTGAGTCTGTGATCCCTCGGTCTTACAAAATGAGGCGAAAGATCTTCCGCAGATTTCCCAGATAATGCTTTTTAACGACGTCACTCCCGCCTGTTTTCATCCAAAATCTAACACCACATCCCAGCATTCTAACCTCACAGATCATTGCATCACAACTGTCCATCGCTATCAGCGGCACGCCTATTGTTATCGAATTATCTTACTTTCCCAGGCAAAACAAGAAGTCTTGCTTGATTGATAAGCCTTTCCGCAATTGTCTTGGCTAAATCGCCTCCAACGGATTATCTGCAAGCTGAGCTTTGTACCTGACATCACCAACAATACGCGGCTCTTGTCCTTCCCCAGCCAAGTTCACGCTGTTCCTTCCTCCACATTTCGTCATATCCCCCATTAATCCCATTCGACTTCGACCATGGCTGCTGCTGTTGCTACCAGACCATCGCCGCCAAACATTGGGAACCCAGTCTCAAACTCTTCACCTATGGACTCCAAAAAGAATGTAAAGTCTGAAGGTATGTTGGCCCCGGATCTTCCTTCCATTATCATTACCTCCTACCTGCACAACACAACGTCATCGATGTTCAATTCTCCCCATTGGCATCTCAGACCTCATCAATCGTCGTCGTCGTGCTTCTACCACTCTACCTTTTGTCTTCGTCCTGTAATTTCAATGCTATCCTAGACGGGAATGTTGTTGATGCGAAGATAATGTCCGCATTGTCTCACATTCTCTCGTCTCGTCGTTCTTCCTCAAGAACACCCACTGACCCCGTATCAAAACCTAAATCGTCAAGTGAATCGCATGCACTCGTTGCCTACAATAAGTTGCTAACTACTCTCTCGCAGAATCATCGGCCGCGCCAACAGTATCGACTGCTACTGATTCCAAACCTAGCCAAACGACCGAACCACTTGCGCCACCTCCACGACCGGCACAGAACGCTGCAGAAACACCAGATTACTTCTCTGGCGTCCACGGTGGGAGTCACTTCTCATTAGAACCAAATCCCTTCGAACAATCGTTCGGTCAACCTTCGTCGGAAACTCCTGGGAAGTCGCTGCTGCCTCCCGTTGCTGCTCTGACGTCACCCGCTATCCCTGGGACGGCTGGATCAAATAGTTTCAATTGGGCCAATTCCCTTCGGTCTGGGCCTTTAAGCCCTGCTATGCTGGCTGGTCCAGCAGGTTCAGGAGATTACTTCGACGGCATTGGTCGAGGGTTCCCGACTCCGAACGAGTCATCCCTGCGAACTGGTCTTACTCCTGGAGGCGGGGGTTCCATGTTTCCCGCCCCCAGTCCTAATTCTCAGGCACTTTTCCAGCAACTGCAAAGTGGTGGTGCAACACCAGGCACCTTGGACTTTCATCGCACTGCGATGACAGCTGCTGCAAGGACCAAGAACAATCAATTTGGTAATACCTCAAATTCACAAGAACAACAACCTGTTACTAGCGCTCCCATGGACTCCAAGCCAGTAGCCAGTGATCCCTTTGCCAATCATGACGCAGAAGCAGCCAACGGCTTGTTTATGTTGGCCAAGGGAGGTCAGAACACAACGTTTGCTGTGCCTAACCAACCTGTACAGCCAGTGCAAACTAAGCCTCAACAACCAGAAGTTGCACAGTCACGCAATGCTCGCGCCAACGGTTCCATTGGCAGCATGTCAGGCTTATCTGGCCCCGACCAGAGTGCCAATGGAGATCATTCAGATAGCCATGAGGATCAGAAGCCCCCCAGCGCGCGGGGTAAGGGCAAGAAGAGCAAGACCCTCAATGCCACCAACGGCAGGAGGAAAGCCGACGATACGCCACAGAAGGGATCCAACAAACGGGCCAAAGGGAACAACGGGAACATCGTTGATCCGGCTCTGGAGAACCCAGAAGATGACGACATGTCCGACGAAGACGGTCAATCGGATGCGGGCTCTGATCATAAAGACGGAAGAAAGATGACAGATGAAGAGAAGCGGAAGAATTTTCTCGAAAGAAACCGGTATGTATCCTGGAGCGTGTCATCAATGGGAGTTACTAATCGTGAACAGGGTCGCAGCACTCAAGTGTCGACAAAGGAAAAAGCAATGGCTTGCCAACTTGCAAGCCAAGGTCGAAATCTTCAGTTCCGAGAACGATGCCCTTAGCGCTCAGGTCACACAATTACGCGAGGAAATTGTCAACCTCAAAACCCTTCTTCTGGCACACAAAGACTGCCCCATTAGTCAAGCCCAGGGACTGGGTAACTATATGAACAGCATGCAAGATCCGACTGGTTATGCGAATCCCCACGCCAACCCATACGGTATGGCAATGCAGAATGGTGGCATGCAACCTCAAATGCAGAGGTCGTAACGTGAGTTATGCAGACGTGGCTGTACTGATACTTCCTTACTAATCGCAATTAGAAACCAAAGCCATCGCCTAGGCTTGATTTCTTCACATATACCAATGAGGGTTCTACGACTTAGGGCGTTGGATGACTATATATCTGTATCAATATCGCCACACCTCTGCTTCTTAAGTTTTGCATCATTCTATGTTAGATTAGTCGCCATCGGGATGTCTGCACTGGTTGGGCTGATGTCAATATCGGTGGTTTTGCTTTCGAACTGCACATACGCGCTTACGGCAGATGGTCAGAGAAGGGAGCCGGTTACGATACACACGAACAGGGGCGAGCGGATCAGGAGGTTTTGCTTGAGGTCTTCGGCGTTTGAGCCTAGGGTATTAGGCTGCTGGGCACATCCGCGGTCTCCAAAATCTGCTATCAGGGCCGGGGAAACACGTTATGCGGTTGTCTAGAAGGTCGGCAAAAGCATTCGTGTGGTATCAACGTACATGTTGTCGGCGTCGACGTTGTGATCGTGAGGTAGTGTACGTAGTTAGCACTTTTGGGATGAAGGTCCAAGACATACCGATTCTTTGCTCATCTTCTGTCCTCTGTGTTGTAGCTCGTCAGCGAGTTGACTATTCAAGACTCAGGTTTGCCGGAGTTGCGCATTAGCCTCCGATGCGGGCAAAGAACATGCGGCATTGATCACAGCAACACGAAGTTAAGAAACTAGCCAGGCACCTACCTATGTAGGTTTAGTACCATGCTGACTATCGGTAGTAACAGATGCGAGCTTCTTCAAGCCAGCCATGTCTCTGCATTAGCCAAATGAGTCGGAGTAGTACTCTTCGTGCGCACTAATTGGTGGTGAAGTGCACTGATTCAAGTTTCGGTCTCCGTCTGTCAGCGCGTATATGTATCTATTGTAGACGGTGATTTTGATCATCTCATCCAACTATATTCGCATATAGCATATCTATTATACATCGCAGTATACGGCCGGTGCTGAGCGTGCCTATCCAGTGTCCAGCATTTATCTCTGTTCGATCAAGATGACTATTAAAGTTGTTCCCAAATTCACACCTGAGTAAGCTTGTTTGGATCGGAATATATTCCACTCTATGCTCATATACTCTAGGCTTCTCATTACAGCTCCAAGGCCGTCACCAGCAATCCCAAATGACGAAGGAAAACTCGCCTTGTACACAGTATCGACCTACGATCTGGATACCCACACAGAATACGTAGACGTAAAGTTTCTAGATCTTGAAACCGGGAAAGCATCTTTGGTCACCGACGACAAAAAGAATCACTCTCACCAATGGCTGAGCGGCTCTCTGCTACTTTGGCAAAGAGAGAGAGAGGATGGGCGGACTGAACTATGGATAGGTGATGTTGCGAAGAATGAGAGGTGAGCAAAAGATGACAATGTGCCGATCATATCAGCGTTAACAATGATACTAGACCCTACCATGCAGGTTTGATATCTGCTAGCATCAGCGATGTCAAGACAAAACGCATCTCAGATTGTTCAATTGCATTGACTTTCACAGCCGCTGCAGACAAAGACCAGAACCTTTTCAATATCAAGGGTGCCGAGAAATCCCATATGACTGCTCGTGAATGGGACAGTAGCCGACCCAGATGTTGGGATACATATCTTGACCAGTATCGGTCCGTCCTCTGGTTCACTACCCTGAACGAGATCGAAGGCAAGTACAAACTATCAGATATCGGGCCAATAAATGCCCTTCGAGATACAGGGATGGTGTTACCATATTTCAGCAACCCGTTGAACCCAGTTGACTACGATATCTCTAAGGAAGGTGTGATTTTCTCGACCAACGACCCTCAGGCAGACGAATGGCAGGACCATTCGCAGGTAGTCTACTATCTTCCTGTCAAGACCTTCCAGGAGACTGATGTCCCTGCTTTAAGAAAACTCAAAATCCCAGGCCTCAGCGGGAGTGCCACCTCTCCGAGGTTCGCACCATCTGGCCCGGTGGCAGCTCTACTAGTTGACAAAGAGCAAGTACAGTTTTCCTACAAGACTATATGTCTGGTCAGATTAGACAACCCGAACATGATAATGCAAATTGACACTTTCGCCGATCGCAGCCTCAACTCTGTATGGGACGTCCTTCCTGCCTCGTTGACTTGGGCCAATGACCGCAATTCTCTGTACGTGACTGCAGACGAGCATGCAGTGACCAAGGTTTTCAAAGTATCCATCGATACACCCAACATAAGAGAACACAAGACTGTTCCAGTCGCTCTGAGCGTTCCTGGGTCCGTTAGTGCATTCCAGCCTCTCAGCATATCCGAGGATGATGACCGTCTGCTGGTAAACAGCTCGTCGTTCATAGACCCTCTCACGATTTCAATTGTGACTCCATCAACAGATAGTACCACGCTCGCTACTACCAAAGTGATATCCTCGGCTTCTCAACACGGCTCTGTATATGGCATCTCAGCTTCTCAAATCTCGTCCATTCATTATCCTGGGGGCCCAGATGGGAAGACACAGATCCAATGCTGGATCATTAAACCATCATCCTACTCGAAGTCTTCGAAGAAGTACCCCTTGTTCCTCATGATGCACGGAGGACCTCAGGTGGCATTGACAGATTCGTGGTCTACGCGCTGGAACAACGCTTTCTTTGCAGAACAAGGCTACATAGTTGCAATTCCTAATTTCACGGGGACAGAGTCCTTCGGCCAGGAATTTGTTAGAGCGATTGACCGCCAATGGGGCGGGTTTCCGTATCTCGACCTTGAGCGCTGCTTCGAATGGGTTGAAAAGAACGAACCTCGATGTGACACAACACGGGCAGTCGCAGCCGGGGGAAGTTATGGTGGCTATCTGGCAAATTGGGTCGCTGGTCAACCGCTAGCAAAGAAGCTGAAGGCTATTGTTTGCCATGATGGCATATTCGATGTCATGGGAAGCATGCTGGGCGACGACATCGTAACGGCGGCTGAAGTCCAGAACATCTTTGGGTCAAAACTATGGGAACATTATTCCGATCGCGACAAAGCTATGGAAGGATGGAGGAAAAACAACCCTGTAGAATACATCGACAACTGGTCTACACCTATGCTGTTCATTCACTCAAACAGAGACTACCGCTGTCAGATCACCGATGCTTGGGCCGCATACAATGTATGTAAGCTCAAAGGAATTGAGACAAGGATCTTGAATTTCCCGGACGAGAACCACTGGGTTTTGGGGAGGGAAAATAACCTCAAGTGGCAGAAGACAGTGATGGGCTGGTGCAACCATTATGTAGGGATCGAGAATGGCATCAAGCTCGAACCTGCTGTGAGTGAAGCTCCATGGCTGGGCGTAACACAAAAGGGGAGGATACTGGAAGATTGAGAAAGAGGGACGCGAGGCGCGAACAGTTCTCTCAATCAAGCGGTATCCCTGATAGTGATCATGTCGTATTGGAGATGTGTTCTTGAGGTTTTTGGTTTCATGTTCACATCTCACATTGTACTATATCTTCGCAGTTCCACTGCTTTTTATCTCATTCACTAATGTTTCTCACGATAATGGCCCGTCATTTCGACCCTGTCATGTAGCAAATGACTTTTTAAGACTAATACGGTTTGATCCTATACAAGTCTGAAAGTAGCTTACAAATAGAGGAGTTTGTATTGTCTCGACGGCTAGGCAATCAAGTGCGATCGTCTAGACGATGGGCATTTCTTTGCCAGAGAGGGTTTAAGAGCAAGAAAATGGAAATTGCTGCCATATAATGGGACGCTATAGACCTATACAAGAGCTTGCGACATAACAGCCAATGGAGACATCGATTCCGTGAGGTAAAAGCCTCAGGAGACAATATACTCGCTCGACCCCTCTCCGGTCCTCACCTCGGCTTGTTCAAAAGGGTACGACCCTGAGGGTGAGGTCGGGGAAGAAAATACCAATAACTCAGCGGAAGAGACGACTATACTACACCTTGTCTTTCTAGCTAAATACTGTTCTCCCGAGGGATCATGTCACCAGGATGTTTCTATCTCCCTATTCGCACTCGAGAAGAGTCTCGGAGCGAAGGACAAGGGTTGCTATCGAAAACCACTAACCCACCTCGAGTGATTGGTGATAAATGCCGTTCTACGACAGACTAATCTCGCTATCACTAATATGCACCAATCCCTTGTTCTCTGACTACCTCTCTCCCTGCAAGACCGGACTCAAGGCTCCCTATGCTCACGCTATTTCCTTCCAGAAGTGCGGGGGAAAGCATGTCAACGTCTACCTATACCCAGGTAGGGAGGTATGTGGGTAATACTGTTTCTATGCGAGGTGTGCGACAACATGTGATGAAGTGAACGACCGGATGCGAGGTCGCGCTACCTGGATGTGAAGATTCTTGTTATCCCATGCTCGACCTCTTTGCTTTCACATATCCTGGTGGTTTACCGACTGTTGAATCCCGTCACTTGAACTTTCCAGTGCAAGTTTTCTTATTCACCGCTCACTACTGCGCGAAACGGTGCGGTGAGTGAGCTGAATGCTTACTGTTACGCATTCCACCTGCAAGCCATCTTACTTGGCAGAGGCCAATCAGTCCACGGTCCGGGGATAGACACCCGTTGTAATCGAATTGGTTATTTGTGCCAGAGAGGTTTCTAACTTATCTGATACCTTCACCTTGGTATTCCAAGGCAATTTTGGTCTAAAGGAAGATCTGGCCAACCCTGTCGATAGCGACTCATTGCGGGCGACGAGAGTGATTGATCGCATAATGTGACTTCAACATGGTCGATCAACAACAGCACCCGTCGGAAAAGTTAGAATTCATCACGGTCTCTCCAGCACTAGACTGCTATGACCACGCCGAGTGTGTGTCTACACCGGTGACCGAGCGCTTCGAGGAGATTCAAACCTGTCACGAATCATCACCCCACTTCAAGGCAAACCTCAGAGCAAGCCGTTCCAATGATGATCTCTTCGCTGGGCTTGATGCCGCTATACCTGGTTTGCAGCTGCTGGCGAAGGACACGAAAGCTGCGGTGCATACAGAGCGTCGCATGACGTTCTTCGATGGCATGAGGTTGTATCCGAAAGCCGTGGGCTGGAGTATCTTGCTTAGTCTCACCATCGTTATGGAAGGCTTTGGATTATCAATGAACAACAGTTTCATGGCATTCCCCGAGTTCAAGCGAACGTACGGCCACTTCACCAAGGATAATGGCTATCAGATCTCGGCAGCATGGCAATCCGCTATTACCAATGGTCCAGTCGCTGGCGAAATACTTGGACTGTTTATAAATGGATTTCTAGCGGATAGATTTGGATATCGAAAGACTATGATGATATCATTGGCTGCCTTGACCTTACTCATATTTCTAGCTTTCTTCGCCTACAGCATTGAGTTGCTCCTGGTCTCGCAAATACTCTGCGGACTCCCGTGGGGTGTCTTCCAAACGCTGAGCACGACCTACGCTGCGGAAGTCATGCCTGTGACTCTTCGGCCGTATCTGACCAGTAACGTCAACCTTTGCTGGCTCGTAGGACAGCTTATTGGTCAAGCTGTTCTAAGGGCGTTGATCAAAGTCAGGTCCCAATGGTCCTATCGTGTACCATTTGGCTTGCAGTGGACGTTAGCTGTGCCAATCCTATTCCTCATGTTCTTCGCACCCGAGTCTCCGTGGTTACTGGTCCGTCATGAGCGTTATGAAGATGCCAAGAAGGTGCTTAGGCGACTCACGCGCAAAAACATGAACTTCCAGCTCGAAGAGACAATAGCGATGATGCGACATACCAACGAGGTTGAAAAGTACCTCGGGAACGGCCTATCTTACCTTGACTGTTTCAAGGAAAGAGATCTTCGACGAACGGAGATTGCATGTATGGTGTGGATTATCCAATCGTTATGTGGCTCAGCCCTTACAGGATGGGCGGTATATTTCTTTCAACAAGCCGGACTATCAAGTGAACGATCCTTCGACTTCGCAGTTGGAATGTATGGTCTTGCCATTGCCGGCCAAATCTTGTCTTGGTTCTCAATGCGGGCTTTCGGTCGGCGAACCATCTACATCTGTGGCTGCGTCTTATGCTTCATTGTCCTCATGATCGCGGGCGGCGTCGGTATTCGCCCAATCACACCGGCAGTTTCATGGTCCTTGGGCTCTCTCATAGTAGTCTTTACCTTCATCTACGACAGTACCATCGGTCCGGTTTGCTACTCTCTTGTCGCTGAAATACCGTCGACTCGGCTCCGAGTAAAGACGGTCGTGCTTGCGAGGGTCGCCTACAACATTACGAGCCTTGTTACTGGATTTCTGATGCCCAAGATGCTCAACCCAACCGCATGGGCATGGGGCGGTAAAACCTGCTTTGTGTGGGCCGGGACATGTTTTTTATGCCTAATATGGTGCTACTTCAGACTCCCTGAACCGAACGGATTGACCTTCATCGAACTGGACATCTTATTTGAGAAGCGAGCACCCGCAAGGAAGTTTAGCAAGGTTCAGGTGCAGTTGGCGTCAACCGGGTACTTTAGTCTCGCGGAAGTCGATGATCCGCCTGCACCTGGGATGAGAAGAAACACAGCTGTTACGACTGATTTTGAACGGGATATTTATGGGTTAAGGCATCTGGTTTGACGTGCTGCATATGATCTTGTGATTTTTCTACCTAATGTCATTCACGTCTGAAAACTCGAACACCAGACCTATATGCACGAAAGTACATGACCTGCAGAAGTCGGGTAGTGACATTGAACATGAACACAACGGACCAAGATGTGTAGCATACTATGCAGCACCCTTGCAAGATTTACTGGTTGGTTCAACTCCACGCTGCAAGGCTACTGAGAGAACAAAGTGTCGTTTGGGAACAGTTCCCAAATACAGCACTGCACCACGCTGTTTATCTAGTGATACTGTAGTCACTCTCTCACAGACGATGAACTCTACCCCCACAGCCCTCTATTACCTAGTAAAGCCCCCTGCCGACGTCTTAAGGATGGCTGGAAAGTGGATGGCGTTTCTGGTTCGACTTTATCTCTTCTCCTTGCAGCATCAGGGACTTGCAGGTGACGCCGGGCTGGGCCGGCTCTTTTGACAACTGTAGCTGCTGGACGAGATTCATTTTACTTTGGCAGGTTCAGAGTGAGTTTTGCCCTGCAGACCCTCAAGTTGAAAAAGGAAACGGAGATTATCTTCCAGCCGAGGGAGGGAAATGCTGTAATTACTTGATTCTGTAGGACTGACTATCCGTGGCTGAAACCAAAATACTTGGGATCGACAGGTTCATCTTAATTCGAGGTGAAATGGGTCGCTTAGACGAGGCGAAAGAAGCAGGGACAGACGCTTGTTCCGTTTCGCTTGTCCGCATGCACATCCCTCTCTCCATCATTTCCGTGTTATCTATATAGATCCCATTGGAACGCTCAGGTAAGTCATATCGACGATGTCGACCTCACCTGAGGCTCCACGTGTCAACGGGAGAAAGCCATCAAACAGGAACAAGGATACAGATCTGCGGTTATCGTTGTGGAAATTCACCACCTTGGGCATTCATCGCGGCTATCTGCACGGCGTAATGTGAGGGAGAGGCGGGTATCAAGCAAGCAAGATGCGACAGATTGCTGAACAACAACAACAAAGCTATCAATCCAGCCCTGCATCATCATCCACCTCCTCCACCCTCGAAGTTCAGGTTTCCCCCAAGAACGCTCTAATTTGACAGGCTTCGAGGAGAGTGGCCAAGCTTTTTGCTTGTTGGCTGTGGTTCATACCTTGCGTCGACATTATTGCCAGCTCGACTTTCAGGCACCAATGCAGCAAACCCGTACCGTGGTTGGAAACCCTTGGGCAGGGTTGTAACACGATTGTTCCCCCCTCCTCTGGGTTTCAAATTACCCGTGGCGTGTGATATATCAGATCTTTTCGAGAAAGTGCACATCAAGATGCAGCAAGACCAGACCTGGATACTGCAAGCTAATGTACTCTCCGCAAGGGAGTAGATGCGCGATGCACAACGGTTGATAGAGAGATGGTGGCTTTTGTCTGGCTTGCATCCATGGACTCTCGAAGAGTGGCATTCTCCTTTTGTAATTCCATAAATGTTCTATGCTCCTACGTGTTCTATTTGTTTTTCGGGCTCATCTCGTCCTAAAGGAAGAAAAGTTCTGGATAACTCCAGGCCAGCATAAACAATTCAGGTTGGGCACTTCAGACGTCTCCGGTCTTGTTCCTCCCCAGCTGTTCAAGTATCCTTTCAACATGTCTCCGTCTTCAAGACGAGAAGGTGGTGTAGGCAATCTGTGCATCGGGAAATTGCGTCAAATCAGCGGCGGGAAATGGTGGGCGTCATCAACCAAAAAGTCAGAGGTCATCATACACCGTACAGGATCACAGGTCGAGTCAAGATGGTATGGGTCGGGTAAGCTACGAGTTATTACATATATAAGGTATACCCCATCACTCATGCTGAACAGAGAAACCCGAGGATGATAGCCGACATCTGGAGCTTGTACCATGCAACACTATTATCACTGAGAAGCATCGATGCTCTGCTGACGGTAGTTCTGTTCCCATTGAACTTGACCAAACCGCCCGCAGTATCCCAAGATGGCGGCGGTCCATCCAGGCTGCCAGCAGTACGAAAACTTCGTCGTCGTCCACATCTCTCCAGACGCCTCCCAGTATGACATCAAGTAGTACTGCCGCCCAACGAAACCATCAGGCCAAGCGACGAAAGAGTCCCACGTCTCGAAAGAAGCTCCTGACGTCTCCTTTCAAAAGATCTCGCCAACCTCCTTGGTCTCAAGCCCAGTCGGAAGATGCGGCCTTACGTCAAATCGAGTCGTGGTTCAACGATCGCCATGAATCTGGTAAGGAAAACATTCCTTTGCTTTTCACATGAACCACCTGTATGACTGATCATCGGAGCAGATCACGATATCACAGAACAGGCAGAAGAGAGCGAGGCGGACAACGATGACGATGACGAAGACAATATATCCACTCACCAAACGAATCCACCAACTCATCATCACCATCACGAAACCATGTCCCATTTCCTCTCCCCCCGTGGCCGTCCAAGGCAGCAGAAGCACTTCAATACGCCAACCAGCACCGGCACTCCTCCCCTCCAACCTCTTCTCCTCCCCCCTTCCCCCCTAACCCCAACCCACCTCCACCACCGCCTCTCCGACCTCGAATCCGCCCTCTCCACCCTCTTGATCCGCTCCGCCGACCACTCCCTCCACCTACGCACCCAACACTCCACCATCCAAACCCTTTTACTCGGTAACCCTTCCTCTTCTTCTACGCCCGCACCCGCATCGATAGAACCGGTCGCCGCGCCTTCATCGCAGACGCAGACGCAGACGACGCTACGAAACTTACAATCTCAACTCGAAGCGTTGACGCAGCGTTTGCGGACGTTGGAGTTTGGCGTGTGGGATTTGCAGGGGAGGGTGGGCGGGTTGGAGGGGATGGGCGTTGTTGTTATTGAGTAGTAATTCCAAAAGGAAGGGTTGGGGGGGCGGGATGAAAAAGGGAAGAGGGGAAGGAATAACTTGACTTGTTTTATACGGATATCAAGCAAATACTGATTCTGATGTTGGCTTTTGTTTGTTTGTTTTTGGACTTTGGAAGTCTTCTTTTTGGGATTTTAATATATAAATGTTTTTTCTTTTCTTTTCTTTTCTTTTCTTTGGTACATATACATTTTCCATCTGTTAATTACTTATCCATTAATTTAATGGGATCCCCCCTCCCATATTCCATATTCCCAAATTCCCATCCTTTCCGTTCACTCTTTTCCTGTAATTAATTCATTAATTAATTAATTAATTACCGAAATCAAATCATGTTCCGATAATCATTATTGAGAGCACAGCACCATCTTTTGTCTCTTTCACTGTGCTTGGCTTCTTCTTCTTCTTCTGATTCTTCTTCAAAAACAAAGTAGAAAAGAGCAAAGCGAAATGAAGTTATAAAAAAGAATGTTTGTTAATGTTTCTGTTATCTTTTGATATTACTACCTACTCTTTTCTCATTCTTTGGTTTTTCTTCTACTTTCAAAACCTCCCCTTTTTCCCTTCGTTCTTGAGAAGAGCTCATTCGAAAACAAGAACCGGCGGAGCATACAAAAGCAAACAAGCAAACAGACATGAAGAAAAAGAGGCTGTAAAAGCATAGAAACATGAAGCATGGTAGAATAGTTGCACTGTGAAAGGCCATCATGCGTG
Source organism: Pseudophaeomoniella oleicola (assembly GCA_003868215.1). Classification (NCBI taxonomy): domain Eukaryota; kingdom Fungi; phylum Ascomycota; class Eurotiomycetes; order Phaeomoniellales; family Phaeomoniellaceae; genus Pseudophaeomoniella; species Pseudophaeomoniella oleicola. Next base: position 396,519 of record QWDQ01000011.1, on the reverse strand, counting down.
TGTCCATCCGTTTAACATTAATCGAATCGCTTTATTATATATACGCGTTATCTCCCCCAACTTGATCAACCCTCCATACCAAACTCAGCCGTCCAATCGGCGCTCCTCTTCAGATCTTCACCACTGACCGTCGGTCTCGACGCTTTGATGGCCTTCGTGAAATCTTTGAGCGTCAAGGGCGGTTCGAGCAGTTTTTCGGAGTCGATGTCTACCCATGTCATTTCCATTGCGCCTTCGTCGCCGGGGGAACAGGGTGTGACTTTTTCTTCGCCGTCTACTGTGACCTAGATTTAGGAGAGGAAGAGGGTGTTAGATCGAGGAGTTCTCGTGATGCTAGGTAAGGGGGAGGGAAATGTACCTTCTTGTAATGTGTTGCTGTTTGAATCTTTCGAACTGGTTGCATCAATGCATCTTGGACCGCGATGGAAATATCACTTCCCGAGTAGCCTTCACTGTAAGATGCCAATGTTTTGAAATCTGCTGGTTTTAATTGGCATGGCGTATTTCCAACAGCCAGTTCAAACATCCTTGCTCGGGCTGGCGCATCCGGTAAACTGATATGTACACGTCTTTGGAAACGACGTCGTATCGCAGAGTCTAATTGCCAGGGTATGTTCGTTGCACCAAGAATCAGAACTCCACGGCTGTCTTTACCGACTCCGTCCATTTGGACTAGGAGCTCGGTTTTTATACGTCGAGATGCTTCTGATTCGCCCTCACCACGGGGACCGCAGAGAGCGTCGATTTCGTCAATGAAGATAATTGCTGGTTTGTTTTCTCGGGCCATAGCAAACAGTTGTTTCACTAATCTGAACAATCGGTTGTCAGAAACATTGTAGACGCATAGAGCCGATACACATACCTTTCTGATTCACCCATCCACTTACTCACCAGATCCGAACTGCTTACGCTGAAGAACGTACTGTTTGCTTCCGTAGCCACCGCTTTTGCGAGATAACTTTTACCTGTTCCAGGAGGTCCGTACAGTAGAATGCCTTTCCAGGGTTGTCTTTTGCCTTGGAACAGATGGGGGAATTTGATGGGTAGAATGACGGCCTCTTTCAACGCTTCTTTGGCAGCGTCAAGGCCTGCTACATCTTCCCATCTGATATTTGGTTTCTCGGTCAATATAGCTCCTGCTAATGCGCCCCTCAGTTTCTTTGCATCGGCGTCTTCCTCTTCGTCGCCCTTGCCAGTTCCGTTTGAAGCTTTACCGTTCACCCCCATCGCTGCAGGTTTTCGTTTGCTACCATCCTGTTGCGCCAAATGGGCCTTCAACTTCTCTGCTCGCTCCATGTACTCCCCCGTCTTCGCTCTGATCATTTCTTTCGATTTCGGGTTCTTTTCCCATTTTAGTGCGAGCATAAACAACTCCAGCGACTGGTAGTACTGTTGATATGCTTGCTCGTGGGATCCCGCAGTATCCAGCTCGATGGCCTTTTTGACTTGCTCGATCGCTCGGCCGAGGAAATCTGTGTTAGACATCTTGTGCTATGCGGCCCCGTCGCCGATAGCGTAGCGTATGTTTTGCGATAGCCCCCCTTCTAAGATATCTGGCTAAGTCCCTCTATGCCGAGTCACTGGGTAGGGAACTTCAAAATCTCTCTCTTGGGGATCGCGATCGTGTATGGCCCAGGAAAACGGCGAGAAATCAGCTTCCGAGCTCGCTGTGGTACCTGAGCAGTCTAGATAGCGGTGGAGAACGGGGTGGTCTAGGAAAGGTCTGTGATTGGCGGTCGAAGGTTGGCAGAGATTGAGGGTTAGTCGAAGAAGACCTTTCGTAAATGGCAAGTCGAAGCCCTGGAAGCTTTCGTGACAGAGAGCGGGATTGAGATCAAGCGCATAGAGAACGGTCTGGGGATCTAGAATGTAGGGTGCGGATTGATGTCAACCGTCCAGACCCATTCACGGCGGCGGGGCAACCTGATTCTTGGTCCCGCTCCAAGCTTAGATGTTTAATTCGCGAAGTATTGTAACTTACATAGACGGTCGTGCGCTTCGAAGACAATTACTCATGTACCGTGAAGGTCAACTCCCGAGGTAGCAATGGCCGATGAGCAGCAGAAGCTTCAGGCACTCTCCGAAGAGTACCAGAAAATTCAAGATGGTATGGTGCACTTACTGGCCTCCGAAATGCGTCCCAAATGAAGCAGCTCCATTCTGCTTGGTGCCTTTCAAAGCCCAACAATCCTATATTAATACGATCGCCTGTGTCTTTGCAATACTGATTCTTCTGTCTTCCAGATCTGCAAACCACCATTCTAGCCCGTCAGAAACTCGAATCGCAACAGACCGAAAACAAGGCCGTGAAAGCCGAATTCACTTCACTTACCGGAGATTCGCAGATCTACAAACTGGTTGGACCAGTCCTTTTGAAGCAAGAGAAGAATGAAGCCATGATGTCGGTGGATGGGAGACTTGAGTTTATCGAGAAAGAGATCAAGAGGATAGAGGGCCAAATCAGAGATCTGCAGGAACAGGGCGAGAGGAAGAAGCTTGACGTTTTGAAGGTGCAGACAAGTCTACAGGAACAGACGGCCAAGGCAGGATGAGAAGCTGGAATCTACTTTCTCAAATTGCACTTCAGGTGGCTTGTGGTTCACGGTCGACGCAAGACGCCGGGTACTAGATGGACTTCATGTCCATGACGAGGATAGCCATGTCCCGAGCAATAGGCTTGTCATAGTAGACAAGCAACACCATCAATTGGTGCACCAGAGAAAGCGGGGGTATCCCAGCCAAGATGTGTGCGCTTAATGAACTCCAGCATGTGGAGGCTCATTGTCCAAGACTGCAGTAGAAGGACCACTCGATTGAGGACAAAATGATCACTATGAGAAAACCAGAGGCCAGTTGAGATCCTTGAGATATATCAAGTGCCAATTTTATCATTAATTTCTGTTCTTTTTTTTTCTCTATTTTATTTGTCCAGAGAATACTATGCACTGGCATTGTGAATATGCTCTCTACTGAACCTCATTATGCTTTCGTCTATGATTTGTTCTCATCAGCCTCTATGTTATCATAACCTCGTCGCAACGCGGAACTGTCAATTAATCGTACCGAGGGGAGCAAAGGGTCGAGGCGACAATACATTCGCTTCAAACGTTCGCGTCAAATGCAGCCGAAACTTACTTCTTGATCAGGAGGCTGGTTCCGGTCATATCTGCTGGCTGGTCAAGACCCATGGCGGCAAGAATTGTTGGTGCAACGTCTCCCAAAACACCATTCTCCTTCTTCAAGCTCCAGCCTTCTGGTGCGTTCGCCATGATGAAAGGAACCTTGTTGGTGGTGTGTGATGTCTTGGGCTTGCCCTCCTCATTGAGCATTTCCTCAGCATTGCTGTTATCTGGTTAGCCCAAGTCTCGACTGAGTGTCTTCAAGTAGACTTACCCATGATCAGCAGTGATGAACAGAACATAACCGTTTTTCTTAGCGGCCTCATAAACCGTTGCAATGGCAGCGTCAGTCGCCTCTACACCCTTGATTGCCGCCTTGTATACACCAGTGTGACCGACCATATCAGGAGGTGCAAAGTTGTTCATCAGGAATTCAAACTTGTTGCCGGCGATAAGACCAGCAAGCTTATCGGCAACACCCTGGGCGCTCATCTTTGGTTCCAGGTCGTAGGTTGCGACCCTTGGGCTAGATACCAACTCACGCTCCTCTCCCTCAAACTGCTTTTCAACACCACCGTTAAAGAAGAAAGTGACGTGAGCATATTTCTCAGTCTCAGCGACGTGCATTTGCTTGACACCCTTCTTACCGAGCCATTCAGCCAGCACGTCATCCATACCCTGAGGAGCAAAGGCGACTGGGAACGTGTAGTCGGTCTTGTATCGTGTCATGGTGGTGAGGGCAATGTTCTTTGGGTATTTGAAGTCTGGCGTTGGAGAACGATCGTAGTCGCCTAGCAGCTGAGTGATCTCCCGGACACGATCTGATCGGTAGTTGAAGAAGAAGAGGGTATCGTCATCCTTGACCCGTCTCTCATCACCTCCTACAATGATCGGTTTCAAGAACTCATCATTCTCACCTTTCTCGTATCTCTCCTGGATCGTCTTCACGGGATCAGAGCTATCCTCGCCCTCACCGGTCACGAGACCATTCAGAGCAAGCAGAACACGGTCCCATCTCTTGTCACGGTCCATAGCGTAGTAACGACCGACAACGGTTGCGATTTCTCCGATTCCGAGCTTTTGTGTTTCCTCAAGGAGCTGCTTCATGTAGCCCGCTGCGCTCTTTGGATCCGTATCTCGTCCATCACCAAAGAAATGGATGAAAACTTTGGGTATTTCCATCTCTTTTGCGACTTTCAGGAGTCCGACCAAGTGATTGATGTGACTGTGGACACCACCATCACTAACGAGACCGAGAAGGTGAAGGCGGCCATTGCCGTTCTTCGCACGGCTGAAAGTGTCGGTAATGGTCTTGTTCTTGTTGAATTCACCCTTCTTCAGCGTTTGATCAATGCGGACAACATCTTGCCAGACAACTCTTCCAGCACCAATGTTTAAATGCCCAACTTCAGAGTTACCCATCAGACCTTCGGGAAGCCCAACGGCGAGGGAAGAAGCTTCTAGCTCAGTGAATCCCTGCGCGGTTTTTGAGCCGTCAGCCATAAAGGCATCCATAGTTGGGGTCGTCGCGTTGGTAATTGCGTCTCCATCTTTGGGTGAAGTCGCGGAAGGGATACCCCAACCGTCAATGACAACTTGAGAGGGTTGTCAGCACAGTCAGAAATACGAATGGAGGGGTAGCGCATACTGAGAACAGCTTTCTGGTCGACCTTGACCATGTTGACGTGAATCGTTGGATCAAGTGAGATTTTTCTATGAGCAAATGGATTTAAATGTGCAAAGCACTGAGACCAGACTGCTAGCTATTTAAAGGTCCGGATAGTCGTATTGAAGAAAGATCTTCTTATGAACAGTTGAGTTCCAATGGGTCCTTTTGCTTTAAACCTACCGGATACATGGTGGGGTAAGTACAAGAAATTTCCGACGTCAGGGAAGGGACGGACTTTTCGCTGCTCTGCTCGGCCTGCTCCCTCCGTAGATCATTGATATAGGAACCGATTTCAAGACGACCAACTACCTACACAAATCATATAAAATTGTTCAACCCAATCCTCGCTCTCTCGACTCCCAAATTATCAACTGCTCCCTTGAACAAGAGCATGTAACTGATTCTTGAATCTCACATTGGTTCTCCGGCCTACGCCGATAAACCACCCCTCCTTTGTCCCTGAGGAAACGGCCCGGTTAAAACTTACAAGACGATCACCTGTAAGCTCACGAGATCGTGGTCTTACAAGCAGCAGATATGCCAGCGCAAGATCACGCCGACATTCCACCTTTCCCATCCCCACAGACGTTTTCCATTCTGCCTGAGATTCACACACTGTTGCTTCGCCTTCAAGCTGCGACTTCAACCGGCAATGCTCTCCATGGTTCCACACCCAGTTTTGACAGCAATACTCCGCAGTCGCAACCACTGCCTTTAAAGGATATTCAGAGTGCAGTGCCACCGATTAGAATTAAAATCGCAAAAGCCAAAGCTGCTATTGAAACCATACCTGACATTGGGAGGACTTTGGCCGAGCAAGAAGATGAAATCGCAAAGCTAGAGCAGAATATCAGGAGATTGAAAAGCGCCGTCGGCAATCTATCTCAAAAGGAATCAAAAGAAGTTGGGAATTAAAATCGCTTTAATTTGCATGCTATGGTTTGGTATCTCTCAGCTCCGTGTTGAATACGGAGCAATCTTAAGTCAAGTTGGATGACAGCAAGGCGCCTTTTGCGCTGTTGAGAAACAATATGACCCTTGCTTTTGTGTAGCCCTACCTCCGGGGCATCCATACCCTACCGAAAATCAAAAACGCCGGGACAGATTATTCCCAGAACCCTTTCTCTGTCTAGCACGGAAGTGGGAAGGTAGAAGCCCAGGCGGCAATCTCTTGTCTGAGCTCCAGGATTTCTGGGACGCTCTCGCTAGCAACCTTGGCCTTGAAATCCTTTTGCTTATTGGCCTCCTTTGGCAAACCATCCTGGACGTTCCTTGCGATCTTGATGCACTGGTCGATGTAACCGGCAACGCGTGCAAAGTCTTGCTCGCCCATCCCACGAGTAGTCATGGCCGGGGCACCAATACGGATACCGTATGGAGTCAGGGCAGATTTGTCTCCTGGGATAGAATTCTTGTTACAGGCGATGTTGACTTGTTCGAGGACAGCCTCGACACGTGCGCCATCCAAAGCCTTGGATCTCAGGTCCAGGAGAACCATGTGTGTATCTGTCCCATCCGCGACAAGCTTATGACCGAGACGTTTAAGTTCGGCTTCGAGAGACTTGGCGTTCTTGAGAACTTGAGCAGCGTATGACTTGAACTCTGGAGACGCAGCTTGCTTCAAAGCAACAGCCAGAGCAGTAATGGTATGGTTGTGTGGTCCACCTTGATGGCCAGGGAAGACGGAGAAATTGATCGGTCCTTCGAGATCATACAGGATTTGCTTTCCGGTCTTTGCATCGGTGCTACGGACACCCTTGCGGAAGAAGATCATGGCACCACGTGGGCCACGAAGGGACTTGTGTGTAGTGGTGGTGACAATGTCGGCGTACTCGAATGGCGAAGGAATCACACCAGCAGAAACGAGCCCTGAGATGTGCGCAATGTCAGCCATTAGGTAGGCGCCAACGGAATCGGCGATTTTGCGCATGCGAGCCCAGTCAAAGAGACGACAGTATGCAGACGGTCCACCGACAATGACCTTGGGTCTGTACAATTGGGCGTTGGTCTCCAATTGGTCATAATCGATGATGCCGGTCTCGAGATTGACACGATATGGGAAAGTCTCGAAGTAGGTAGAAACAGCAGAGATCCTTCAGACACATTAGCTCAATGCCATGAAATACGAAATCCGCTTCGACTTACTTTCTTGCTGGGGTCTGGTATCCGTGAGACAAATGACCACCATGCGGCAAGTCTAAGCCCATGAGACGCTCGTGCGGCCTCATGATGGCCTGGTAAACCTGCAAGTTTGCTGGACTTCCGGACAAACATTGTACATTGACGCCCCATTTCTCGGCGTCCAAATTATAAGCCTTCAATGCGCGGGCCTGGCAAAGAAGCTCAATTTCGTCGATGTGTTGATTCCCACCGTAATATCTGGCACCTGGATATCCTTCAGAGTACTTGTTCGACATGGGCGAGCCAAGGGCATCGAAGACCGCCTTGGAGGTGAAGTTCTCGGAGGCAATGAGAGCGATAGTCTCACGCTGACGCTTGATTTCTTTTTGCTATATGGACACCATCTGTTAATTTTTTTTTTCTTTCTCCCCTCCGTCCATCAGTTACGCTTAGGAAAGATATACCATGATTGCCTCAACCTCTGGATCGACTTGAGGGAGAGAATTGTGCATGATCTAGAAAGGCCATGAGTCAGCGGGGGGCGTTTCTTTGCACGCGGATCTGAGCATGTGTTAGAGGGGAGGACTCACGTCTTTGTGAGACTCTGGCAGAGCATACGTAGCTCCCGAAACGGACCCCATGATGACTTGGTAATCGCAGCTACGACTTCTATTTTCCTTCGTACAATTGACTGTGGAAGATGAGGATGTACAAATAATTCGTGATCCGCACAAATTTTGTCTTCATTGAGGGTCCCCCAGTGTCCCGCATTTTCTCGAATGGCGGTGGTCCCGAGGGGCCCGTTGAGAATCTTTACTACGTAGTAGGAGATCTGCCCCGCTGGATAGTGCAAATTCCCCGTCGGAACATTGAGATAGTCCACAGCTTCTTCAACCACGTCTAGTTGCAACCAGGTATTTGGATACTGAACAAGAGTGACTGCAACTGCGAGCGCGTCTCAAATGGACTTTGGTAGAAAATTGTTCATCATTGACTAGTAGGTACAGGTAGGTAAATATGTTTGTAGCCGGATGTATGCATATAGATTCGCAGAACTCCAACTTCCCGTCATTAAAGCTGATGAGTCAATGCTCCAGATTGAGACGGGGTGAAGGCCAATGTCACCTTCACGTATCAGCCGACAAAAGGTATAGGGACCGAAATACCTTCTCCTGATATGATACTAAGAACAGGTCCCATACAATAGACCAAGTCAACCCATCCCTGCCAGGGTGTCGCTGCTCGCAAACCCCAGTCCTTTCACGGTGCAGACGGCAGGACATCATGTTAGCTCGGTTGCTTTGCTGGATTCTCAGGAGATGATACCCTCAAATCCACTTCGATGGGATTGCCGTCGTTCACTGCACAAGGACCGGCATTGCATGTGTTTCTCATTTCCTTCGGACCTCGTTGGGTCCATCTCATGTCTCTTGACTTGCTTCACCGTTTCGTTTCTTCCTCTTTTTCTTGTCCTTTTCCTCTTTCCGTTCTGTCTTGTCTTTCTTTTCTTTGGACTTCTGTGAGCTGGAATGCTTCGTCTGAGATGAGGGTGCTTCCAATTGGTCGACATCCATGGCTTCGTGTTCATCTCCAGACCCAGACTCGCGGTGATGTCTCTTTTTCTTCTTTTTGGGACTCTCGCTTGGAGGAGAAGGTAGTTGATGAGGTATTATGAATCCGTCGGCATCTGTCTCAGATTCATCTGAGCCTCCCATCCCCCCAATGGGGCTCTCGTCCGTCCCAAAAGGCTTGTATCTCATTCTCAACCCCAAGGGCTGTTTCCTGACAGGCTTGGCATACTTTCCCGGAATGACAGTAGTAACCGATGTTGGAACTCTTTCCGACGACTCAGAGCTTGAATTTCCTTCTTTGGGTAACTCGTAGATCTGATAATCTTGGGAGAAAGAAATAGCTTGCTGTTCAAATGTCCCATTGTTCCCTGCAGGCAAAAGTAGTGAGTCATGATCTGCTGATTGTTTTGTGACTTTCGCAAGCCCATAATCTCTCCCACGATGATTGGCAATAGGCGTATCTCGACCGACTGCCGTCATGGTGAACTCTTTTACGCATGATATTGGAAGCGATGCCGGTGCTGTGATGTGCCAGACTTGCTTCCCAGTAATGTCGGAGAGCATTTCACACCCAACAGAAGTACTGGATGAATTATCTTGGTTCACCTTTGAAAAGCCAGACGGAGGCTTATAGCCTTTAGCTGGTATTGTGGCTACCACAGTTGGACTTTTCATATCATTAGTCGATAAGATTCGTAAAGAGGTTTATAGTATGCCTTACGCTGGTTTGTTTTGTTTCTCCTTCGCTGGTTTGGCAACCTTTGGAGTCTTCTGGGAGGTTGGCTTGCTGCTTGATTCATCGGAGGAATCCTCCTCACTAGAAGACGAAGAGCTTGTAGAGACCTTTGCTCCTCTAGACGATGGACTTATGTCAACGCTCTCTGAAGCTGAAGTGTCAACATCATCATCACTGGAATCAGAAACAGTTTCCTTGCTCAGAGCTGAGGGTTTAGACAGGGCATCCCTTTTGACCGCCATGTCGAGAGGGATTTGATCGATAGAAGTTGACAGCAGCCAAATATTGCCTATAACATCCCTACCATCGTTCTTGACCAATCCTCCTGATTGTTCAATCTCGTATTCGGCTCGGTTGGTCAAAAATTTCGATACCTCCTCGGGTAAGTTTCTTGTTGGAATTAAGCTCGTACCATTGTTTATCGCTAGCGTACGGCGATTGTAATCTAATCCGCGGAATGGGCACGGACCATACCTTACTTTTTATCATGCAAAACGATGCATTGTTCTAACTTCATGGATGCTGGATTGTGCATCTGAGTCTTGATGAAGAGGACCACAGCCGGTGAGTTTATATTAGAGCACGTCTTTGACATTTATTCTGATATTGAATGACAGTGTCGGCTTTCGCAAGAACAAAAGCTGCTGGTGGCAGGGCGGCCTCGTCCCCCGTCCCTGCCCCTGCCCCTGCCCCTCCCCCGGAAAATCCCCACGCCAACGAGTTCGAGGTTCTTGCCCCAGTCTCCGCGCCGCCGACGAGCGAGGGCCGGGTTGATGAGGTCTTTACCCTCCGACATGGGACCACGCTCATTGACCCTATTACCCAACGGGTCATTGCTGTTCGACTTCATGCTGATGAGGTGAGTGACTATGCTTCGTCTCTGAACACCGTCTTACAATGACACTGTAGTCTCTCGCCGTTGTGGGAACCTACAAACTCGTTGTGAAGAAAGGTGCTGTTGAAGTCAATGGTGCCGTTCTCGAAGCTCGCGGAGATCTTCACGAATACAAGGTCTTCGCTCCCACCTCTCATGCGCTGCCTGTGATCACAGGTCTCCGTGGGCCCAAATCAGAGGGAGGCTCAGAGAACGAGATTGTGATTTGCCCCTCATATGATGGGATCAGGGACTTCCATATGATCTCGGAAGCTTTCACCGAGTTGTGGGAGCCTAAATCCGGAGAGGTAGAAGATAAATCTGACCTCAAATCATCCTTCTCTATCGTGGGTCATCACTTCAAGTATGACAAGAAACTGCACAAAGGGCTTGTACCGTTTCTACCCAATGACATATGGAGAAAATCCGTTGCCCAGCTATTACAATCTAGATCACCCATCGTTGACACGGCACTGAAGATCCTCATATGTGGTCCAAAAGGGAGTGGTAAGTCAACCATGACAAGGTACATTGCCAATAAACTTCTTTCGCCACACGAGAATAGCGGTAAACACTGGGCGGGTAAAACTGGAGTCTTCGTCCTCGACATCGACCCCGGACAACCAGAGTTCGGACCACCAGGTACACTTTCTTTAGTTCATCTCCGATCTCCCATTTTTGGGCCCTCCTATACTCATCTACTCCATGGTGCGCCATTGAATACGCGAAAAGATGCTATCATTCAGCAGCACTTTCTTGGAGCTCTTACACCCGCCGTGTCACCCGGCACATATATGGAATGCATTCTCGATCTGCTTGGCAAGTATAAGAATTTGCTCAAGCTTCGACAGGACTCTCACCTTATCATTAACGCTGCCGGTTGGATCACTGGTGACGGCCTGAGGATACTTTCGGCTTTGATAGACGAGATCTCCCCTACAGTCATTTTTCACATGAGCTCTACTGGACCGGAAGAAGCCATTAACCTTCTTGAGACAAGATGCGGGTCTAGCAATATCATACTAAATCTGATCCCAACTCGGGCCACTCCATCTAACAGATCAGCCAATGTCCTTCGGTCCATGCTTCTGCAATCTTATCTCCACATGACCACGGCAAGAGCCGCAGACGACATCCGCTGGGACGTCACAAATCTTGCACAACACAACCAGATTGGCTTGCAAATGCAGTATGGAGACCACCTCGTACACGGAGTGGTATTTCTCCACGGCAAGGTCGTGGGGGAAGAACTTGACGACGGATGTCTAAAGGGAGTAATTGTAGGGATTGTTGCGTTGGAAAGTCTAGAGGCACTAGAAGGACTGTCGAACAAGGAGAGAGACGAAACCTACAAGCCACCCTTCATACATTCTACTCCGACTGGCAATTTCCCTTACATCAATCTCGACCCTTCAAGACCTATTGGTATAAATCCATGGAAGTCTCACTGTCTGGGAGTCGGAAAGATTTCCCATGTTTCGGATGCAGTCTATCTGCACACTCCTGTGACTGCGGAGGATATCGAAAGAAGCAAGGCAGGCGGTCGACTTCACATCATGCTTGTCCCTCTATGCGGCCAGAAAAGCGACTCCTGGTACCAAGATGAGGAGCACTGGCTGCGCATGCAAGATCGAGCTGAAAACCGGAATTGGGGTATATCTGACCCTGGAGTGGGGCGTCAACGGCAACCCGATCATGACGGAGCGACTGGTCCAAGTCAATCGTTCAACCCAGTGCGCATGAAATCAGACAGGAAGGAGTGGGTAATTAACCCGGTGGATAACGTCTAAAGCGACTACCAAATGGCCGATGATTGACATTTCGACAACAATCGCCATGGACTCATTGAAAGCCTAAGCACCCACTTGAATATTCACAGATGACTCCATGACCACCGCCCTATCCAGTACCTTGATCCCTTCGATAAATTACCATTAACGGAAAACCGATTCAACCATCACTTTAAAAAAAGGACCATGATTTGAATTCCTCTCCCGCCTTGCCCACGACCCACGACCAACTACTAATACCAGGCTAGACCAATGCCCTCAAGTTCTCACGGCCGATCACCACCCACCAGTGGAAAGAAAAGAGTTTTGATTTGTATATAAAGATATGAGAAGGGTTTTACTGTTGGTTGATTCTCGTGTATAGTACGAGAGAGAGAGAGAGAATTGTGATGTATCAAGTGACGATTTTGTAGACTCGGCCGCCCCTGTTTGTATATCATGATCTTGGATCACTCCAATCTATGTATGGTGTATAAAAAATGGACCATTCCCGCGCCACGGGATCTAATATGCTGCTGCTGCTGATATAGGTGGTTCGTAAACCCCTATGTTATCATGGGCCCATATCCCCTCCCATACAAACAAACAAACATGCATACATCCATCCATCCAACAACAACAACATTGGCCCTGCATCTCTTCATCTACCTGATACTTACCTACATCGTATACCTAAAATACGGATTCGCCATATCCGTCACATTATTCTCCCCCATCTCCCTTCCCAACCGTTCCTGTTCCTCCTCGCTCACGCCGCTCTCATGCGCCGCGCGGTCGCGCCTCTTGTTCTGCCACACGTAGTATAAGCGCCAGGCGCAGATGAGCACGAACTCGGCGCCGAGGCAGACGGCGCAGCCGATGGTTCCGGGTATGTATTGCGGGGCGTCGGTGGATTTGAAGATTTGGGAACCGCACATGTTGCCGACGCAGTAGCCGAGGAAGGTTGCGCTGGAGATGAGGGTTTTCTTGGTGCGGCCGGCGACGTTGGAGGGGACTGGGGAGGAAAGGAAGGGGTTAGCAAAAGGTGGTTCATGTCTCTTGGGGGTTTCGGGTTTGTAGACTCCCTTTTGGACCGTTTCGGTCTTTTTGGTGGGGGGAGGAAAGGGATGGAAGGGGAACATACTCAAACTCCATGCCAAGAAGAGACTTAGGACAAATGGTACTGTGAGGAGGTACATGCCCCATTTCGTCCACTTGTATTCGGGAGAATCGGGTAGAAGAGACATGGTGAGGAGACCGACAAACGGCGGGATCGTTCCTGCAGCCATGACGTACATACGCATATTCTTGACCGCGCGCGTAAAATATCCGACAGCAACGAAGATCAGGACGGAGATCACGGAACGTGGGATTCCGACCAGGAGAACTTGGAGTTCCGTGAAACCGAAGGATTGGTACATGAGGCTGCCGAAGGTGGTGAGCCCACCGTTAGGGACAGACGACAAGAATGCGTTGACCATGCAGAACCACAGTTGAGGGTCCAAGAAGGCCTCGGTGACTTGGGGCCATGACCATTTGATGCCGGTCACATCCCGTCCAGCTTTATTTTTGACGATACGAGCTGCGGCGATGCGCTTTTCCTCTTTTGTCATCCAAATGACCTCCTTGGGGCTACCGAGAAGCGCGAAACAGATCAGAGAGAGCACGATGGTTGAAGCGCCTAGGAAAAGAGAAATGCAACGCCATGGGGCCAATCCTCCGTATCTCATAGCATGTTGGCCGATTCCATACATTGACAGGTCCGAGATGATTCCAAATCCGGCATTAGCGGACTGCCAAAACAAGGCGCGGGAAGCATGCTCCTCGGTACGATACCAACTGCCGATGACTAGAACGAATCCGGGGGAGATGGTGCATTCAAAGAAGCCTTGAAGAGCTCGAATCGCCATAAGGTGTGCCCAGTCCTGTGCGGCCGCAATTGTGACAACGCAGACCCCCCAACAGAGCATATAAATGCTCAATGTGCGACCAAGAGCCCAACGCTGGAGGAGGAAGTTTGAAGGGAATTCGCCACACATGTATGTAAGGTAGAATATCGTCGTTAACCATTGGTATTGTTGGCCTTTGAGGTGGGTATCCTGGCGAAGGCCGAACAGCTAGAATCATACAACGTGAGAATCCCTCAACGAACAAGACAGAATTCACTTACCGCCTGTGTACCTAGTGAGGTCTTGTCTGTCTGCTGGATACCGTAACAAAACCACCTGAGGAACGTGAGTTAGACTGAGCAAAAATATCTGAAGCCCGGCTGCGACGAACATCAACGGAAGTAAATATCGATCGATCTTCTTCTTGATCTTGGCGTACTGTTCGGGTGTATAATCTAAAATGTCAAATCAGTCCACGATATCGGGAGCAATAGTTCTGGGTGCATAGGGCATTGGAAAGGATAGGGCGTAGGTGATTGTTTATCTCAACGTGAGACCAAGCAGGAGATAGCATGAAAGACGCACCGGATTCGCGAATAACATCGCCATCTGCTTCGACGGTAAACACCTCAACACCTTTCTCATCTATACTTTTCTGGTCCTCATCATATGCATGGGCGAACGTCTGCTGAGCGATACTCTCCTGGGTTGCAACAATAGGGATGGGATGCACAGGGTCATACGTAGAAGCCATGCTGAAAGCTGGAAGTTTGTGTACCTGTGAAATCAAACAGATTCTTGACAGGTCGCAAGACCTAGCATCCTCCTCTTATACAAATGGAGCATGCCGTGTAGATGCTTGGACCGTCTTATCGGCAAATAGCATCGTCCCGTGAAACCCTGTATGCCCCTCCTCTGCGCGGCCGTCTTCTGAAGCTCGATCCATTATCAAGCGATATGGTACTGAGAGCAGGGGTGCGCTGCGTGAATAGGATCCATTATCGACGATCGTCAAATGATAACGAAGTAGGCCATGATAACGGACCTTGGCCCGCGTCCACATCGTCTGCATAGGTCCAGAAGCCAAGGAGCCAAACCAGCGTAGTCGAACAGGTATGGCAACTGCCTAGATGCATCGAAGATCATACAGAGATAGGAGATGTACGACAATGCGATCCAGGAGAATGCAACCTTGAGTAAATACTACGGTTCCATTTCCATACACATTCAGGGATCGGGATGGGCTTATAAACTGAGCGTGAACTTGCCCCAGCCATGGTGGAATCACTTCCGGAGCTCACCGAAAACTATACGCAAGCCAAGGCGATAGGAACGGATCTTGCTTTCCGTCCTGCAGCGTGGTATAGACGATAAGCCGGAAAAGGTTGTAAGTCGTGCAAATGCTTTTTGCAGAGGTGTCAGTGGTGGTGGTTGGAGAAGATAGTTATAACAAGGGCAAGGGAAAAGAATGCCATGGCTGTAGAGGATGAGTTGTCGGACATCCGGAGGCTCACAATCTGCCTACCTAGTAGGTATATGCTCAGCAAACCACAAGGTGTAAATTGCTATGGTAGTGGTGATACCAGATGCGACCACGCTGCGGCGAATGGCTGGTCGACATACCGGAATCTTTCTTTTCGAGCAAGCCTCGGCAAGACCTCGATCTGTAAGAAGATCGTCAAGAGATGTACGTGAAGTAACTTCGCCTTTGACTAGAGCCAAGCATCAATGGTAAAGTTAGATTCAGCTGGCGGCATGCCGTGCCGTGCCAGGATGGTGCATGCAGGTAACTGCCTGTTCGTGCATAGCATAGTAATTAATACTACAACATCCGTCGTTGTAGCCGAGCGTTTCTCTAGGAAACCACGTGTAGAACAATGATGCATGCTTATTCAAACAGAGACAAATCGGACAGTGTAGTGCAGGCAAAAGAGGTTGCAGAGAAGTGCTGAGCGGTATGGATTCCCCGATGAAGATATAGATGCTCTACATATGTAGTAATTCGAAATATGTTCTACATCATTAAGAAAAAAGAAAGATTTCAATCACAAACGCTCGAACCTTGTGGGAATTGCCAATGCCAGCTTCTTCAGAGTGGTGACACGATTCCCGTTCGGTAAACTGTCCGTAGGATTTCTCTTCAAGTCACCACAATAACTATCGTAGACGGAGACACAGAGTCTGAGTATGACCCATTCGTTGACTCCGACTCAGCATCCATCCATTCCTCTCCCACCATTCAGCAATGCATGGTTTTTTCCCTGCAACCATGAGGATGTTCGAAGATGAAAGAGGAAGACGTTACGCGCCCGAGACTTTGGGTCACAGTGTGGGGGGGGAATCGTGAAGCGGTATCAGATCAAGTAAATGATGGACTGATAAACATTGAGAGAGAGATGGATCAACCTTGTAGAGTATGCAATACGTAGTATGCAATGTGCAATAGAACCAAACTTGTGTCAGCCTCAATGCAGATACACAACGTCTAATGTGCATTAAATACAAAACATAGCATGATTTACCGGGGGACAAATGTACCTACCTTCGGCATAATTCCAGAATGATAGGATGTGGAGGGATGTGCATATATATATAGATATATATATATACTCTACGTACATATGTAGATCGATCAACCATATGATATGTGCATTATGCGTGTATTATATGAGTAGGTATTAATATATGTGAGGTATCTCCGGACGGGGTACAGAGGTAATCTAACACACACACACACACACACACCACAACCATCATGGTTATACCGCCTTTTAGGACACCGCTGTTCTCTAGATGAGAGAAACCTCCTACATGTCAATCAGATCTTCTCAGGTTTCATTGATTGATAGATAGATAGATAGATAGTCGGTATTTAACATTCGAATCAACAAAGAGACGCGCATATCTTTTTCCGTTTGAAACTCACTCCTAACCCGTAGTTCAACCTACTTTCTGCCTCCCGAAAAAGGGGACAATTTTTGGGGTGACAACCAACAAGTACATCCATCCATCCATCCATCCATCCTCCCTGCCTTGCTCGCCCTGCCATACCCTTGCATTTTTCGCATCGAGTATTTCAACTTCGTCAGCCACACTCTGACAGACATAATAATAATGGTGCACCTGCTTTCTTGATCGGATTGCGAACACTGGTTGTCCTCCGTCGCTTTTTCTTCTCTACAACAAGCGCATCGCTATTGCCAGCTCTTCGCCTCTTCGCCTCTTCGCCTATTCAGCTCTTCACCGCTCCTATCCCTTGCTAGAGAGACACGCGCGCCCAAGTTATTTGATCACTGCACTGAAAGATGGTCGCGGCACTGTAGGAAAACTTCCCTGGTGGAAGATCACGATGGAATTCATTGTGAGTATTCCCTACTGCTCCAAAGTCTCTCGCAGGTCAAATCGACAATGTCGCGTGGACTTCAATGCCTCATTACTGCAATGTATCCCAGATCTGAAGTGCTGACGTCTGGTCGTCTCACAGCTCTCATTGACGCACTTTTGTGAGGTGCACGGTCCAAAGTCTGTTCTATGCACGCAAGCAAGACCGATACCATGTCAACAGTGCAACCCGAACTCATCGAATCTGAGGTCGCGACGCTCAGAGGAGTCTTTCGGAAGTGATGCGCCGACAGCGAGGCACAGCCCGATCGGATCAGACGGTATCCATCATGTAAACACAAGCGCGTCGGTATCAAGCCGCATATCTCAATCTTCAACAGCTGTAGAATCGGTTCCCGCTACGCCATCCATTGAGCAGAGCCCATATTACATAAAATTAGACAAATTATCCGATCCATCCAGGAGCGCTGGATACAGTGGGAAGGAGAACGATAGTTGTGCCAGCTGTACTTTTACGGTTCCCGAAGAATGCGCAAGACGTTTACCAGCCAATGCGCCAGGAAGTCCCAACGCAAACAGCCCTGGGTCGAACGGGTCACCAGTCCTTCGTAGCCGTC
The DNA here is from genome assembly GCA_003868215.1 of Pseudophaeomoniella oleicola. Lineage (NCBI taxonomy): Eukaryota > Fungi > Ascomycota > Eurotiomycetes > Phaeomoniellales > Phaeomoniellaceae > Pseudophaeomoniella > Pseudophaeomoniella oleicola. The sequence goes on along the minus strand of QWDQ01000011.1, from coordinate 378,812 downwards.
AGATTGTCCCTTCGTGTATCTTCGAAAGCTCATACAGTTGCTCATTCGACGGGCCCGACGATCAATTTTATTCTCATTCACATCAAACCGAGTCTGCCGGAACTGCTGCATCATCGTGGCAGTCTTCTGCACAATCTGAATACAATGATAGCGTTTGTCATCCTCATGAGGTCAACTACATGACAGTTCGGGCACCCAAGGATCCAACTGAGTATGCAATGCTACGCGCCGCAGTTGTCAGAGCTCTTTCTTCTGAGACACTTCCTCGTGGGTCGGCATCAGGGCCTATCGCCTACGGAGATTCTACCAACGGGTACACCCTTGCATATGTATTCCGACTACCGGATCCAAAGGCACGTGGACGTAGACGCAATTATGCGTTTCTTGCTTTGGCTGGGCAAGACGATGTACGCGCTTTTCGGGCCTTCCCTGCAGTCTCTGCGGTTTTTGCCAAACTGGCAGAGAAACTGATCAATGAAGCTGAGCGTTTCCAAGAAGAGGAACGCAAGAAGGAAGAGAGAGCAAACGAGGCCGAGTGTTCGACTCGAAAGTACACTCCTGTTTCCTCTTTTCTCACTCACCGCGTTGTCGATGCCCATGGCCTGCCACGGCGAGTGGGGCAGACTCTACCTCGAAGCCTTGCAGAGATCACCGGGAATCCTGACATCTTTGCTGAGATCCATCGAGAGTTGGTTTTGTTGCTCTTCACGCTAGGCCAAAGGTTCAAAATGCTTCCCAGGGACGAGAGCCTTGCTTGTGAGACACTGGTGAGAGACGATGGTCACCAGCGGGCTTTCCGTTCACGCCTCGACCAGCGAGGTACAGAAGGTCTTACATTCACACACTCGGCGACACGTTCTGCCGAGATTGACAAGCTGCGAGATATGGATACTACACCTACTCCTGCAGTCCCAAAAGTGAATATCGAAACGGCTTTCTCAACAAAGAGCCTCAACGGCCAGCCGGAACAGCAGAATCTGCCTAAGACGGCCGCCGCTTCTTCGAGTATACCTTGCTCACCTCTTCCGCTCGATCCGCAAAGACGGCAATTAATGGTTTAATGATCCTGCTTCTCTGATATCCACTCTCAGTTTCAGCGCATTTGAGGAGCACCTAAAGACCCCTGTGTACAACATCTGGCTTCCAAACCACCTTAAAAGTGAAGGTGAAGCGCTTGATGCGAATGAACTTACTTCCCTCATATTGACGGCCTGGGCGTAGCATGGCTCGGAGTCTAGAGCCTCTAGAGGAACGGTCCTGGTTTGCAAATGGTTTTATGTTTTTGTTTTTTTCTTCAGGCTAGACTTTCGACTCAACGACGAAGTAGCAGACTAGGTCGGTAATGGTGCGCCATTACATCGCCAACCCTCGAGAGATAAGCAACATGAGTTTCTGTGATTATATTATAATGACGCATGCTCCAATCCCGCGATATGTCTTGTATTGTACAAGACTGATTCAGTGTCCACTGTAAAGATGACACAAGGAGAAAGCTGATTGACTCAAATGCAAGTCATTTGACTCGTCATCGAAAAGGCAGCTCCATATGGTTTCCAGGACGTGGTCTACCTGGGTACCTAGGTATGATATCTGGTAAAAGGTGTTGTGACAAGTTCTAAACCGTAGTTGGGCTTCCCTAATCAGGTCTAGCTCGCGACCACATACCGATCCTCAGGTGGACGGTACAACTCGTGTATAAAGGTGAAGCACAACGGCACGAGGTAAGAGCTTTGACTCCCAGTTTCGTAAACGGCAGATACCAAAATCGTATCTTTTCGAAGCGACTCACCTCCACGTATAGTAGGTAGCATATATTGATTGAAGTCATAAAGTGCCCACCCCTGAGCACAGTAAGTTGATCCCCTACAGATTACCGAAAAGGGCGATTCCTTGGCATCCTGGAATCTTGCCCCACAGCAGAAATCGCACAAGGTATTGTCGCAACCACCAAGATCTGAGGGCGAGGACAGGAAAAAGAACAATAACAGACGACATCTGAACCTTCAACGTCACCCCTAGACGCTGCTGGGAGAATACCGACCACGGCCATACCATATTTTCATCAGCTTGCTGTCAAGATGCCTGTCGCCTTCGACAAATGCGAAACGAGACCGCCGCACATCGATGTCATTCTCAATGGTCTCGAACGCTACAACCCAGAAACAACCACAATTTTCCAGGAATATGTTATGCAACAATGTGAAGAGAAGGCGTTCGATTGCTACGCCAATCTGGCGCTCCTGAAACTGTAAGACTTTCCTAGGTCTACCCGAATCAACCCTGTCGCAATTTTCAAGGACGATTTGGATAAGCCTCTAATCATACACCTTTTCTTACATGCCTGTACCAAGGCCTCATGGAGACCATGAACCAACCCCATCTGAGAGATCCTTTGGAACCCGTGTTCTTTGGTGTCACTTGCATGCCCTCCTTATAGTTTGCTAATCCCTTCTATCACCTTCAGGTACCAATTCAACCCACATCTACTTCACCCCGAGACTACCACCAACATCCTGATGAAAGCCTTAACTGTCTTCCCATCACCCGCATTCTCCCTCTGCCTCTCCTTGCTCCCGCCTTCGACCATGCCTTTCGCCCTAAATCCACCAACCTCCTCCGGTCAAGACTCCAAAGGTTCACCACCAGCCTCTACGGATTTCACGGAATCAATTCAAAAGCTCACTCTCCTCAACACCCTCCTTGAATCCGCGCAATACTCTGCATTTTGGTCCACGTTGAACTCAGACGACATCTACGCTGATCTTGCTGCCGATATTGCCGGCTTCGAGGAATTAGTGAGAATACGAATTGCAGTTGAAGTGGGCAAGGCTTACCGAGAAATCGACCTGGACACATTGAGCCAATGGCTCGACCTCAAGGGTGTACCCCTCGAGAAGTTCGTAGGAGAAGTCTGCGGATGGAAGATTGTGGGTGGTGGCAAAGTCGAGGTCCCAAGGAACAGGGAGAACGAGGCCAGAAGTGAGGTGAAGGGCGAGAGAGTGGGCATGGAACAGTTTGGACGTGTTATCAGAAGAGGGTTCGAACAACCTGCTTAAAAGCATCACACTTCTGTTCTTGCTACTATTTCAGCCACTTGTTACGGGTTTATGGAGTTTGTAAAATTCCAGGGGTACCGGGATTGCATTACGAGAACAATGTTCTTTTTTCTTTTTCCACCTTTTTCTTTTCGCCAACACCCCCTTCTTCCACGTTTGGGATGGGAAGCTTTTCAAACCGGAGGCAAAGGCTCTTCCGAAGGTTCAAAAAGGGAGATAAACACCAACTAGGAAACGGAATTCGCTCGAGCCAAAGCCAAATGGCCTGCCTCGAGGAGAGAGGATATTCGCACACCGTGTCATCAGGCGGAGGGCGTTCATTGAGGACAATGATCTCTCATGAGCAGGGCTTTCGAGGTGATTGCTAGCTTGGGCCGTGGGTGCTATGTAGGTATGTCCCTATCTAGGTAGACAGGGGAAGATAGGTAGATGGACCTTTTCCAAAGTATGTTCCTAAGCTACCGACAGATATACCTTAGTCTATGTACTCGGTACCTAGGTAGGCAGGTATATTAGGAATATCAATCAATCAGTTTAAAATAAAATAAAAAGGCACGGTATACCGGAATAGTAAATCAGAACATATCTATCTACCAATACTATCTGTTCGTACATGAGTAATTACGTGCATACTATTACATCGCATAAACTGCCTCCTTCTTTCTCTCTCCTATAATTACGCGATGTACATGATACACATGCGACATCGAATCCTTGATTCTTCGGGACAATATTATGTCGTTAGAAGAGAATTGCCAGAAACATATTGCCTTTCGTTATTGTGAGGATTTTCTAAGAAGGAAGCTTACTAAGCTAGTTATCCATCCATTGTTTTTTTTTTTTTCTCTCTTATGGCAGTCAATATTCCAATTCCCCGTTCATGATTCGGCCCTTTACTTCCTCGAAACCCGTTCCTCCCACTGCACGCCCGCCCACTCTTCCCTCCACGCCACGCTGCCGACCTCCTTCCCTTCGGTCCCGCAATTCCTCTCACAGACGCCCAACAGGATTGTGCCCCATTCCATTCCCGAATCGATGTCCGCCATCGTGGATTCGTCGTCTTCTTCGAGCGCGGCGATCAGGCCAGGTACGAGCTGGAGTTCGAAGATGCGAGGAGAGGAACAGGAAGGGCAGCGGGGAATTTTGGTGGTTTGGGAGGAGGCAGATGTGGAGATTTTGGAAGGGTTGGGATGGGCGGCTAGGGAGGGGAAGTAGGATGCAACGGCGTCGGTGGAGGAGTAGAGCAGTGGTGCTCCTTTCCATTCGTAACGGAGGACTTGTTCTGGATTTTGGGCCAGGCGGTCGGAGAACTTGAGGAAGGTCTTGTCAATCGCCGATTCGAAACTGTCTTTCAGATTTACGTTAGAGGATGAAGAGGACGTTGTTTCGTCGTCATATTGTATCTTAGAAGATGAAGCGAGGGCTTCGACTTCTTTAGTTAGAGCGGTAGGAGAGAGGGCTTCGTAGTCGGCATCCAGGTGTAGGTTGGGGTAAGGACTTGGGAACGAAGCCTGTGGTGGCCAAGGTTCGTTATCTTCTGGCTGAGATGGCTGTTTCGAGCTCGGGCCTGAGGCGAGTTTCAGTTTCGAGGCAAATGTCTCTGGTAAAGTCTGTTGTATCGAAGGAGATTCTTCTACAGGGGCCTGCGGTGTCAAAGCTGCAAGTGATGAGGTTGGCGGAAGTGGTGAGAAAGGGTTTACAGGAGACGCTGTAGCGCTGGTACTTGTTGTCGAGAATGGGTTTCCGTTCCCTGACGGTTGGGGTGATTTGGCTGTCGAACCAAATAGGGAGGCGCCGAGGTCTTGCTGCGGTGTCTGGGCCGCAGGCTGCGCTGCATTCTTTGCTTGGGCTACAGGCTTGTCCACCTTGGTCCTACGAACTTCCCGTAGCGCCCGTATACTTCCTAGCTTCCTATCACAGGCCTTCCTTCTGCAGCTGAATATATACAGTCGTCGTTCATCATTTGGGAAGTGTTCAGGTAGATCGCCGTTCAGTTGCAAGAGGAGTGACATGTTGGACTGGCAGACTTTACACTTGGCATAAGATCCTGGAGGCGTCTTCTCCGAGTCGAGCCATGTCTTCTGTGTTGTTAGCATGAGGTCTGGGGGTAACAATGATTGCGACGTACGGGATGTCCGCCGAGGTGGCTGATCGTGTCATCAGTGGGCTCTTTGGATGAGTACCCGAGGAGCACATTCGTCTCGGTGTATTCCTCTTGGTCTGAGAGGCCCGAGGAGTCGCTCTCGTAGCCCGCCATTGTATCAATTGGTGTGTATACGTAGATAGGTCCCTTATACTATGTCAAACTTGTACTTACAGGTGGGATGAACTGCTACGGAGATAACTTTTTGCTTGCGGGACTTGTTCGATAACACTTTATCAAAGGTGGTCCAAGCTTTGCGGGGAGCCTTCAGCCAAAGCAGCGAATGACCTTCACGCAGCAACAGCCTCGCCATCACGCCAACACGATGAGTCGAAAAGAGGGTTACTACGATAATATCCTTAATGCATTCCTCTTTGGCCGTAGAGGGTTTCATATTGAGGAAAGAGCTCTAAGAAGCAAGGAGAAGCCTTACACCGTCACAAAATATAGGTGAAGGGAATCAGGTGGATGATGAGTCGGATGAGCAATGAGAATATCGAGATGAATTTGGTGACGCGGTTTGCGTTGACGAGATTGCTTTCCAAAACCGTTCATCGAATGTTTTGCTCATCCTCTTTCCTCGACTCTATGCCGGCACCTCATCAAACCTTCTGCTCCCTGGTGAGTTGTTATGGTCTAATCAGCGCTGCGTCTCAGCAGGAGAGCAAGAACGGCTCCAACAGTTGGCGTGACTGAAGCTGTAGACTCCCCGAGATGGGGTTGTGGAATCACGAAGACAAAAGAAGCGTATTCCAGGAGATTGATCCCTAAGAGGTAATCTACTGCAACGGAGCTATACTGCGGAGAAACGGTACTTCTGGACGCAAGAGCTTGCTGATCTAGCAGAAACGAGTGCTGCTCTTGGTCGACTCTGCACTTGCGCCAACTTGATGCACGCACCAAGATCGAAGCTCCAGTTTTTAGCTACGCTATAACTGGAATGTTACATATGTTATGTTTTGCTTGTGGGATAAGCTATACGTGATCGAGGGTCAGATTCCACGACAAATTTGTCTATGCTGGGGATATGCAACCCAGCATGGAGGCAATAGCCCCGATGTGTGGCAGCCCTGACAATGAATGTACTCCTATCATTCAGCTATCAATGGATTGTCGGTTACCCAACTTCCACCTATCTGACACGACTACACCTCATAACGGACATAGGGGTTAACGGATATAGTGTGCCGGACATCTTCAGGAAGGTACGTACGTAGCACGTATGGAATACGTACTGACCTACCTGACGAAGCTGTAATGTTTGGCCGATCTGTTCTGCCCTTTATCGGCGCGATGGTATAAAGTTCGGTTGGTGATGGATTCTCTCATGAACAAACCCAAAAAAACCACCAGACAAGTCAATCCAGCAGCTGCTTGAAAATTCACTTGTTCACCCGGTGTTCTCCAATCATCATCATCATCATGTCTCTCGCACTCCCTGCAAAGCTGCCCGGCCTCACCGACCGCGAAGCCATTGCTGACGCACTCTACCGCGCCGTCCTCGCCTTTGACCACGCCGACGAGGCCCTCCTCCTCTCGGCCGTCACTGAGGACATTGTGGCCGAGATCGCCAGCATATCTGCCAAGGGCATCCCCGAACTCAAAGCAGCTGTTTTTGACCGAGTCTCGAAGCTCGACACCACTCACTTTCTCTCCAACATACGCGTCAGCATCGACGAGAGCGCAGGTACCACGGCCAAGGTCACGTGCTCAGCATTAGCTCAACACGTTCGTCCCGGCAAGGGCTTCGAGGCGGGTCCCAACAAGTTCACCTCGGGGGGTCTGTATCTGTGTGATGCCGTCAAGGTTGGAGATCTCTGGAAGCTCAAGTCCTGGAAGGCGAACATTGTCTGGGTCGATGGCGACCCAGCTGTCATGGCTGGGTAATAAGCACTGCAGGTGCTGAGTGATATCACCGTTTTGGTGGTATCAGGACAAAGCTGGAGGGTCCACGGCGCAACAATGCAGGGACATGGAAGTTTAGTGTAGCACAAGAGAATCAAAGAATTGGAATCTTCTGCAGTGCATTCTCACAATCCGGAAATTCCATTGTGAAGAAGTAACGGGGGTAGGGAATAGGACTCTGTACTAAATGTACAGGTATCTAGCTGTTTCTGTCAAGGGCACGACTGACTATAATTTATATCAAGTCCGGGTTGGCTGCCTTACTATACTATGTAGTACTTGCGATCATAACAGAGATCTCCTGCGCTGTTAATTTGTTGACTGCTGACTAATCAGCTCTCGGCCAACTTATAGTACGTGCTATTTTATAAGCTTCATGGCGGGAAGAGGATTACTAAGAAGTAAATATAGACATCAACATCTTCTTTCCAGTGGCTGCTTGTATGTCTCTAGGCAGGTGGGTTGGGTCGTGAGGACTCGCTGTCTACGCCACGTCTACTTCCCCCCGTAGGTCAGGGGTACTTCCGATTGATGGTGACCACGGACAACTCCAGTCTCATCTTCTGCTCATCTAGGCGACAGCGAAGTCAGACGGATCGCGCACTCCCAGAGAATCCATGGCCGGCTCAGCAGAAGAACCTACCGGTCGGCTAGTATATCTTCTGGAAAGCCCATTGGAGATCCTTCTTTTGATCTTTCAGACCCTTGACCTCTCTAGCCTTCTCGCCCTCCGGGCATCAAATCATACTCTCCATGCATTGGTTCATGATCATGAGGCCGAGATTGTACGCCAGTATATCAGGATCAACGTGCCACCAGCTTTTCTGACAATCTATCCGACTCCGAGTTGCCCCGATGAATGGACTTTGGACTATCTTTGCGAGATCTCACGGCGCATTCGAATATGCCAACGACTTGCAGTCATGTGTTCACAGACAATCTACGACAAAGTGGCACCCTCGATATCATCCAGGCGGGTAGTTTCCAACAATCTCCCCAATAATATGAACAGTACATCAGTCAATGTTTCGAGATCAAAGATTCAACGGCGTTGCATCGAGATACGTCCGCAGTTGACCATTAATCTGTTTATCATATATGACTTCCTCCACAGGCTCAAGACAGCAGCTGTAAAATGTATCAAAGATGCCGACGGTGTCCTTCCTGATGAGATATTCACCTCCTTGAGTCAATGCCTAAACTGGGACCAACAGCAAGCAATTGAGAAATACATGGATCCTCACGGGTTGATAGCGGACATAAATCATACCTTCATCATATTGGCTTCCACTATCTCAGAAAGAGTAGAGCACGATCGTGCATGCTCGGAGGCTGCTCGAACAGCATGTGTTTTCGGCGGGCTCGCAGCTATTGAGGAATGCCTGAGACCGAAAGAAGTCGCAAAGCGGCAATCCAAACTTCAATCTGCATTTGGCAAGGCAATGAAAGGAGGTCTGCAAACGCATAATCTGACGGGGACGGTTCATCATTTGCAGCATGCATATGAAGATCGCTTGAACCGTCAAGGCATCTTGCGTTCGAGTCAAGCTATAAGATCCTTCATCTGTTATCAATCGATCTGGACTCCCAGCTTTTTGGCAGTGTTGGAGCGTCATCATCTGTCAGACCTTGGAGGAGCAAGCATATACAGATATTGTGGGAGCCTGTTAGAAAGCGATGGTATATCAGAAGCTCATACCTTCTTTATCAAGCCATTCACGGATAGGTTGTCCATACTCCGGGGGATAGTTTAGATGCTCAGGCTGACAAGTCAACTGTTGATCAATGACTTCACTGAATATGTGACTGTTAGGAACACGCCTAAAGGGGCTCCCTACAAGGGGCCTTACCATCCTTGACACTTATAGGGGGTTCGGCCCCCCTATGCACACAGGTATATATATGTAGTAACTAGATCCCGTTGGGTACCAATAGGACCTAATCACTTGGTGGCTCCCTGGAGGGTCTAGCACAAGGGTTAGTTGGACGAGTTGGACGCCTTATCCTTGAGTTCATAACAGTGACGCTTTTCGGATATTCCCGGCCTGTAAGATTCCCTTTATGGTAATTACCCTGGCGATGTCATATAAATAATAATGAGCAGAGATGCCTCGAAGACGGATCACCATGTTATGCTCGTTATGAGCAGTGCGGTCTGCTACAAAATACGCAATGCTTCCTCGACTATCCTTATACGCCATACCATGTCTGCTTGCCGTCGTGGTCAATGGTATATCCCATGAGGCACAAATACCTATCGGAGAAGAAGCAGGTTATACCAATTCGACGGTCAGCAATGCAAAGAAGATAGCCATAATTGGTAAGTGTCACCGATTTCTTCCTGCTGCTCAAATTTGATGGTATCCGGATGTCTGCTGACGATGTATTCCCAGGCGCCGGAGCTGCGGGCTCGTCCACCGCCTATCATCTGCGTAAGCTTGCCGACGAGAAGGGCATTCCCATCGATATCAAGATCTATGACAAGGCGCCCTATACCGGTGGTAGATCCACGACCGTGAATGTCCTGAACGATATTGCATATCCGGTGGAGTTGGGAGCTTCGATATTTGTCAAGGTCAACGAAATACTCTACAACACGGCGATCGAACTCGGACTGCCTACCGACGGGTCCTTGTCTGAGGATGACCCAGAAGCTCAGTTCGCTTTTGGTGTCTGGGATGGATCTAATTTTGCTTACAGACAACCAAGGGAAGGGCCGGGTTGGTGGGATATGGCAAAGTTGTTCTGGCGCTATGGTCTCGCACCGCTTCGGACACAACGATTGATGAACACCACGGTCTCTGCTTTTCTTAATATGTACCGGCCACCCTTGTTCCCTTGGACGAGTCTTACATCTGCAGCTGAACAGGTTGGACTCCTCGACTTTACTTCTTCCACTGGGTGGCAGTCGTTAAAGAAGCACGGCATTGGTGAAAAGTGGGCGGGAGATATAATACAAAGCAGCACACGCGTCAACTATGCACAGAACTTAGCTTCTATACATGGCCTGGAGACATTAGTGTGCATGGCTACTGATGATGCTATGTCAATCAAAGGAGGCAACTGGAGGATATTCGACGGTATGGTGAAGGCTGCTAGGGCAACAGTCTTCCTGAACGAGACCGTCGTTGGTATGGCAGCTACCGCGGACGACTTTGGGCGGAAGAGCTGGATAGTAGTCTCTAATGCGGGGGCCAGTGCTCAAGAGGGCTCCGCCACTACAGACCGACAGTTTGATATCGTTGTACTTACGGCACCTTTGCAGTTCAGCAACATCTCAATCATCTCGTCTTCTCCTTCTAACGGTCCACCTCTTCAATCCGTCCCCGACACAATTCCATATGTATCCCTCTACGTTACTCTCCTCGCGACACCCCACCGTCTCTCATCATCCTACTTCGGTATCACACCGGAAGATCCCTCCACCGTCCCATCGATGGTAATTACCACCCTCCCAGAATCCGAACACAAATCCGCAACCGAAACTGGCCCCCTCGGTGTCGGACCAGCCAGCTTCTGGTCCGTCAACCACCTCCGCACAATCCATCCAGATCCGCTCAACAATCTCGACACCAAGCTACACGTCTACAAGATCTTCTCTCCCTCCGCTATCAACGCAACCTTCCTATCCTCCATGTTCAACATCCCTTACAACACCTCCTTTTCCGCCGACTCCTCCCCATCCTCCACCGACCCTCTCTCCCTAATCCCCCCATCCCACCTCCCCTGGTACCACGAACACATGTGGCACAGCTACCCCTACCTCTTCCCGCGCGTCACCTTCGAAGACCTCCGCCTCGACGCCGACGCCGCCGACGAAGACATCCAGGGCAGTTTCTGGTACACGAGCGGCATCGAGAGTTTCATCAGCACCATGGAAACGAGCGCGTTGATGGGGAGGAATGTCGCGACGTTGATCGGGGAGAGGTTGCACGGTTAATGATTGTGATGAATGATGATTGAGCAGTACCAATGGAAGATCTAATACGATGTTCTTTCCCTTTTTCCACCCCAATTTTTTTCTTCTGGGACGCGAGAACGATGCAAGGCGTTTTAACGTACAGTCTTTTTGCTACCCTACCCTACCCCCCCCCCCCCCCCCTCTCCTCATTGCTGCGATAGGTATCTAGCACAACGGGACTTTCTTCTCACTCATGGAAAAAAAAAAGAGAACAAGGCAGTGCACGAAACGAAAAACCTACTTAGGCACGTAGTCTACTTAGGTTAAAAAAGAAATTAAAAAAAAGTACCTTATCATTCTTTCAAATCTAGCTTGTACTATGTTATGTTACTTTCGTTAAGGGTCAACAACAATGTACAAGTAACTAACAGGTCAGTTGAGGACATTTGAAACCTACGCTGCGAAAATAGAGGAATTGGAACCAGGGTAAGTAATGTAGATAGGTAGGTAGGTAAGTGATATGAATTATCCTAACTGACAGAACAGACAACATAATTAGTAATCAGAAAGACGGGGGGAAGAGAACTTGGAAAGGAAAGAAAAGAAACCCAAGGGAAAAAAAAGATTGGTGTCTTCTTTAAAAAAATCGTAAGATAGTAAGTATACTAATTAGTAGTACCCAGCATGAGAGGGTTTATATCCCTCTGTTCTTGTGGTTTTGGCTTGAGAGAAAAGTTAAGTGGTAACGAGGTAGGTAAGGTAAGGTAGGTAGACAAGTAAATAGTAGGTAGTTACTATGGAAAAAAGTTCGGAAGGAAAGGGGGAAAAAAACAAGGAAAGGAAAAGCAGAGAAAAACTCCTCCCGATCCCATTCCAAGACATACATCCATTCGTTGTTGATTTAGTAGAAAATTTACACTCCAGCTTGACTGACACTTCTCTTTCCCCATCCGCTGAAAAACCCTCCGCCAACGCTCGCAACGCCTGGACTTGTCCTGTTTGGTGATTCGCCTAATGGCGTTCTGACGGCGCCGAATATGTTTGCGCCAGATGGCGTGGCGGTGGTGAGACCGGCCGCATCACTGCTGCTGTTGGTGCTGACGCGAGAAATCGAATTACCGTTGCTACCGTTCAGATTCAGCATTTTGCGGAGGGACTCCATTTTCGCTTTGACTTCGTCGAGTTCTTGGCGGGCTACGGCTTCGGCGGTTTTGGCGTTTACAAGCTCTAGGAGAAGTGTATCTTCGGCTGCAGGCGCATTGTTTTCTGTAGATAGTATCGGTTGAGTGATGAGTGAGCTTGTCCGTTTGGAGAATTGTTGCTGCTTCGGCGGAGTCTCGGTTGCTGTGGAGGTACGACCGAGCTTGAATTCTCTCAATCCGTTGCCCGGTTGAAATCTCTCGATTGGGTCCGCGATTGGCTCTGCTGGAGACTCCGGCGCCGAATGCTTCCCTTTTCGGAGATCTTGTATGGATTTTTCCAGCCGCTGGCGCTCCCTGTGTCCGTCTTGAATACGAGCACGGGCTTCTCGCAGCTGGTCCTTGACTTGGGCGTGCTCAAGCTCCTGGGCATCCAAACGATTCGTTAGTTCCTTGCAACGTGAAACCTCAGTCTCGTGCTTCTGCTTCCACTCAACAACAGAGTCTCTGAGCTGATGCTTGGTCTGTATTATTGAGCTGCGCTTGGAGGCCTCGTCAGCAAATCGGGATTGAGCCTTCAGAATGAGCTCCGTGACCTCGCTATCAGCAGTATCCTCCTCGTCTCCCATAATTTCTCTCACTGCATCTCTCTGGGCTTTCAGCTGTACTAGCAGGGTCTTAGCCATGCCTTTATCCTCTTCCCGTTCTTCTCTTTCCCTCTGCAACTCCTTCATCAAATCTGCTTGCTGCTTTTGCATGGCGCTAAGGGCAGTGAGGAGGTCTTCGATCTGACTATGCAAATCACGGTCGGCACGGTGCGATACTGGACGTTCGATTTGAGATGCTGAATCGCCAATTGCTAAGTCTGACTTCCGTGACATTACCGAGACATCAGTTGCTAATGTACTGGCATCTGACACGCTACTCACGGAGTTCAGCGTAGAGGTCAAGCTTTGCTTGGAAGGAGAACGTCTCATGCCGGAAGTCGGTCGAGGGGGTAACGCAACACTGAGGTTATTGGCAGACTTTGAAGGGGTGTGGGCAGAACCACCCCAGAAGCGTCCAAGCAATTGGGTGGCCGCAGCACGAAGCGTAGGTGGTTTCACCGTTTGAGAGTCTCTGTAGCTTTCTTCCAACGTTTGAAGTGTAGTTCTGCTGACGAGGCTCGTCAAAGAAGTAAAGTCTGCCACAAGATCATCTGCGTGCTGAGCATACGTGTCCCAGAGACTTCGTGAGAGCAGTAACTGCATCACGTCTTCGAACTCCGTACAAGCCATGATTTTCTTGCTATTCCTCCTCATCAAAGACAACGCTACGCGCATAAGTGTTTCTGTGGCACCTTCCAGTAGGATGATATCATAGATCCTTAACAACATTGGCAGAGGGCATGTCACAGCGAAAAAAGACAAAAACCATTGAGATACATACAATGGTTCAACCTTTAAATCGTCGAGATGTCCTGCAAGTTCCGGGAGGTGTTGGGTAAGTAGCTGTTGGAATTGGAAGATGCGCAAATGAAGACCTGATAGGTCTGGTAGATAGCATGAACGAAGGTCATAGTGTTCCATAAGCCTGCAATCGTCAGCAAGTCATCCTGGTCACCGTCGGTCAATGCTTACCTAACCAACACCCCAAAGGCTTCGGCGTCATTCATATGCATTAGCAGCGGTCCAACAACGAACCCAAGTCCTTGGCAGTATCCAATCTTTTCGTCGTACAAGCTGAAACACTTGAGAACTCTGCCTAACATTTGTTGCCCTTCGCCATTGGGGTCACGAAACATTTCAACGTTGGGAAAACTTCGCCCGACATCTTTACCAATGAGTCCCTCATATGGAGAAGTCTCCGAGGAGAGGCGCTGGAACTCCTCGACGAGGAACGGATCTTTTGCGCCAGCTATGCTGGGCCAGACAACGCCTCGCAACGGGGGCGGTATCCCTCCTCTGATCTTATTGGAGGTCAACGTTGGGAGCCTCTGGGCGGTCTGCACGTAGTCTGCGACTAAGGCGGCCCAGAATTCGAGCTCGGTCATGGGAGGCGCAGGAAGCTGTGAATATCGCAAGGACTGTCTGTACGGCCCATTCACGAGCCTTTTCAGCTGTTGGACCGAAGGAGGACGTGTTGCGGTACGCGGGGACCTTATCACCGAGCCAGCCTTTGGATTCGTGGCGAGAGCTGCATTTTCTTGTTCTAAACGTGCTAGTAGTAACGCAGTAGACTGTCTGCGTTAGCATATGTCAATTTGGGTTGTCAGATATAACTCTTACTTCATCGGTGCCTTCATCGCGTGGTTGTTGTTCTTCAGTCTTTTCCAACCCTTCCCAATCGACCGACGATTCCGGCGCACTGTCTGTCGAGGAGCCGGACGAAGTCCCACTTGTACGTGAGGCGACACTCGTTGCGCGACTGTGAGCATTTGTTTCCCCATCCTGCCCGTCTTGTGCTTCCAACGGCGCCTGGACTTCAGACAGCCGGACGGTCACCATCGAATCAGTGGACAATGGTTTCTCATCGACGCGAATGCGCGGATTAGGGCTTGGAGCCCTGATTGTACCGTTGTCTGACATGCCGGAGAATGGATACGGCTGTTGCTACGTTTGGTGTTCACCTTTGGAGACAGTCGGAAAGGCTGGGCGCGAATGAGTGACGAGCCTTCGCAGGCGTCAAGATGCCTTGGATAATCACCTGCACCAACTAAATGAGTGAGGTCCGATAGTGCAGGCGAGGTTCAATGAGTGAGCTTTGCGTGTACATGGAATGACTACCCTCCGAAGACCGCCCGCGACCTAGGAGAGAAACGAGCGTAGTAAGACAACAGAAGGGTCCATAAGTATAATAAACATGGTTCAGGCATGAGATGAGGAGTGGCTCAGTGGGAGGGCAAATGGTCGAGATCGTGCATTCAGGAGGTGGAGCTTAGTGCCGACATTGGACCCCTTTTGGAGTATTCTGCTACGTACCTTAGTAAAACGACCAATGACCACATTCCGCAAGGTTGGCCCGAACAACGCGACGGTGGACTATGTACATCCCTATTTACTACGTTATTTTGTTTTAATGCTCCTGGCGAGTGATTGACGGATGTTCATGCATACAATCTTACGGTAAATCCGTCTATCTCTGGAGAACGCCTCAACGCGAATCAAGCGCTTGATCTTATCATTATTGGCTTGCCCGAACTCCCCAGTCGGATTCGTCGACCCCACAACATCCATGGAGGAGAGAATACGCAAAAAGTACTGCATAGAAAGTCGTGCGTAGCACTAGAGGATCATGTTAAATGATTAACAGCGGAATAGATGCATGGACGATATCCAGGGAAAGAATGCCCAAGTAGGCAGCCTTATATCAGGGATCAACACTGATACTAAGCGAGAAGTGATAAATATGAGCCAAAACAACGGCAACAGTCCAGGCAGTGCGAACATTGACAGGTATTTTAAAGGACACTCCTATGATGCCATAACAGTCTTCTCAGAAAGTCATTGCAACAGGACATACAAGATAGTGAAACCGTAAGAATGCATGAGGACCGCCGGTCGACTGATGCGTTGTTGGCACTTTGAGGCTTGAGATTGAATCAACTTCGTATGTTCCTGGTGAGATATCACTATGAGACACTGCTGCAGTCCACCATTGCTAGATCATCATTCAATATAGATTATTTGCCTCCTTCAAGAGAGAGAGATAAAAGTTATGTTTCACTATTCAAAAAGAAAAGCGCCTCGTTGAGCAATTCATTCTAATACTAAATCAAGGAAAGAACGCGCTGCAGATAAGTTAAGCGCGTTTGCTCTTGTTCGCAGCGGCCGCGTCAATGGGCAAACCATAATATTATCTCCAACTCTCAAAACAGACACAGAAATTGTAAACAACAACTCCAATCGTTGCCAAGTACATACCACAAACATCACCCACGCCCAACAATCAGCTCGTGGTAGATGTAGGGAGTCGACTTTCGGACTACTGATGTGATATCCCCTTTCTTCACTCAAGATTCATCCTTTCGCGCGCGCTCTCGCACATGCGCCTAGACTCTTTTCCGGGTCTTTGAGAAGGCCAACAATTATTATACGCGTTTGCCGTTACACACCTCGATTGACTCTTTCCACCATGGCCGACTCTATGATGGAGGACTCGATCTTTGACAATATCGGTGCGAGCTCCGACTTCGAGCCTGCGCCAAAAGCGAAACCTAAGGCTGCGCCCAAAGCCGCGAAGAAAGCTGCTGCACCCAAGGCCGCCGCAAAAAGGACTGCGTCAACGGCTAAAAGCACCGCCAAACCCAAAACTACTGCAGCTAAGAAACGGCCAAAGGCCGACACTGAAGACGAAGAATCTTCAGGTGAACAAGCGAAATCATTCGAGGACGAGTCACTGCTGGATGATACCCCTCCAAAAGCTAAGAAGCCGAAAGTGGCAGCTGCTCTATCCAAATCGGGTGCCAATAAGCCCCCACTCGGTGATGTCGTCAATCAAGCAATGGCCCTCGATGGAGTCGCGGAGGAAAAGCCCAAGAAAGGGAAGCGGCTATCCGAGCAATATCAGAAACTGTCCCCGCTCGAACACATCCTTAAACGTCCCGATACCTATATCGGCTCCGTAGAGCGCACAGAAAAGCATATGTGGGTCTACAACAGCGAACTCGATAACATGGAGTACCGCGAAGTGTCTTTTGTTCCTGGCTTGTACAAGATCTTTGACGAGATTTTGGTGAACGCCGCCGACAACAAGCAGAACGACAAGAGCATGGATGAAATCAGAGTTACAATTGACCGTGAGGCTGGTGAAATCAGTGTTTGGAACAATGGGCGGGGTATACCCATTGAAATACATTCCAAGGAAAAGGTCTACATTCCAGAGATGATCTTCGGTCACCTACTGACATCTTCCAACTATGATGATGATCAAAAAAAGGTCACAGGTGGTCGCAACGGCTACGGCGCGAAGCTCACAAACATCTTCAGCACAAAGTTCATCCTTGAGACGCAAGACTCGCGTTCTGCTAAGAAGTACAAGCAGATATGGACAGAGAATATGGGAAAGATGGGTAAAGCGAAGATCACGGACGCCAAGGGTGCTGACTATACGAAAGTCACCTACTACCCAGACTTTGCCAAGTTTGGGATGACAGGCATGGATGATGATTTCGAGGCTCTTGTCAAGCGCCGTGTATACGATGTGGCAGGCACTGCCAAAGTCAAAGTGAAATTGAACGACAAGAGGATCCCGATTAAAAACTTCAAGGACTACATGACACTGTTCACCAAAGCTATCAAAAAAGAACGGGGTGAAGAGGCGGCCAAAGACACATCAGAAATCATTACGGATCAACCAGATCCTAGGTGGGAGATCGGTTTTGCTGTCTCGGATGGCTCCTTTCAACAAGTCTCATTTGTCAATTCCATCTCTACCACATCTGGCGGGACACATGTGAACTATATCGCAGATCAAATCTGTGCCAAACTCGGGGACGTTGTCAAGAAGAAAAACAAGGGTGGTGCTCAATTAAAACCGAACCAGATCAGGAACCATATCTTTGTCTTCGTCAACTGCATGGTTGAGAATCCCGCCTTTACATCTCAGACGAAAGAACAGTTGACTACCAAATCCAGCCAATTTGGTAGTAAATGCATTGTGTCTGACGATTTCATGAAGAAGGTCACCAACAAGACCCAAGTAGTCAATAACATCATGCATTTTGCCCAACAAAAAGCGGATCAGATCCTCAAAAAGAGTGACATGGGCAAGCGCAGCCGCATGAACAACCCTAAGCTTACCGATGCCAACAAGGCCGGTACCAGAGACGGTTACCGTTGTACTCTAGTACTCACCGAGGGTGACTCGGCAAAAGGGTTGGCGATGGCCGGCAGAGCTGTCGCTGGTCCCGATCTCTTTGGCGTCTTCCCCCTTCGGGGGAAAATGCTGAATGTTCGAGATGCATCGATCGACCAAATTGCAAAGAATGCTGAAATCCAAAACATCAAAAACTTCCTAGGTTTGCAGCATAAAAAAGAATATACCGACACCAAAGGCCTTCGTTACGGTCATCTGATGATAATGACGGATCAAGATCACGATGGCAGCCACATCAAAGGATTGCTCATCAATTGGCTGCAAGTGCAGTACCCCAGTCTCCTCAGAATTCCCAAATTCCTCATCGAGTTCATAACTCCCATCGTCAAAGTATACAAGGGTGATCCAAAAAATCCATCCAAGTCCCAGTCATTCTTCACCATGCCTGAGTACGAGGCGTGGAAAGAGATTCACAAACACGAAAAGAATTGGGATCACAAGTACTACAAGGGTTTGGGTACTAGTACAACGGAGGATGCCCAACTTTACTTCACCAACATTGACCGGCACTTGAAGGAATTTCATACGATGCAAGACCATGAAGCCGAGCTCGTAGATTTAGCATTCTCCAAGAAGAAGGCCGATGAACGAAAAGAATGGCTGCGGCAGTTCAAACCGGGCACATTCCTTGACCATTCTAGTTCAACGATTACATACACGGACTTCATCAACAAGGAGCTTATCTTGTTCTCAATGGCTGACAACATTCGTTCTATTCCGTCTGTTATTGATGGCTTTAAACCCGGTCAACGGAAGGTTCTATTCGGTGCTTTCAAGCGAAATTTGAAGAAAGATATGAAGGTGGTCGAACTTGCCGGTTACGTCTCTGGGATTACCGCATACCAACATGGCGAAACGTCTCTACAGCAAACCATTGTTGGCCTCGCACAGTCCTTTGTTGGTTCTAACAATGTCAACTGTCTCGAACCCAGCGGCAACTTCGGTTCTCGTCTTCAAGGAGGTAGCGATTGTGCTTCTGCCCGTTATATTTACACCCGCCTGTCTCCCTTTGCGAGGAAGGTGTTCCACCCTGCTGATGAGCCATTGCTGAAATACAACACTGACGACGATCGCCTAATTGAACCAGAGATGTACGTTCCCGTGGTACCAATGGTTCTTATCAATGGTGCGGACGGCATTGGTACTGGCTGGAGTTCGTCAATCCCTAACTACAACCCTGTGGATATTGTCAAAAACCTCAAGAGATTGATGGCTGGTGAAGAAATGGAGCCGATGCAGCCTTGGTTCCGGGGGTTTAAAGGGGAAGTTGCACCCGCTGGCCCGGATCGCTACAGGTTCAGCGGCATCATCGAGCAGACCTCGGACACAGAGGTTCATGTTCTTGAGTTGCCGATCCGCACGTGGACTCAGGACTTCAAGGACAGGCTTGAGGAAATCATCAAAGCTGATAAGATCCCCTCTTTCATCAAAGACTACAAGGATTACAATACTCATTCCGACGTCCACTTCGTGATACAAATGGACGACAAGCACATGAAGCAAGCCCTTGAGGAGGGTCTCGAGGAACGTTTCAAGCTTTCAAAATCCATTGCAACGTCAAATTTAGTCGCTTTCGATGCAGAAGGTCGCATTACGAAGTATGGAAATGTAGAGGA
The DNA here is from genome assembly GCA_003868215.1 of Pseudophaeomoniella oleicola. Lineage (NCBI taxonomy): Eukaryota > Fungi > Ascomycota > Eurotiomycetes > Phaeomoniellales > Phaeomoniellaceae > Pseudophaeomoniella > Pseudophaeomoniella oleicola. Next base: position 359,196 of record QWDQ01000011.1, on the reverse strand, counting down.
TATAATGAAGGAGTTCTTCAACATCCGGATCAAGTTCTATGAGAAGCGCAAGGTGTGTGATACTCTCCACCGGTCGTACAGGGCCGTGGCTAACAATCCTAGCAATACCAACTCGCAGAGATGCAAAAGGAGCTTGAGAAATTCACAAATCAAGCTAGGTTCGTGAAGATGATCATTGATGGCAAGTTGGATATTTCGAAGAAAAAGAAGGCCGTTTTGATCGCGGAGTTGAAGAAGCTCGGTTTCAAACCATTTGCCAAAGTTGAAGACGCGAGCAAGGCTGGTGAGCTGGAGCGTGCTATGCACCAAGATGACGAAGACGATAGCGGCACCGATATTGAGCTTGCTGCAAATTCATACGATTATCTTCTTGGAGTAAGTCACTTTGTACAGGATCGAAGCAAGATGCTGACCCAGAGATAGATGGCCTTGTGGTCTTTGACCCAAGAGAGGGTTGAGAAACTCCTAAGACAAATCGGCGACAAAGAATTAGAAATCGACGCTCTTCTCAAGCTGTCCAAAGAAGATCTCTGGAATAGAGACCTCGATGACTTCATTGCTGAATGGGAGAACCAGCTGCTAGAGGAGAAAACTCGACAGAAACGCGTTCGGGGAACCAACCGCCGGGTATCTAGTAAATTGGCCTTGGGCGATCCTGTGACCAAGAAGCGAAAGGCCACAGAAGATGATGACGAGTTCGTAGTCTCTAAACCGAAGAAGATTGCAAACACGAAGAAAGTTACGGAAGCCAAGGTCAAGAAGGAACCGCAGACAAGCTCGTTGCGTGCTTGGCTTGCCGAGGCGTCTCCGAAACCGAAACCTGTCGGTCGAGTTGACGATGTCGACGATGTCGACGAAGACAAATCGTCGGAACAGAGCAGCAAACCAGCTACTAATGCCTCGAAATCCAAGGCAACTCAAGCCAAGCCGAACAAGAAGAAAGCCCTTTCTGATAATGAAGAGACTGATGATGAAGTAATCAGCAAGCCAGCCGCACGTGGACCTCGGGCAGCTGCACAAAAATCCTTCAAGTACACCCTCTCCAGTGACTCCGACAGTGAGAATGGGGATGACCTGCTAGGCGACGTGAGTAAGATGGTGAAAGGTATTGGAGCGACAAATGGCGATTCTAACGGAGATTCGAGGGCTTTGTTCTCGAACTCCACGTCTCGCCCATCAAGCAGTACTGGTCTTCTGACTTCTTCCAAGCAATCGAAGCTCGCTGATTTCTCGGTCGACGCTGACGACACGGATTATTCCAAGTTGATCCCGCAGCAGTCTCCTCGGCGCTCGATCCTGGTGACAGCAAAGGACACGAAGATGACGGACGACGAAGAGGATGATGAGCCTATTGTTCCCAAAGCAAAAGTAGCCGGAAAGGCGTCTATCACTTCTAAGGCCGCGGCTACTAAACCTGCTGCTAAGGCTGCTGCGGCCAAGGGTGCTCGGGGACGCTCTAAGAAAGAAGTCGTGCCCCCGGCCAAACCACAGCCTCTCTCTCCAGCCGCAAAAGCTTATGCGGCCAAGCAGGCCAAGGCCAAGAAGAGGGTTGTTGATGAATCGGATGATGACGTTGATGCTATGGCTGATGACATTCTGGACTCTCCCAGCAGCAGTGATGCATCTCCTGTCCCAGCTGCAGCACGTCCAGCGCGTCGTGCAGCGGCTACGAAGAAGAAGATGGCTTACACCATTGATGATGACAGTGATGTGGCCGTGGATGATGATGATGGTTCTGAAGCGGAGTTTTCGGATAGCGAGTGATTTTCCTTACCTTTCCTTTCTAAGTTTCCCAGGCCTTGTATTAGTACGCGCTTCTGGGTTATTTCTATCGTGTAAGTGACAGCAGCCTCCTGCAATCTGAGACAGTGGCGGTTCTAAATCACGCTCGGTCTGGCTCTATGGCTTCATGAAACGAATGGGTCATGTCTTAGCCTTAATGAGCATTACTTTCTACCTTCGGTGGTTTTGTGCCGAAACAATCATGCTCCCTCGACCCCTACTGCAGACTTGAGTTATCATATGCGTAAGAATAGTTAGTAGATTCCGCACATATGTTGCTCTATACAAATATAATGAGGCACAGCAAATAAGAGGAAGTGAGGTGCTACTGGAGATAGAAAGGCTTGGCAAACCCGAGAGTAATAAAAAGGGTCCGCGTTCGAGGGTGATATACAAGTGTCTGCACCTTTTCAAGAATGGATTTGGTACATTACAGCTATGGTAGGCAATGTTTACCGTACATATTATCCGTTATGGACATCTGCCTGACGGAAAGATCGTCATCGAGTCTCTAGAGGGTGTTGACAACATCTAATCAGAGTACCCAGGTCATTGAGAAGGCAATCATTAATTATCATGACACGTACTATAGCTTGATCAGGTTCTCATACATTCCTTGGTTAGATCTCTCTCAGCTCGGTACTTGGCTGGAGGTTCTGAAGCAGGACTGCCAATTGTTTCTAAGAGGAAACAATAAATCCAAGGATGTGCGACGGAGTCCTTGACCCGAAAACCCGTCGGAAATGCATTCATTCGGAATGATCAAGGGGACATTTACGTCCCACCCGGAAAAGTCCATTGTCAAGACAAATGTGTGCAACATTCGACCTTTCCAATACCTGTTGAAGTGTAATTGATTCAAGGTCTCGGAATTGCTGTCCACATATCTTCTGACCACATGAATTGGCACACCAGTCGCTTCGTTCACTGACACCCTGGCGTTTCTAGAACACGGGAAGAATCATGTTTTGTTCTCGTCACGTCTCGCCCACCGCAATCTTGAACGCGGGTACTTGCAGAGCTTGCTCTGAAGCGGTCAGATCTCATTGAAAGAAACTTGGCCATTGACTGGGAAGGCAAAGCCAGGAGGGTGTTTGTTCCTCGATACCTTTGCAGAGACATGGGTACTGGACAGCGGTTTACCTAAGACCTACAGGCTGTACTGAACTAGGCTTCTTTGTTCCTTACCCAGTGTCAATGCCAGATCAGTGCACTGGCACAGCACTAAATCCTACGCTCCGGCATCGACATGTGTACAAATTGTACCTAGCACTTGTGAACTCCTGCCATAGCTACCGATCACTAAATGTGCCTTCCAGAGCAGTCTATATCATGCGATACACCCAAGGCTATCCGAAATGGCGGTGGAGAAGGCGGTATACCGACCTGATATGGGACCGTCACCATTCTGCATAAAAGCGGCGTGCAGATCGGGTTCATGCATATCATTAACATCGATGGAGCCGGCACTGATGTAAATGTGCATACAATAGATTGGACAAACCATCGACAAAGACCGACTCACACGTCTCTGTCTGTTTGCCCATCTGCTTCAAACACCTGGGATAGCTGTCGAAAGTCGAAGATTATCAGCAAAACTCCGACTGTCGCGGCAGTTTTTGGACACGGTACAATGTGCTACTCTGTGAGACCAGTCATACAAGTTAGACCTGTGCTTGAGACATGTATGTACCTGGGTCCCCACATGAAGGCTGGTGGGATTGTCGCTCACCGCTCAAAATCCTCATAACTCGAACGAGTAGAATGGCGGCTTGATCTCCAAGTACAAACAGGACTTTGCCCTGTCTGGACAGCAAACCATGGATTCTCAGACAAAATCTCTCGCAGAACAAAGAAAAGGACTGGATCACTTGCATAGGGGTAAGACCTGAACATTCTGGTTTCCTTTAGAGACTGCAAACGCTGGAAGGATGTGGGAGGTATGGAGACAATTGCGCTCAACGTTGCTGTTGGACGTTGGTAGATTCTTTGTCTCTCTGATGCCCTCATGGAGAGCCATCATATGCTAAAACATATATACCGTGCTATCTCACCTCTGTTCGTTGTCGAAGCTATTGAAGCCGACCCTCTCAGAGCTCAGATATATCTGATCTTCGGCTCGAGATTGACAAAGTCTTCCGAAGCCCTTGGTCACATCCCAATTCTTCTCCTTGAAGTTGATCATCACGATGTCTGATTTCAAGGATATTCTCAATCCTGTTCCCAGTTCCAATGACCAATCGGATTCGCCAGACGGTGCTCCGCCGAAGCCAGACGACCGTGATGAGAGCCCGTCACCGGTTCCAAAAAAGAAGCTCAAGTTAGCAAAGGATGCCGCAATCTTTGTGAAGAACGAAATCCGTGGATCTATGAACTACCCCCCTTACGAAGAACGATCCTTCCATACCCAGCAAGAGGAGTTTGAGGTTCACCCCAAAACTGGCATTGCCCAATACCCTAGACACATTCCTTACAACAGTGACAAGAGATCATTCCTGGAGAAGACTGGTCGAGAGAGTTTCGAAGGTTTGGCGGTCTGTCGCTGGCATGTAGACTATAACTGATATCTGGATAGTGCTTCAATACGAATTTGTCTTGCCAGGAAACCCCCGGAAGTACGTTATGATGTGGGACTACAACATTGGGCTGGTCCGGACGACCGCTCTGTTCAAAGCACATGGCTATTCAAAGGTAAGGGACACACTCGAATATGTTCAACAATTCCCGCTAATGTTGCTCCAAAGACTACCCCATCTAAAATGCTCGACAGGAATCCAGGTCTTCGTGAACTTTGTCATAGCATCACCGGAGGAGCTCTTGCGGCGCAAGGTAAATTGATTGTACAATCTGCCGTGGCCATTGTGGAAGTTGACATATACTAGGCTATTGGATGCCCTTCGAGGCTGCTCGTGCAGTTGCAATTACCTTCTGTTGGCGTATCCGACATGCTCTCACACCGATTTTCGGTCCTCAGTTCCCTGACTTGTGTATTCATCCCGACTCGGACAAGTTCGGCAATATGATCATTGACCCTGCCATCATCCAACACTGCGAGAAACAGGTAGCTGAATTCAGGGATCTGGAGATAAAATCGTCCTCACGAGCATCTTCCATGATTCGAACGCCGATGACGCCTGACTCTCCCCGCTTTCTGTCGCCGATCGAGCAGCAACACTACTCGAAGTTCAAGACAATTGACAACAAGAACTTAGAAGTTAGATCACATTCTAAAGTTGGCCATCAAGGAACGCAAAATGGTGCTCTGACACCTGCGAACACACCCCGATCAAAGCATTTCCAGATGATGGATAGCAAGATAACCTCGTCACCACAAACTCCATCCACTATCACTCCAATTAAGGTAGATGGCAGCACACTCTTGACTGCGGATGCTGATAAAGTGCCATTGTACCCTCGCGATTGGACTGATCAGGCTGCCTTTAAAGCCAACTTAGAGGTTCCAAGCCCATCAAAAGCGAGCAAAACAATACCCTCCGAGAGCCTTCCAGAAAAGTTGGCGTATCCGATCACCGACTTGGAAGCTGCCCGTATACTCATGGACATGAGGTATTCTAGAACTAGCACGGACGACTATCATGGTGGAAAGAAGGATGAAAAACGGAAACCATCTCAATGAAAGCATAGACATGGCTCTGGTACGAGCGCACGCCTCCATGGGTTTAATGACGCACGATATGATGATCTAGATCCATTGAAAGCATTAGGTTCTCATATTCTCTTAGACTGCCTACTGCTTATCACCTTACTTATCATTCCTAAACTTCATGATCCTTGAATGTATTCATTCTCTGGCTTGAATTTTCAGATGCAGGTTCTTTATTGACGAGGTAACTTGTAATATCGTCCAGTGGAGGCGTTAAGTGTCAGTCAGTGATAGAAGAAGGCACGTGTCCCCTGGTCAACTATGGCAACAGTCACATCCTCTTCCTCCAGATGTTGATTTCATATGTGCGAAAAAACTCTTATTTTGGAGGCTTCAACTTTTTGCTCGCTTTCATCTTTCACGTTCCATTCTCCAAGAAGTCCCATAGATGTTGTGATAACTTCTATCTATTCTCTGACAGCTCTTATTATCCGTTGACTTGTAGTGGAAGCATTGCGTGCTTGTTTATCAAAACAGCAGTGGACTGCGGTAGGAAAGTTCGGATAGTATCATTTCCTTTCAATACGAGAGCTATCAATTGCCTAGGAGCTCGTTCATGGCTGGTCCCTTGTACCGTTCCAGCTACACGTTTCGCTGGGCACAATGCATTGCTTACAAGGGCGCAAGCTCCTCACCTGCCGATACTGGGCGTTTGGACCGCGTTGTCCAGATGACGTCTCGATTTGTCCATACGCCCATTGGGATACTGGCCGCCTGAGTGATTTCTACGAGCAACGAGGCACGTGTTGGCTTTGGGCCCATGGCAACAAATGCAACTTCAGGGGAAACTGCGCATATGAGCACCGTGACACGGGCATGATGGGAATGCTGAATGGAAGTAAGTAAGGAAGCATACTCTGCTGCAGTCCTCTTTGAAACTTGCGCAATGTCTTGTATCACCTCGAGCCCTTTGACATCCTGTTGATCTGTAGGAATGAGACAGACTTACAAGCTGCCAGGGATGGTCCTGAACGGCTTCAACTTCCAGATCGCCAATGCAGCAGAGAGAAGCGGGTTCAACACCATGGACGCAGTAGCATTGATGGACCTCATCTGGGCAGCGAGGCGAATCACGTTTGTTCACGGTGTCGAGAATCCTACGGCTCCCCCAAGACGCCTTAAAAGGTTCGGTCTTTTTGTAAAAATCTTTCATTTACTAACCAGTGCAAAGCAAAATCTACCCAGACTACTATCGACCAGGTAATCCATCTGTCAATCAACCTTCAACAGTTACAACAAACGGGAAACGGGCAAGAGACAATGACGAAGACAAAGAGAATGAAGGACATCGTATCGAAGGGTCCGGTGCCACGAAGAGACAGAAAGTGAAAGATGTCCGGATGGGACCTTACAAAGTGGAAGCCCCCAACGGAAGGGAGACAAAAGCGCGAGCTCGTAAACCAAGGCATATTCAGAAGAGCCCTCTTGTGGTCCAGGATGCCACTTTGAGACAAATTGCGGCCGTGGGGAACGAGCTTCATAAAGATGGACTTTCACTATTCAGATGCATGAGGACAATGGGCCAGCTCTGGGAAGAAGACAGTCGCGTTCGCTCGCCGAATCTCATTGAGCCGATGAGCTTGTTACGTGCCGATCTCGATGATGCAGAACGTGGTATCACCGCCGCTGTGAAGGGAGTGCGCCGTCTCCATGAGATAGTGCAAACGACTCAACGTGAAGTCTGAGCAACCTCAACAGCTACGCTCTGCTTTATCAAGCTGTATCAAGAGCCATGGAACTGGCGTCACGGGTTTGGTGGATGAATAGTCATGATGACAGCCGCTGTTCAGTGTCCCGGAATGGTGGACGTGTGATGGAAAAGGTGGACCGCTGTGGGACATTATGGAACATGTATTTGACGTACTACTACGATACGTATGACAGGAGGATATCGCACCTGATCAATCTGTCTACTACGTAGTACTGCAGGATGAGGAGTGGCTTGTGGGTGTATTTGTTCTCGAGGTCAGGGTTCGGAGTCCTACTAATTACTCTTCGAAAAAGGAGACTGAAAGAAAGAAAGGGGCTTGATGTGGTTATGGGTCCAAGCACTGCTACTGTGGCACACCTTTTCATTGTATGATTACCTTAAATAGAATATTAAATGACCAAGACCTAGTCAGCACCGTGGTATGTTTATAACAGCTGGTCAGAGCTCTGATACTGGACAGAGGTACACGTAGCTGCTTCACCTTATTTGTAGGTAATTAGCATGCATCCCCTGTATAGGTAGTGTCTTGGTCAACGACTCTTTGCGGTATGGCGCAGGCAGTGAAGTGTGGCAACCTTTTGGTGTGTTGTATGAAAGATAGAGAGATAGATACAGAAGATGAAGGGTTTACATAGTAGGTTCGCTGGTGAGCTGGTGAAGAGACGGGAACCTTGGTTGATGGAATCGTTCCTTTTTCCCTTTCTTGGTCTCACTTCCATTCTGCTTAACTTATTATTACCTTGTTTGTGGGACTTGAATGCTGTGACGCAACCCGCGATAAGTGAACGTTCAGTTAATACCAGACAACCGTGCTTCCCTGTAAACTAGAATAATCCACTTTCACCACCTACTTCCCATCAATTTTCATCATCGATCCTCCAAACACTCAATCCTCCCATTCTTACCTTCCAAACAACTTCGGAAGTAAATATTCATCGCCTCTTGCGACTCCCTCAAATTCATACATACTTTCTCTCCATCTCATTACGCTCAGGAAGCCCTAAAGTTGAACAAGAACATCGATCTCGATCGATAAACATCGGCACACGAGCACCATGGCTGAAGCACCACCAACTCTTGGAGAGATCCCAAAGAGCTCCGAATTCAATGTGCCAACTCTCAGCTCGACGAGCGAGAATCGAGAGACTACCTCAGAGGCTCCTAGAGTCAACGGCACTGGTCTGAAGGACAACGTTGTCAACAGTGAGGTAATTTTGCTACCTGACTTGAAGCATTGCTTGTGTGACATTGCTAACGGAAGCCTGCATCATAGTGTTCACTACTTTCCAGTAACGCCGCGTGACCTAACAATTATTTCCAGATGCCGCCGCCGCCGTGAACGCTGTTGCAAATCACCCAGTAACTCAAGATACCAGAGAAGCCGTCATGAATGGTATGCCTGAACGCATCTTCGAACTCCAGATGATGCCGCAATGCTCACCAATCTATAGGACCTGTGGCGACCACTGTCAAAGATCAATCTGCTAAGACTGGCGCTGACTTTTCCAACCTTGCCAATGCCAGAGCACCTCCATCCCAGCCAGCTGCGACCGGCCAGCCTTTGACTAGTAAGTCAACCCGCGTTTTCACCTTGGAGCAGAAGTGCTGATCAATGCTTAGATTATCACTCTTTCTTCTACAGCCTCCTTACTGTAAGTGCACTAATCTAATCCGAAACGAGAGCCATATTCTGACAATCGCAAAGTGGGAACACAAGCGAGCAACTGCCATTGCTTTTGTAGCTACAGTGGCCTTCATTTTCGCTGCGCGCTATCTCAACGTCCTTCGTTTCATCTTCAAGACTACTTACGTTGTCCTTGGTAGTAAGTGTTCCTAAAGTCGAGCCGTCGGCAGATCTAACAATCAATAGTTACTGCCGCTGCTGAGGTCGCTGGTAAAGTTATTTTGGGCACCGGTCTTGCAAGCTCCATTCGTCCTCGTCGCTACTATACGGTCCCCAAGGAGACACTCGAGGCCACCCTTGATGATATTGAGCAATTGGTGAATTTCTTTGCTATCGAGGCGCAGCGTCTCTTGTTTGCTGAGAATCCAATTGCAACCGTTGGCGTAAGTACCGCAAGTCAAGCTTACAATGCCTACTAACTTCCTCTCAGGCGTTTTTTGCGGCTCTGGTCTCATACTTCCTGATCCGCTTCGTGCCTCTTTGGGGACTGTCTCTCATTGCCACCGTTGTTATGTACCTGGGACCACTGGCCTACCTCGAGAACAAGGAACTCGTCGACGGTCATCTCGACCATGCTTCAACCATCATTGCCCAGCAGACCACTCAACTCAAGGATCTTGCAGGCCAACACACCTCCCGTGCTACTGAAGGCTTGAAGCAATATACTGGTGAATATGCAACCAAGGCGCAGGAATTGATTGGCACTGGCAAGAGCCGCCAAAAGATCGTCAAAGAGAATGACTTCCCCGCTGCACCAAAGGGTGAAATCAAGAGCGAGCCCCAGGCTACTCCTGAGCCAATCCCAGCTGCCTAAGCGAGATAGCGTTTGGCGATAATCGTTATCTCTCCAAGCAGACTTGACTTTTGCACGAGGCGATGAACGCTTCATGATAATGGAAGCTGCATAATTCCTTGGAGTTGCCTTGGAGAAAACAAAAAAAGAAAGCGGAGTGAAGAGAGGCGGAGGGAGTAGATGAGAAGCGTACACTGAAATTGGATTTTGCTATGCACTGCACGAGTGATGCCTGCTACGTTACGATCAACCGAGGTGTTGGGCTTCTTTGCGGAGAGGATGAATGGACTGTGTATTTGTGTATTCCTATTGAGCTGTTGATCCTCATGGTTTAAGAGCACGCACATAGGAACTTGTATTCATACGTTAATGCCATCTGGGATTTGATCATAATTTCCAAAGACTAGAAATTTTGACTGCAGGATGGTGGGATCTTTCCCTCGGTGAACGTGTAACCCCATATTGCAACCGTAAAGAACCATGTATCTCAATCTGGTCCGTCCTCTTTGAGCAACAGACGCACTGCAAGATTGCAGAATCTCAGAATCTCATATCGGAGCCTAGTGCAAATCGGATATGTAATCACGTGATAGCGTGTTGGCTACTGCACTCACTGGAAATCGTACAACACTGCTAGAAGGCTCACAGTCTACTGCTAATTGATCCTTGAGCAATCACAGGCGTGACCATAATTTTCTCGAATTAAGAGAGCGAATCTAACAAAAACAGTGGTTGAAGCTTTGAGTGACGTTCGTGCTCGATTCACGAGAATAATTGGCACTATTCCCAAACAGGCGTGACAAAAACAAAGCTACGAGGCATCACCAACTTCCACTTACCCCAACGCTTGTATACCACCACTATTGGTTGACATCAATTGACATGCAGCATTTCCTTCTCAGCTGTGTTGAGGAAATATGATACTCTGCACCTCGGATTGACACTTCTTCCGCTGCATCGACTAGACAGCCGCACACTTTCTGCAAAGAAGGTAACAGAAAAGGAACAATGGCCGGAAAGGCGCAAATGGCAGTAGGCTCGATTGCATGGATCACTGCAGAAAAGGAAAATGCCCTGCAACTCCTGGAGCAAGAGAAAGAGGAGATCGTGTATCCTGCGCAGCATGAAATGGAATGGCTGAATGAGCACATGGCCGAGATATTCAGCAGGACACCATTGTAAGGCCTACGCTGCGGTCGCATATGAAGAGACTGACTTTTTCTCGCTAGCAATGTTACAGACCTTTTCAAGACGCCAGGTAAACTGCGAGGCAAGACGCCTCGGACAGCTCGGAAGCGCAATGTTCCTGAAGCGCGTATTGTAAGTCTTGCATGTATCTCTGCAGACAGTGGCTGACATTTGCAGCCCTTGAGCGATGTGTTTTCATCACAAGCTCAGAGCATGGCCAGTCCGCGGCAGAACAAACTCAATAGACAGAAGCCTCACTTTGAGATCGCGAAGGACACGGAGTCAGGAACTTCAAAACCTGAAGCGATACCGAAGCAGAACACGGATTCTGGATATCATGGAATGACAGATGACGACATGGAGGTTGATGCGCCATCACAGCCGAGCTCACAAGGAGAACACGGATCAACAAGATTAGAACCGGTCCCAGCCCAAACCACCATCGTGAGGGCGTCGGAGGGCAGAAGGACGACCGAGGGATCATTCCATTCTGCAAAAGAAGAACAGACTGCCAGATTGGCGGCAACATTGATGCAATCATCAGTGCCAAAAGAAAATCCACCTGCCAAAACCCTTCATAGAGAAGAGGAGGAGATGCCGCTTGAGAAGGTGACGAGCCCAGAAGTAGTAATGGAAGATGCCGTCCCAGAGAAGCGGATGGCTCTGGACATGGAGCACGATTTTAGTGATATAGGCTCTCCCTCTGATGGTTCGACTCCCGATCGACCATTAGTCAGGAAGAGCAGTCTCACATTCGCCTCGTTACCTGCACGAGAGCCTTTGACCACGAAGAAGAGCATTGGAAATAGGAACAGTCACATCGATCAAATAAGCAGGAATAGCTATATTGGTCGACTAACAGGTGGAAGTAGGCTTACTCAAGCTCAACTCGAAGTGGCGGAACCAGCAGACAAAGATATCAATGATGCCCCAGAAATCGATGGCCCTCGGCAAACAGCATTAAGGGAAGACTCCGATGCAGAGACAAGAGCAACTAGGATGCACAACAAGTCATCTACGCAGCAATTGCATGAAAAGATCAACATGCTTGGGAAGACTCAGCAGCCACGGCAATCAAAATCCATTCCTAATCTTGTCGCCTTAACGACGAAGCATAATCACGTTTCTGCAGAGACTGCTCAGCCTATCCCTACAGATAGTGGCCCATCCCACAAATACTCAGCCGATGATGACGATAGTTGGATCCAGCCACTGGAGTCAACACCACCTCTTCCCGCTTTGACAAAGAGCCACACCATGGACATGATGGAGAATATTCCAGAGCGTGATACCGTCGGCGACCTAGACTGGCATATACCTGCGCCAGAGCAGTGGTATGCACAGTCACATGATGATGATGATGCTCCAGGGCCATCGTCTCCTCCAAAATTTGGACACCAGAAGTCTGCCTCAACCGTGACCTTGGTCTCTCCCGGAAAATCCGCAATGGCATATATGGGTCATTCCAAGAACGTTTCGGTGTCAAACCCATCAAATCATTCAATGACTCCTTATGGTTCACCGAAGCGTGCCATGGATGGGCCCCTTAGCGCTTCCAAATCGAAGTTGCAATCCATTATGAAGACTGCAAAGAACTTGTTTACAAGTAGCGCCGGAGTTTCAGCTGCAGCGAAGATGGAAACGCTCTCGCCAACAGCTGTACGCGCAGCAGCGAACAATATGCCGGGATTGTACCCCAATATCTCTGCGATGATTGAAGAGAAGCCTTTGCCTCCCAGTCCTCCAAAAGAGCCTCGTCGCACACGGAGCTCGACAGAGAGACAGCGTGAGGAGGAGAAACACAAGCGCGAGCGTCAGAAAATGAACGATCAGCTTGAAAAGGCAAGGGAGAAAGAACGACAAAAGGCGAACGATTTTAGAAAGACACAGGAAAATGCTTCCCTCGCCAAGCCAGAACGACCACCAACGAGGGTCAGCCCTCGAAGAGCTCAGGAGGAAAGTTCAGGAGCACCTGCCAACGGACCTTCCCACCAGGCGCCAGCCTTGAAAACCAACGAAGCTAGACGTCCAGTAAGACCAACAAAAGAGACTCTACAGAAGTCGAGACCACCAACAGTGGCTATTAAGGTCGGTACTATGTCACAACGAGTCCTGCCGCAGGCGAATGGATCTGCTCACACACAGGATGCTCTAACCGGACCATCTGCATCGAAGCCCACACTGACTAAGAAGGCGAGCACTACCTCTATCAACACAACCGCTTCAGGTAGTAGCTTTAAAAGTTCGGTCACCTCCCAAGGGAAGCCGAAAGCGCTTGTGTTGGCTGCTCAGAAGAGGGAGCAGGAAGAACGTGAAGCCCAGCGTAAGGCTGAACAGAAGCGCGAGATGGAGCGTAAACGCGCTGTGCAACAAGAAGAAGCACGGCGACAGGAGCAAAACAAACGTGCGGAGAACGACAGGATTGCCCGTGAACGAGCAGCAGCAGAAGAAGCAAAGCGAAATGCCCAAAAGCAAGCCGTGGAGAAAAGGCGCTTGGAAGCTGCACGCAAGGCTGAACAACAACGAAATCAGAACGCTGCTGCTGAGCTTGTACGTCTCTCCATTTTTGTCCATGAAGATTTGCTAACGTACTCAGGCTACATCGTTGCACAAAGATCCTCAAAGCCATAGAAATGATGCAGGAATCACCCGTCCGCCTTCCAGAATGGCGGGAGCACCACCAATGCCTCGCTCGATGGTCAACCACCCACTGCCAAACCCTGCCAAACCGGCGAAGCGCCCAATAGAGGAAGACGGGACGTCAAACCGGCCACAGGCTTCTAAATACGGAGCTGCTTCACAGCAAGCTGACTCCAAACGCCGTAGGACAGAAGATGAAAGCATTATTGAAGCTCCACCTGTGAGGCCAACAATGGCACCTCCTATCCGACAATCGAGCATTAAACCTAAAGCTTCCATGCTGCCACATGGCTATACTCATGCTCCGGCGCCACCACCTATTAGAGATACGGCACCTCAGCTTTTTGGCAACCAGCAGAGCGCTTCAGCGTATCATCCTCAACCATACCATGGTCAGGGCAACAGACCCACTCATCCTATGGAAATGGCAAAATACACAAACCAGAAGATCGTGTTTGCTGACGTACCAAATCCCCAAGCACAGCATCAAAACCCGTTCAAGACGCCAACTGCAAACCATCATTATTCCTCGCAACAGCAGCAGCGGTCGACCAACGCAGCTAACCCGTCCCCTACGTACACTAACGGCGATAACATATCACTTCCAGAGATCCCGACAGACTCGGAAAATTCGGATTCGGATGCTACCCCAGCTAAGCCTCTACCTTCCTGGGCCTCTCCCTCTGCCCTTCAACGCACGCTCATGGAGCAGGATGCTAATGGCCTCGACCCTGATACCGTATTTGGGCCAGTGGCACCCTTGCGAATGGAGGAAGTATTCGCGAAAGGCACCCACAAGGATCGTCTGAAGAGATTGAGAGACCGAACTAGCAGTGCTAGATGGGTCGAGAGTGGAGATATCTTAACGCGAGAAGAGGTGGAGAAGGACAAGATTGCCAGAGAGAGGATCCGAGGTGAAGGAGGTTGGAGGATGGGAATCTCGTGATGGCAGTGCTATTAGAAATGCATGGGATGAGAATTATGCAGGCGGATTAAGCCTTCTCGTCTGTGGCATATGATTTATGAACTTGGGAAGAAATTGTCATTGTTCTGGCGTTCGGTATGGATGGACCTGCACGGTCCGGGTCTTTTGGATGGAAAGGCATCTTTGGGAATCGAGGCCTCCTGTTTTTATGCATATATTCATCATGAAGGCGGCCACCCAGAACTCAAGTATTGTATGGATACCTACGTATATTTATATGAGTTTTCCTTTCCCCCTCACCCAACTGAGTCTCCGAAAATTCGTATGAGTTTCCTTCTACCTTTTCGCTCCGGAAAAGACTCTTTATTTATTATCGTCAAGTCTATGACGGAATTGTGGAGAACAATGAATGCAGTAAAGACGGAGACCACCCTGCTCCTCCTCCGCCTCCGCCTCCGGACTCCAAGCCCCGAATTACAACGGATATTCTATGTACATAACTATCATGATATCTATGTAATACCTTCACGACTTCTCTACTGACCATGGCCATCTTTCCGTTTTATTGACCGAGTACAATCCAATTGACGAGGCCCGGGGGGAGGTTACAGTAGCCGTTCGTTCTTTCTCGATTATCGGATGTGCATTCCACACTTTACTTTGCTGCGAGGGTAGTCGAACTTTTTGGGATCCTTGGATTCGGGATTTGGGAGTTTGGTATCTTATGTATGTATGTGTGGGGTCGGTCTGTTGTGGTGTCGGTCAGATCGTTCTTGTACCAGCGGTCGCAGTACAAGCAGCAGCGCCACGGCTGCTACGGATATAAGTCCCGAAGGTTAGGGTTTGAGGCGAGGAGAGTGTATGCTACTGTTACTACTACTACGAAGGGAAGATCGGTTAACATGACGACGAAGAAGAAGAAGAAGGAAGAGGAGGACGGAGTGAAAGGTCGACGACCGAGAATGGCGGTTCCGGATTATTGTGATGTTGAGCTTGTGAGAGATGGGGGTGGGGAGGTGGTTTGGCCGGCACCCGGGGAGAGTATGGAGGGAGCGAGGAGATTTATCAGGGATTGGTATGGTTATTGGTTTTCACTCTCTTATTTTTCAAGAAACAAGTTGCTAATAGCTTTTCTAGCGTCGCCGCAGGGAAGAAGACTTTGATCGTGCCGGATAAAGACGCTGATGGCTTGTCGTCTGGGGTCACGCTGTACCGGACTTTGACAGCCCTTGGCCTGCCGGCTTCGATGATCGAGGTTCATCTCAAGCAGAAGGTGTCGGATATTCACCAAGATTACGAAAGGAAGGCGATGCTGGATAAAGGTCCTGCTTTCATATTTGTTCTGGATCAGGGAAGTATCGCTGCACCGCCGATCGTTGATTCGGAGGACACACGTTCGTTGATCATTGACCACCATCTGAGCGACCAGTTTCCAGAGAGGGCAGAGGTCGTCTCGGCATGTCATTACCCGCCTGTAGCTACGACGTCGCTTTTGACTTACGAGATATGTAAGGAATTGCATCCGTCCATCGAAGAGGAGTGTGCATATCTGGCTTGTATAGGCACGCACGGGGATCTGGGCAACACGTTGAAGTGGAACCCGCCATTTCCAGACATGTCCGCGACGTTCAAGCAACATTCGAAGAAAGCGATCAACGATGCTGTCTCATTGCTGAATGCACCTCGACGGACGGCGAAGTATGATGTAATCACAGCATGGGAGGCATTACTACAATCCAGGGGACCGAAGGACCTACTCAGCAACAGACGGTTGCTCATGGCTAGGGCTGAGATCAATGATGAAGTCGAAAGGCACACCCATACGCCACCAAAGTTTTCTAAAGATGGGAAGATCGCTGTCTTGCGCATCAATTCTGCGGCACAGGTACATCCAGTCATCGCAACACGATGGGCTGGCTTTCTTAATTCAAGAGCCTTAGAGATAGTCATGGTTGCGAACTCGGGATATGCTCCTGGGGTTGTGAATTTCTCTTGTCGAATAGCTAGGTGTGCACGGAATCGCGATCCACCGGTTAACATAATCGAATCTTTGAAAGCTGCAGCAGACTTGTCGACCGAGGGTCTCGCTGAAAGACTGGGAACGAGTTTCGCGAGGGGCCACAAGGAGGCTAGTGGAGGTATTGTACCCGCCGACGCCTTTGAGGAGTTGATGTCACTGCTCAAAGTGGGGGAGAAGCCGGATAAGCCTGAGGACTCGAGTCCGGCTAAGAAGAAGCAGAGGACCATCGATACAAGCCCTCAAAAGAACACACTGGGAAACTACTTCAAAGCGAAGACTTGAGGATGCTGTGAGACTTCTGATGGCACTTTCGAATCCAACTTAGCGGCCTTTATGTCCCCTCGCTGGCGAGCTTTCTATCAGATCTTGCTGCTGACTCTGAAAAGCATCCGCTCAAGCCACAAGTCATGCACGACGGTGATAGCCTTTGGCATCACGCACTGAACATATTGTTTCAGGAGATATGCTTCTTACTTGCCGGGAATATACCAGCGTCGATGTCGACTCAATAACGAAATGCAGTATCCCGGCAGTAGGGTAGATATAAATGGCACGGAGGTTACTTAGGAAGCCTTGAGAGACCGTCTCGAAACATGTCTGTGTCTCCGAGGATAGCAGTGCTCCGTTGACCAGTCAGTTATGTCGACTACAGAGCTGAGGATGAGAAACAAACATACCTACATTTCTCTATGGTCCAGTTGGGGGTTAATGCTCGTCGTCCTTGGGCCTTGGGGTGGGGCAGCAGTCGTTTCACTATTATTCCCCGCAATCGTCGTCATTGTGGGGAGCTATTATTTTTCTTTACATACAATATCTCTCGATATCCAGTCGCATGTGCATTGGGTAGTTGTGATGAGCGGTTAATATTGCAACTGCTAGATATATGGTTTCTTTCATTGGTGGCTTCTCAAGAGAAAGAAAGCACTCGCAAAGACTTTCTGTCCGTAGAACCATCTTGTTTGGTCGACCTTGCAGTCGTATTTGATCGAGTTATCTTCCTTGTAATTTTTTAGCTTCACCTCGACACCAGACAGCCATGGCTTCATCACGGATACAAGAGCTTCCAGATGACTTCGACTCGTCGCTCGACCTCAACAATGGCCCCGCAGATGCATCCTTGGAAGAAACCATCACGAGGTTTTCCGCCGAGACGTCGCCCTCGGTACCATCTGCCGGCCCCACCTCCATCGAGGAGGTATTGAAAGAATTTGGCAAGACACCGCTGTTCATGGATCAAGGGGACGTCCAAAATCCGACCGTGCAGGAGGACTCAATGCTGGAGGCCATGCGTGCTCTTCAATACGAGGGGACGAAGTTAGAGATTGCGCAGGGCTTTAAAGATCAGGGCAATGAGCAGGCCAAGGCTAAAATGTGGAAGGACGCCAGAGAGTTTTATACCAAGGCTATAGCGGTACTGCTGGGGAAGATAGAAATCCCCACTGATCCTCAAGATGAGCCGCAGACGGAAGAGGAGAAGGCCGAAGAAGCGAAGAAGGAAGTAAGCCTGCTGGAAACATGCTACGTAAATAGGGCTTTGTGTCAGCTCGAGATAGGTAGGGTAGCTAATAAACCAGTCTTTGACACAATTCCACTTCTCGAGCGTTGATGTAGCTGACTTGAATGCTAGGTAACTATCGCTCCACCACACTCGACTGCACGGCGGCCCTCAAGATCAATCCTACAAATGTCAAAGCCTACTACCGCTCGGCATCAGCATTGTTCAAGGTGGAGAAGCTCGAGGAAGCTGATGATGCATGCACCCAGGGCCTCCAGGTGGATCCCAAGAACGTTGCATTGAAGAAACTCCAAGACCAGATCGCAGCAAAACAAGGAACGCAAGCCAAGCTTAAGGCGAAGAGGGAAGAAGAGATACAAGCGAAGAAACGACAGCAATTCGTTCTGTCGGCCGCGTTGAAGGCGCGAAACATCACGATTAAAGGATCCGACCAAGCACCGGAGCTCGAGGATGCAGCAATTCATCTGGAACCTGATCCGGAGAGCCCTCAAAGCTCGCTCGTCTTTCCCGCCATGTTCTTATATCCCATGCACGCACAGAGCGACTTTATCAAGGGCTTTGGGGAACTGCAGACCATTGCTGATCACTTATCTTACATCTTCCCGTTGCCGTGGGACACTGAAGGCTTGTACACACCGTCTGGGGTCGAATGTTTCATGGACACAAATAGTGGCGGTATGATCAAAGTCGGCAAGAAATTGACTTTACTGAAACTGCTATCGAATGGCAAGACTGAGATCGTTGATGGATTGGTGAAGATACACATTGTGCCAACCAAATTGGCTCCCAAATGGATAGAGGAAATGAAAGCGAGAAAGAAAGGGTGAAAGCAAGCACGCACATCTCCCCCCGGGATATTCAAATCAGGCGCCACTGTCTTGGAATGGATGCAGCTCGTCTTTCCAACTTGAAAGTAGCGTGCCCCTTTTGACGTTGGGGTACACTGCCTAACACATGGATGCCCTGGTCGCAATGTACCTTGGTAAACAGCGCTTGAGAGATATCTTAGTTGGACCATCTTTTTGGAGACGACAGGCTGCAGGCAGAAGGATATTATCAACTGGCTCACCGCTTGGTGTGAATAACACTCGAAACGAGTAAAAGTATGGTGCCTATGTGTCCTTGTCCAATGCACAATATGTCTGGGTGCATGCATAAGGAACGCGCCGCAATTTCATCGAACCAAGGAAAGGCTGAACAGTTGCCATCATCAGGGAGAGAGCCGAGAGGCACCATCATGCATTCCGTACGATCGGGGAAACTTGGTACAGGTATGCTCATGAATGATCTCTCAACGACTCCTACATGGTCTACAAGCAGTGGCAGATATTGGGCGGGCAGTTGATTTCGAGATGATCTTCTGGAGAGGTAGTACGATCATTTAGCGTTTATGTTAATAGGGAAAGAATCCTGGTCTAGTCGTTCCTCGGCCATTCTTGTGACGAAATGAACTGCTTCTGTATGCTGCCATATCCCTGAAACTGGAGGGAGTGTCCATTGGGCATAATACGCCAATCACGTTGCAGTTCATGCACTATGATATTGCCTAGAGACGCTTCAGATGTGGACCTAGAGGATTCCATGTCGCATCCCGATGCTGTCTCCATTTGCTCATTGTCTGGTCCATTTGAGTCGGTTGTCTTCGGTTGTCTTCGGTTCTCTTATATTCCTTCTTTGTAGAGCATGATATACGTAATACACGCTATACATTAGGAGCAAGGACATACCGTATCTCGGTGGAAGAGAGGAGGAATTCAGATCGCTGAGGAGACCTACTGTAATGGCGAAGAGGTAATTGTGGATGTGACTGGATCTTCCAATGATAAAGATTATCCACCGTACCTACTACGTAGTAGCATCATATAATACCGTACTGTATCGTACAAGTAGGACGTCCTTGCTGCCACGTCCCCTTCCTCTTCCCCTACCTTATTCGCCGACTCCATGAGACTCTGCTTACTGTCTGCGTAGATATCCTGGCAGAGGAGGGTGTAACCTGCCTGCAGGAAAGGTCTCGATGTGACACAATACCAGATCTATCCTGGTCTGCGCCTAACGAACCGAAAGCATCAGACACTGGACCGACCATAGAGGATGCACACCTAACTTCAAGCCACTGAGGAAATGACCGTACACCGTTTTCCATCGGTTGAAAGAATGGGCCAAAAGGGCGGATGCAATTGGTCGATGATGTACTCTACTACGTAGTATTCCCGGGCCTAGTCGATCCCGTGCCCACCCCAAAGAATTCAAAATGATCTTATCCAACATCGCCAATCCCTCTCGCCTATCCCTACGAGCCTATCCCTTTCGCTATCCCGATGCCTATCCATTTCATCCAGACCACCATTAACCTTACTTTTTAATGCCCTGGGGCTACCCCAAGAATATCTGAGCGCAAAAAAAAGGGAAACTTGCAGCGAGTCGCAGAAAAAGATAACGTGGCCCTGCTTCCCACCCCCCCAAAAAGGTTCAGCTCTTACCGAAGCCCCAAATAAGAATAAGACCGTGATTGGCATCATCAATCGCTGGTCAGGTCAGGATGAACCCCACTGCTTTTGCTCCTCCTGGTCACCAGCAGATGCCGTATGGTGGTGCTGGCTTTGATCCTTCCATACCGCGACCGAATTCATCCTTCCCTTATCCTCAACAGCCACAGTATCCACATCAACAGCAACCATATCCTCCCCAGGCTGGCTTCCCTCGTGGCCAGCCACAGTACTTTCAGCAGCAGCAAGCATCTCATCCCGGGAACCTGCAATCACCGGCCCCTACTGGAAGGCCTGGTCCCTTAAATCAACCGGGCGCGTTCCAAGGTCTGGAAGGTATGTGGCCAAAGCATCCCCCCGCTCCTGCAATCATGCCGTGTAACCCCATCTCATATATGCGCCATATGTGTCGCCTGATGTCGATCAACAGTAAATGCTGACCAGCTCTGTCCATAGGCCAGACCTTCTCTGCGCCGCCCTATAGTCAGCCTATGAGCGCAAATGCTCTAACCTCTTCGATGCCACAGAGTTTGCAGTCGCACTTTCCAGGTTCGACAGGCGTATCTCAGCAATCAACTCCAGCGATGGCTGCACCTCCTCAGCTCGCAAGTCAGAACATGGTAATGACACCTCAAAAGCCGTCAATGCCGAGTGGCCCGTTCGGCGGTCCACCACCACCAACGCAGACACCAGTGCAGACACAGGCAGCAGCGGCGCAGGGTTTGATGCCACCATTATCTCCAAAGTCTGCTAGCAGGGAGAAACTACGAGTTTCGCTTCTACTCGAGATAAATAGTAGCTTACTCCAGGAGATTATTTCTTTACAAGCCCAAGGGAAAGCCGGGCTACCTGGTCAACCTTCGCCTACACACGAAGGATCCCCAGACCTCAGCGGTAGTCCTGGCGATCCGTCCAAGTCCGCAAGCACCGGCGTGAAACAGCAGCCTAGCCAGGAGTGTGCGGATTGCATGCGTCGCTTACAAGCGAATCTGTCATATTTGGCCGCTGTGGCAGATCGTCATAAAAGGACTGCTGCCACATTCCCGCAGTCTCCCGCGATCATGACACCGCCGCCTCACTTGCAAAGTGTGAGGGATCTATATAAAAAAATGAATGCAGTGTTCCCCGGCGCTCTCAAAGCTCTTGCTCAACAGAATCAGATGGCGATGGCGCAGGCGCATGCTCAAGCCCAAGCCCATGCTCACGCTCAGATGGGGGCTGGTACTCCCATGCAACCGCATACTGTGGGTCTATGATGGAGGAGATGAAACCAAGACGTGGTGCAAAGGACAGTGATAGCATGGCCGGTCGAAAATATTGCCAGCGTCCTTCGCCAACCACGCTAGAATTCGTTTAAAGGGCAATTGTGAAAGGGGTCGGAGAGGTGAGATCGAGCTATGTCTACATGTGGGACAGGGAGAGCAAGGTCTCTGGCTATGATGTCTTCCGATGCGGACGCTCATGCTCCAGAATATACGATCAGTGATCTATATGACTACCTAGGATGGGGGCTACCAGAAACGGATCTGAAGTTATTGTACGATATTGTACGATTTCTAATGTTTATGGATGGATTAGGTGAAGGGGGGACATTTTCTGGAAGTTGATGTAACAACTCAGGCGCTCGGATATAGGTATCTGCTCTATATAGGAGTTCACAGGGCTCAGTTATTACTCAATTGATTGACGATTTTAATTTGGAAAGTTCTGATATGTATCGATTCTATTATACTGGCAAGAGAAAGCGCGCGTCTTGTCTTGTCATGAGTATCTGATGTGTCTAACGCGCGCTTGACGTTAAGCTGCGATTCCCGTCCGAGTCACCAAGGGTTTGCACGTGCCTAGCAAGGGTCCTTACTCCACTTCTTGAGCTTTTTCGGGGTCCTGATGTGCACCTCCAAGATCTTCGGTGCAAGATGTCCAAGGTACCAGCCAGTCGTGTGGCCGTGCAAGAAACCAGCTGAGACGACCCGCCACTTGAATTGGTGCATCTGTACCTTTTTAATATATATTGGACAAGGCACGAAAAGGTCCCTTGTAGGCACTGGTATCCCATCTCGCACAATTGATTGGAGGCGCACTGCTCAGTAACCGCTGTACTCTCGGCCGCCATTGCAGGCTCTTTTCCTTTTCCACCTGGATGAACTTCAGTGCCGCCCCTGCCACGAAAAGGGGATTCTTCACTGCACAAGCGTACATCTTCAAGTCTACAAGATCGATCACATTCAGCTCCTCCTTTCGACCTCTCACTGCTCCAGTCAACGCTCGTAACTTCGTTCCGTCCACCCCTGTGTCACAGAGCTTCCGCATCTCTCGGCCACCACCGGTCTCCTTCAACCTCAGAGCTTGGAGGCCCCAGTCATACTCGACCTCGTCTAATATGGATTTGAACGGGGATGCAAGACCTAAGCGCAAGTCACCACCGATCCATGCGCTCGAACGCCCTGCGAAACACCTTCGCCCTGAAGCGTCGGTCCTGACGCCTGGGGACAGTACTCCGCAAAACGGCACCGTTTACGATGTAGAGAATGATCTCGATGATCTACGACCTTTGGGAGCGCTCACTACAACGGCAGATTCGCCAGAATGGCAAGAGACGATAGAGACGGTGGTAAAGAGTGTTGTCTCAATACATTTCTGTCAGACATGCTCCTTCGACACGGATCTGTCCATGAGCAGTCAAGCTACAGGCTTCGTGGTGGATGCGGAACGAGGTTACATTTTAACAAACAGACATGTTGCATGCGCTGGTCCTTTCTGGGGTTATTGTATTTTTGACAACCACGAAGAGGTGAGCGCCACATCATCACTATTGATTGTAACCTAACTGCTGACATATTCAAACAGTGCGATGTGAGACCAATCTATCGCGATCCCGTCCATGATTTTGGCATCCTCAAGTTCGACCCAAAAGCTATCAAATATATGCCTCTCACTGCACTACCTCTTAGACCAGATTCGGCCAGAGTTGGAGTTGAGATTCGAGTCGTCGGTAACGATGCGGGAGAGAAGCTTAGTATTCTGTCTGGTGTGATCAGTCGACTTGACAGGAATGCTCCGGAATACGGCGAGGGGTATAGTGACTTTAACACAAATTATATTCAAGCAGCAGCAGCCGCGAGTGGTGGAAGTTCTGGCAGTCCCGTCGTCGACTTGAAGGGCAATGCTATTGCTTTACAAGCCGGTGGAAGGATGGATGGCGCAGCAACCGACTATTTCCTCCCCCTCGACCGACCTCTACGTGCCCTGCAGTGCATACAGCAGGGCAAGCACATCGCACGAGGGACCATTCAGACCCAATGGATGTTGAAACCCTTTGACGAATGTCGTCGATTGGGACTGAACCCTAGCTGGGAAGCTGCTGTACGTAAATCAGCACCGAACGAGACAAGCATGCTTGCCGCAGAAATCGTCCTTCCAGAAGGACCTGGGGACAATAAGCTTGAAGAGGGTGACGTTCTCATTAAGGTCAATGGCGAACTTCTCACATCATTTGTAAAGCTTGATGCTATCCTGGACTCGAGCGTTGGCGGAACAATCACCCTACTGGTCCAAAGAGGTGGCGAAGATGTCGAGGTCAGACTGCAGGTAGACGATCTCCACGCCATTACTCCGGACCGATTTGTAACCGTTGCTGGAGGCAGCTTCCACGACCTGTCCTATCAGCAAGCCCGATTATATGCTATTGCTGTAAAGGGTGTTTACGTCTGTGAAGCGGCTGGGTCTTTCAAATTGGAGAATACGCTCTCTGGCTGGATTATCGACACCGTCGATCAGAAGCCGACACCAAATATGAAAACATTCATGGAAGTGATGAATACGATCCCCGATCGTGCCAGAGTCGTCTTATCCTATAGGCATATCCGTGACTTGCACACGCGAGGTACTAGCATTGTCCAAATCGACCGACACTGGCACCCGAAGATGCGTCTGTCTATCCGCAATGACGAGACAGGTCTTTGGGACTTCAATGACATTGGGAAGCCTCTTCCCGCCATCCCACCTCAGCCACGAGCGGCGTCTTTTATTCAACTCGACGGTATCAAGGAGAAAGCAGCGGCCCAGATAGTACGGTCCTTCGTACGAGTCTCCTGCAATATGCCCGTTAAGCTCGACGGTTATCCGTCTGCACGAAAAACAGGGTTTGGTTTGGTCGTCGACGCCGAGCGAGGCATTGTTATCGTTTCTCGGGCTATCGTACCCTACGACTTATGTGATATCACAATAACGGTAGCGGACTCTATCATTGTAGAAGGCAAGGTTCTCTTCCTTCATCCGCTACAAAATTATACTATCATCAAGTATGACCCTTCGCTTGTAAAAGCGCCGGTCCAAACCGCGCGCCTAGCAACAGAGACGATCAAACAGGGCACAGAGACAATTTTCGTTGGTTTCAACCAGAATTTCCGCATCGTTGTTGCGAAATCGACTGTCACTGATATCACAACTGTTGCCATTCCAGCCAATGCTTCTGCGCCACGCTATCGGGCTATCAACCTTGACGCTATCACGGTTGATACTGGTCTTTCTGGTCAGTGTTCAAACGGCGTGCTTCTGAATGCTGATGGCGTTGTCCAAGCACTATGGCTGAACTACCTTGGCGAGCGCACACCTTCCAGCCACAAAGATGTGGAGTACCATCTGGGACTTGCTACGCCTTCACTTCTCCCAATCATTTCTCAGATACAGGAAGACACGAAACCCAACCTGCGCATACTGAATATGGAATCCTATGTGATTCAGATGTCACAGGCTCGCATTATGGGTGTAGCTGAAGAGTGGATCCTGAAGGTCGCAGAGGTCAACCCCTCGCGGCATCAGCTCTTCATGGTCAGGAAGATCGACTGCGCTGCGCCTGGTGCTAAGGATGCTGAGGGTGAAACGTTCCAGGAAGGAGATATTATCTTAACACTTAATGGCAAGCTCATCACGCGTGTTTCAGAATTCGATATCATGTATGACAAGGAGTTCTTGGATGCCTTGGTCGTGAGAAGCGGTAAGGAATTGAAGCTCCGAGTTCCCACGATCGCCACGTCAGACATCGAGACGGATCGCGCAGTCATATTCTGTGGAGCTGTTCTTCAAAAACCGCATCATGCGGTCCGACAACAAATCAGCAAATTACATTCGGAGATCTACGTGTCTGCTCGAAGCAGAGGATCACCTTCTTATCAATATGGCCTGGCGCCAACCAACTTCATCACTGCCGTCAACGGTGTCGAAACCAAAGATTTGGACTCATTTGTGAGCGAAGTACGAAAGATCGGTGACAATGAATATTTCCGACTTCGGGCGGTGACGTTCGACAATGTGCCATGGGTAGTCACCATGAAGAAGAACGATCACTACGTAAGTCATCTGTGCCTTGAACATGCGTTGCATTTCTAACATTTTCCCTAGTTCCCGATGTCAGAGTATGTCAAAGACCCAGAGCACCCGAAGTCGAATGCTGCCGGTTGGCGCGCCGTCTCATACGATGGCAAAGGACATCCCAGGAAAGGAAAGGCGGAAGAAGGAGCCCCCCTCACAGCGGAGGGAATGGATGAAGGTGGTGGTATGAGTGACGGAGGCGAGGAAGGTCCTGATGATCTGGAAATGGGAGAAGGGGCAGAGGTGTAGATTTTGGAAATACATTGTATATATGCAAGCCACTGGCTCGTCGCAAGACATGTGGTGGCAGCGCGACACAGTTACGGGGCGGTATATAGGGAGATAGTCATTTTTGGCTTTATGGACATCTCTCTCTCATGCGTCGTGGGATGTGAATCTGGCAGGATGATTCATCGTGGTATGAGGGATGGATATACAAAAGAATGGTGCGAGTATGTTGAGCCATATACTCCATCGAGAATGCCGCGATGCCTTCTGATATGCCGCGATAAGCTTCAGCTTCTCATTCCGTCGTTGATATCAAAGGACCAATTGTGATCGGCACCGTTCCCGGAGTAGGCGACAGATATCATGTTTTGGTCCACAAAATTGTCACACCCACCATGTAAGCAACGGCGCATTAAAGGACAATGAAATCCGAAAGCAGCTCGGCTGTAACGTGAGAGACTCGATCTGAAACAGAGAGAGAGAGAGACAGAGAGAGATTGGTCATGTCTATCTCGGTTTTGGCATGTAGCGAAGGGTTTTCCATCTCAGTCTATTGGAAAAAGATTTGCAAGACCTGTCTACTTATTACTTTGTCGAGTATGTCGAACCGTGTCTGGGTAGACTGGCCCGTGTAAGATAATTAGTGAATGTAAGGGAAGTGATTAATTAGTCTGTGAGGGTGGGTTGAACGAAGGGATTGCCATTGCTTGGCGTCCTGTAACGACGACTATGGAATCGAGGGGCGCAGATGCGAATTGCCCTTTGTATTACCTTTTGCTCTCTCCCTTGAACACAACGACGGCTTGCTCTGTACAACATCAACCACCATGCGCAGACGACTCTTTTCTCCTTGTCACAATTGTACAACGTTGCAACTTCATTTCTTGATGCCTAATAAGAGCTGTCTATCTCATTTCAGCAACTTCATGATGGGTGCGATGAAAAGCTAGAGACTTGCTCAACAATCAGTGGATTTGTGTCTCGATCACTGCTCTCCTAGTCACATTCTTGTCTTCCTTCGAATAATGTCAAACGACCAGGAATCTCACAAAGTCTATCATCGAGGTGACTCAATCAGTAACATTGAGACTCGTCGCTTTCCCTTGAAGCTTCGATGGGACTTTCAGGTTTCCATACCAATCCCCTTCCCGAAATTCATTTTGACGTACAATACCCCTTCCCGTCTACTAAGTTCGTTCATCATGTTTTCTCCATGATCCCATCTCGCGACAACAGCCTCTTGTCTCGCGTGAAAGAAGTAGTGGATGCTTTGAGCGAAAGTGCTATCGCGACCCCTTGTTGATCAGTGGACTTCGAACACGCTCTCCCTCCCGTTCTTGTGCCGGAAGTGACCTTAGTGGCATTTGTGGCGTTCTCACATTTCCATCTCATCTACTAATACCCTTTCACGTCCTCGCAAGGGTGAATTGACTACGACGAAGTTCTCTTTCTCTGATGATGGTCCTTCGAATGAAATAAATCATTCAATCATCAGGGAAAGACGGTGTCAGATCCAGAATGAGCACTCCGGATTATATGGCAGACTCGGTGGCATTCGGAGCACATCAGCCGCAGGTTACATCTCACAGCAGACCTTCGGCGTGGTCCAATATCGTTCATTTACCGCAGTCCCATCTAGATGCTACATTTGCACGCCCATCGCTCGCGCGCTATGCTAATCGGATCCTCTTATGCCTCGTGCCCAGCTTCTTACATGGCATCGTACCTGGGACACATGCAAGTCCCAAAGCGCCAAAACCTCTCCATCCATCAGCTGCGTTAGACGGACTGCGAGGCGTCGCGTCATTTGGTGTTACAATCCTTCATTTTATCTATACGTTTACAAATAGTCAGGACTGGGCCTGGGGCTGTCGGGAGGGCGACTATCACTGGTACCAGTTGCCCATGATCAATGCCTTGTGGCGTGGCCCAGCACTGGTCGCATGCTTCTTCATTATTTCGGGATACGTTCTCACTATCAAGCCTTTGCGACAGATTCGCAATCGATCCGATGAATCGTTCTTACAGACCATGGGCTCCTCCATCTTTCGAAGAGGCCTCAGACTTTACATTCCCACCATCCTGGCTACTTTCCTCACCATGTTACTCACCTGGGCGGGTGCGTTCGTCCGTGCGACAGAGAACTGGAATCGGGGAGATGCCATCTTTCTGGTGGAGCCACCTCCACCCCGCATGGCCAATCTGACTGCACAGTATAGACATTGGAAAGAATCAGTGACGCCCATGGTTGACTTCTTCCATCTTGAGAGGGTCAACTCGGAATACGATCCACATCTCTGGACAATCCCTATCGAGTTTCGAGGGTCGATGGTCCTCTTTCTATTTGTCGTTGGCCTCTCTGGTCTCAGTACTATAGTTCGGATTCTCCTCGAAATCTTTTCCATCGTCTACTGTATATACTTTGCGCAACATGATATTGTCCTATTTTTTGTCGGCCTTTTCCTTGCCGAATTGCACCATATTTACGATGCCCACGGAACAAAGAGCATCCAAGAAAACGGGATCCACGGCGATCGCTTCTACGACACATCAGAGACCAGACCCTTCCTCCCAGCTCATGAAGATCACGACCCAGAAAAGCCAGCATACATTCGTCGCTACTCATTTTCTAATCTATCACGGTTCCCGTTCTCGACCCCCGCCTGGGCCGTCCTGCTCTTCATGTTTGGAGCTTTTCTCACTGGCTATCCATTCTCAGGACCTGAAATCAGTGTTCTTTACTATCCCTTCCTCTTAATCAACTCGAGTCCATACTTCTGGGAATGTGTCGGTCCGATCATGATCATGATGACATCCCTTCTCTCGCCAACGGTCGCATGCCTCTTCACAAACCGCCTCGCTCAATATCTAGGGAAAATATCATATGCGCTCTACATCGTTCACGGAAACGTTAGACGAGGTCTGACTTACGTTGCTATGCCGTGGGTGTGGAGAATCGTCGGTGGGCAGGAAGGCTCGATACGGTATGGTACTGGAGTGTTTTTGGCAACATGTATTACTTTCCCAGTGACCATCTGGTTGGCAGATATCTGGTGGAGGGTGGTGGATGAACGGAGCGTGAAATTTGCTAGATGGGTGGAAGAGAGATGTAGGAGGAAGAAGGAGAATTGAGATGGCTGCGATGATGATATTAGCAACGGAGGAACGCATATATCTTGTTCATTTACGGACTTGCAATTAGACATGGTACATCAATTCCGACCGACATGGCATTTGCACTTTAAAAAAGATTTCGAAAAGGCTATCAAATATTATATACAATACACCCAAGTACCTACTTCCCAATAAGTCGTGCACCCTTTCACAATTCCCCCGACTGTGACTGACTGCATACAGCATAATCCTCCCCCCAGTCCAACGATTTGTTCTAACGCCAGCACAGAGTAATCAATGAATTACCTAGGTGTCTAAAGCACTAGAGAACTTATGTCTCCCAGATCCCCTAGGTAGCTTATGCACATACATAAATTCGCTTCCCCAAACCTACAGTACGCCCGAGTATCTTATAAGCCTTTTTTTTTTTTTTGCCAATTAAGCAATTCAAAAAAGGACGGACGGACCGAAGCGAAGCGCGGGCTTGGTATTTGCTTGGCTTGGGCGGCAATTTACATCATCAATTTCATTCTAATTAATATTACTGTGTATATCAGTAGAGTATAGGAACGTAGGTAGGTCGTTGTACATGTAAAGTTAATCAGATATATCGCGAGGTTCTCGGCTTTGTGGGCTGGAGTTGTTAGTTACAGGGTAAGTAAGTAAGTAAGTAATGGATGGAGAGAGGTTCAGTGAGTGAGTGAGTGAGGGATTGATTGATTGATTGAATGAATTGGAAAGAGCGTGTGCGCAGCAGTGGTTAAAAAGGTAAGGTAAAGGTGAGAGAGAATCTTGTTTGTTTTGTGATAGGGGACAAGGTCCTCCTCCTCCTCCTCTTCCCACACTCACCGTTTCTTTCATGTAAGTATCATAACACTTTCCTTTCAATGATCCTATTCGTTGTTAGGAAGGAGAGGGGAAACAGCGCGTAGTCTTACATAACAGTACCGATTTACCCAGGTACCCAGGTACCTACCTAGGTAAGGTAGGCACTGGATGTTTCGCTTGTCCCTCTCTTTAAATTAACGACGAGGTGGTCCGAGCGAGCTGGGTCCCTCTCTCATCTTCTTCATGTCTCTCTCTAGTTTCACATCTTGTTCTGACCAAGTCACTCGGATTTGCTCAACACTTGCCAATCTGTTGTAACTATTCACTAGTTCACTGGACTTGTCGGAAGTACCACATAGGAAAAGCAAGCTGTAACAGCTGAAACAACGAAGATCATCAAAGCCCCTCCCTCCCCTCTCCTCCACACCACCGCCATAAGAGACAACGACTTCCAATCTAACATACAACCCAACCCATCTTTCCCTTGTTCATTTCAGTCTTACCATACCTTTCGGTGAGCAGAAAATCAAAACATGTCGTTCCTCAACAACCTTGTCTCCGAGTTCGTGAACAAGGGTGAACATCAACAACAAGCACCGCCCTCAGGCAGCTCCTACGGATACCCACAAGGAGAACCATACGCGCAACAAGGCGGTGGCTATGGCGGCCCCCAACAACAAAGACCTCAAGTTCCGTACCCTTGGGTCGCCGAATGGGATCAACAGGTAGATCGTTGGGTCTACATCAATCGGGAGACTGGGTATCGGAGTTTGGAATTCCCCGGCGGTGCTGGTGGCGGCGGTGGTGGTTATCCGCAGCAACAACAGGGCTATGGTTACGGGGGTGGACCTAGTCAGTATCGAGGAGAAGGGGGTTATGCTGCTGGCCCGCCGCCACCACAGCAAGGCTACTACGCCGAGGAAGAGGTTCGAGAAAAGAGTCATACGGGAAGGAATGTTGCATTGGGGGCTGCGGGAGGGTTGTTGGGTGGAGCGTTGTTAATGCATGAAGGCGAGAAAGTTGGTAAGTCATCATCTCGACTTCCTTTCCATCTTTGCTCAAAGCAGTTCGTTCCTTGATTGATGTGGACATAATCCTCCTGACTGCTTTCCCTCCCTCTGTTTCTCCACCACCACTAACACCCTCTCCACAGAAGAAAACTGGGACGAAGACAAATCCCGCTTCGAAAACGACGTATCCGACTTCCCCGACGAAGCCGCCGCATACACAGGCCGCAAAGTCCAAGAGGTCGAAGACATCCCGCAAGACGTCGAGCACGGTTTCGACGACGTTGTGCAGGACGTCGAGGACGTACCCGATGACGTGGCGGGATGGGCTGGGCGGGATGTCGGCAGGGTCGAGAGGTGGGGGGATGGGGTTGAGGGGAGTTATGATGAGGGGAGGGCGGAGGAGAGGTATGATGATGATTATTGAGGGAGGGTGACGCAGGTAAAAAAACATGGGAATGAATGAATGATGACGATGATGATTATGATGGTGATTGTTCATGGTTCTCATCGCTACCAGCGCATACATTAGGTACCTAGAATGGTAGTCCATAAAAGCAGACAAAAGAGAGAGGGGGGAGGGGAGGGGAGGAAAGGGAGAAGGGAGGGAACTACCCAGCGAAACAAGGCTTGTCATATCCAAATAAACCAAAAGATCTCGCCCCTTTTGTCCTTCCTTTCTTTCCTCCCGAAGACATGCAGTCTACCTTTTTCTTTTTCTTTTCTTTTTTTTTCTTCTTTTGAAATTAATATTAATTGTATCAAAGAGCCGTCATAAGTCAAGTTGTTGTTAAAACCTGAATGGAAATGAGAAATGAGAAAGACCCGTTTTTGATGTGATGGGGATTGGATTCGGTCGATTCATTAATCAATCTGAATCTGAATTTGATCTGTATCTGTTTACAAAGAGAAAGGTACAAATTGGAAAAAAAAGAAGAAGATTACAAAGCAGACAAAAGTGTTCACTGGGTACGCGATCTAGGGCTGTACCTTTTCGTGTCTTCATCTTTACCTTCGGCTTCGGCTTCGGCTTCATTGCCCTCGTCGTCGTTCTTTTGCTCTTGCTCCTCCTCCTCTTCATGTTCCGACGGGCTCTGCCGCGGTTGTGGATCTGATTCGTCGAGTTGGGAGTGAGACCTTTTCGAGCCTCGTGGGGAGCTGATGTCGAGATTGAGGCCGAGACCGGGATTGGGGTTGTTCGAGGGCGAGGGTGAAGATGACGAGGACGAGAAGAGGGAGTCGTGCGGAGCAAGTGGTGGGACATAGAAACCTGAGGACGGTAAGGTAGGAAGAGGAGCAGGTGGCGGAGAGCGGGGATCGACAATCGTGGGTGGAGGGTTGAGTTGTCCTTCTGAGGGTGAGGAGCTCAGCAAATATATTGTTTCGGTTGTGGCTGTGGTGGAAACAGTTTGGATGGCTGATGTAACGCCTCGGTAGGTGGGAGGAGATGGCGTGTCAAGATCCACGAAGCCTCCTCGATAAGCTGCTTGAGAATGAGAGGGCTGAATGGTACTGCGAATTGATGATTCGGGGATGGTGGCGAGTTGAGGCAAGAAGCCATGAGTTTGTGTCGGGTGCCCTGCAGTTCTGCCACTGCGGTCGAAAGTAAAATTTGAGTTGAACAGCGTGTGATCTGGTGCTTCGTCTTCGTCGTCTGTAAGATCGATTGCACCTAGTGCGGACGAGCCTCCAATCCCGAGCACGGCCTGTTGCGAAAGAGGTCGCTGAGGTTGCTCTACTGCCAACGCAGACGCTAGCTGCGTAGGTTGCGGATTGGTGCCGGTGATCTCATCATGCCGCGGCACTTCTTTTCTAAGTAGGCCGTTTGCCTCGGCGGCTGTGACGATTTTTGCCCTGCACAGAGATTAGCCAACTGGCCGAATCCAGAGATATGCTTCCTTACCGGCTGAATTTAACAGTCTGTCCAACAGGCTCCAATCCTCTTTGGACATTAGAAGCATTGGAACGCCACAGATGCTGAGCGACTGACGTGGTCATCTTTTCCACGAGGCCTTTTGCGGCATCTCTGGGATCTTTGTCCTTCAAAACACGTTTGTAGAAGAGCAAGGGTGGGTTCTGTACGGTCCAATTCGCGGGCACACGGTCGGTTGCAGAGTCCGAAGTACTGAGACCACCCACTATAGCGCCATCCGCTTTCAATCCATCGTAGTGTATGAACCTGTTCTCTCCACTTTGATCATCCCAAAATACCGTGAAATGAGGAACGGTGCGGTTACCACACGGAATATCCTTCATATAGATGCCTCCCAACCACTGATACGTAACGGAACGTTGCACAGTTTCCACTGTCTCTTGGGTAAGCTGACGATGTTGATCTGTGTCACCATCAGAGCTGGGGTCCGGGTCGTTAGGTAGGATCTCATCATAGGTAAAGTCCAGTTGGCCTGTATGGTGTAGAGCTTTCACACCCTCGGGTAAAGCGATGACGAGTTGTTCGGGTAGTTCAGATTGACTTAGTATGCGGGTGCGCTGTTGTGTCTGACGGCAGGACGGACATTGTGTAGTTCGCCGGAAATAATCTTGGATCAATCTTTGCATGTCGATTGGTTCAGCATTGTCTCTGACGGACGGTACGATACTTTCCACACGAGAAGCCCGTTTAATCCTCTGCTTAGTGTTCCCACACGGGCACTCATCGTTGATGATACGTCTCGAGAAGGCAAAGATCCCAAGACCCTCTGTGATATCCTCCCACAGTCGCAACACAGATTGTAGCCCTCCAGAATTGTAACTGTTTCCGCCGCCTTTTCGCCTGCTATATTCCTGTGCGTACAAGCGAATAAAATTATCCCGTTCAGCTATGCTCGATTCTCTGCCCATTCTTGTCCAGTCCACCAAAAGCATGTCCTGGAAAGCATGTTGATCAACTCGTAAGCAAGGCGCATCATACTCCACTCCTAGCATTGTATTGAATAATCTCATGACCACAATAATGGAGTCCCAAGCGCATGAATTATTGTTCCATATCGGCCCGTGGCCGTAGAGGTGGTACTTGCTCCCAGATGCGTCGAAACTATACCACCAAGGTTCCGTAATTTTTAAGCTGACTGTCGAGCATGCACGCTTGGTAGAAATGATCTGTTTCCGAGCTTCTTGTGCATTGATCGCATTGTAACAAGATCCTAAGTTCACTGACGATGCTGCAGGTAGAATACGGAGAGTCCCGTCCACACGTACGTTGACTCTGGAAACAAGCTCTTCTATCAGAGCCTTCTCAATGTGAGATAAGAAACCGGAGACGTGGGAGGCGAAGAAGTCCAAAGGGTCAGAAGTCTGAGCTTGAGCAGCGTTGGGTGAGATGGTTGCTTGACTTGGTGCGAGCACTTTTACGCCCTGCGTAGGCTCGACAGGCTCACCATCACCGGCCAGGGGCTCTGTCTGATTACCTGCATCAATGGCCGAATATCGCGATTGTGGCTCGGGAGTCTGGGAAATCGCGGGATAGATGACGGATTCGAATTGAGTGGTGGCTGTCTGCGTTGCTCGTGATGTTGACCCTGTCAAGGTGTCTCCGGCACTTTCTGGCACAGGGGTATCCGCATGCAACCAGTCTAATATTGTAGCGTCAACGTGCAGAATGAGAGGCTTTTTGCCGCGAGCTTTCGGTCTGAAAGCGGCGCTCTCCCGTAAATGAACGGCAGGCTGGAGTAGAGCTTGTGCGGCATTTTGAGTCAGGTAGTGATCTGGAATATTGTGTGCCTGCCTGAGTGGCCCGGGAAGTGCCCCTGGTCCAACATCTCCAAGGGTATGGAGCGTGTAATTGGTTTGGTCGCCGTACTTATGGTACAGAATCCGCTTCAGAATACGTAGGTAATCTTTTCTTCTCGCCTTCTCTGAGATATCATACTCGTATCCAAGGCCGTGATACACCAATAATGCTTGCCATTCTTCCAGACGCCATCTGCTGAGGAGTGTATCGTCGGTCGTGGCCATGAACTGAAAGTTAGCTGGCGGTTCAGGAAGGTTGTCAACGGCGTATAAGTCGACGTGAGGCTGAGAAGGATGAGCCATGGTCATTTCGTTACTGAATCGCTTCTCCGATGTAGAAATGAGTAAAACTCCTTCCACTGGCGAATCCACGAAGAGCGAGCGAACATCTTGATTGTATAGATCTGGGGAATGACAATCATCTTTGTCTTTTGAGTGCTGCTTCCGGTCGAACTAGGTTGGTATTGTAGTTGGCCTGGGGTGCGTTATAGAGAAGTCATCGGTGAATGGTACTGAAGCGTCTGAATAGAGATAATCGTGCTTTGTTCCCTGCTGGAATGGTAGCGCCTTATTGTGAGCCGTGCTCAATGAGGGCGAGCCAGAAACATTCACTGGGGTAGGTGACTTAGGATAGTTCTTTGAATGAAGCAAGCCTTCATGAGGTTTTTAATCGCGAGTACATTATGACTCTGTTTGCAGCTTCATGAAGATCAGGGATAGCCCCGTCCACACGAGCTGGCAAATTCCAAAGCCTCGCATACTCGCATAATTCGATGATACCTACCAACCACGAGTAGCGGTAGCTGCTACTGGAAAATTGTTAAACATAGTGGCTGAAACTAGATGAGGGTAGATGTATGAAACTGATGACAGGTCATACATGTGACTTTGTGGTTTCTTTCGCCTGCTCTCTATTCTTTTGTTCATGATCGTACTTGGTAGTGTTGAGAGATGTGCGCTGCGCACAGGGTTTGCAGAACTGACGACGGTAGCTGTGTTTGCATCTGCAAATCCACAGATGAAGTACTTGAAAATACCATCTGATCAAGTAGGGATCTTCGACTCGACATCTTCGCAAAGATGAAAACAACGCCGCGTTACCTTGGCGATGCATAAGAATAACGAAGATATCCGACACTCCTTGTAATTAGAGCACAACTCTGCACAGTGCCAGTAAACGCTGGCAACAGACTGTCTAATTGTAGTCCGTGTGCCTCAATCTACCGATGTTGCCGGCGTCCATCCATAAGTTGTCTTTGAATCGGAACGTAACTGTGTACCTAAGGTAGGTCGTGGGTAAGCTCAACTTCATCAAGGAATTCGAGTCAAGCCACAAATCTCAAGCCACAACCAGATAAAGGATTCAAGACGTGCCTACCAAGTACCATGGTACATACCACAGACAGATAGTATGTATCTGCTACGGACAGTATTACTGCCTTGTGGTATATGCCATCCAGTAATACTGTACCATGGTGGTGCATACTGCGTACTATGCTTACTGATTAGGTGGTCGACTAATCCCGAGTAATTCGAGTAATTCAGTGCAAGTTTCAGGAACCACCTTGATCCCTCCAGAACGAATGATGATCAGATATCAGACGAAGCGCGGAGAGGGGTTCGGGAGTGGCGTTATCGCCGAGGTCGTTCCATCCCACATCGTGGGTTAAACCATAGTAGTATTTGTCGAATTGTATGTTGTACAGTCTGGCATCGGTATGCGCAAACATTGGCATTCCTGATAAAATAACCATGGACATGGACATGGACATGGACATGGACATGAACACGGGATACCTGATGAATGCGAGTGAGTACAAGAGGGTATATAAAAGAGTTGGGTATTTTGTCCACCGAGAGACTGACACTTTGATAGTCCTGATTTTCAACACGCTATCTCATCGTCAGTTACCCCTCCCCCTCGTCTATCTCTCTCCTACAGTAATTAAGACTCCAGCGCAACCTGGAAAAAGCGGATATCAACGACAGTGGTTCCATCTCAGCCATTTCTCAGCCATTCCAGATCCACTCTCCTGATGCCATCGAAGTTTCTCGAGCGAGAAAACCAAGAAAAGATTAAGTTGCCAGAATTGCGAATCTATCGGCCGAGACCTCGATTGATTTCCAAGCACCTCCCCAAAAGCGTCTCAGCGTCGCTATCGGCCGAATTACGTTACAGCACGCAACAAAGACTGTTATATAATGGACACACTAGTGGACGTCCGAGGCAGCCTACCCATGTACTTTATCAAACGTGTAGCCTCAAATGTCTTTATTTAAGCAAACCCTCCGCCTAAAGCAATTCCGTTCCATTTTCCAAGCGCCTCGTCACAAGCCCTCCTTCTCGTCAACAACAACCCCTCAGTCGCATATCTACAGCCCACCCCAATCGCGCCAGTTCTCAGCAACCAGCATGGCCTCATACACGAAATTCCTCGATGAGATCAAGGAGCGCCGCTCTGTTTACACCCTCTCTCCGGAGAGCACAATTTCCGACGAGGAGATCAAGAAGATCCTCGAGACCGCTCTCGAAGAAGCCCCATCCACCTTCGGCTCATTTACTACTCGCCTCGTTCTGTTGCTGAAAGAGGAACACTACAAGTACTGGGACGCCGTTGCCGAGGTTGTCAAGACCGTCACACCAGAAGAGCAATGGGAGAGCAGCACCAAGGGCCGCCTAGCTATGTTCCGTAACGCATACGGGACCGTTCTCTTCTTCGAGGACCCAGAGAACACTCGTGCTCTTGAGGACAAGTTCCCGTTCATCAAGGACAAGTTCGCGGGATGGGCCGAACACGCCTCTGCCATCCACCAATTTATCATTTGGACCGCTTTTGCCAATGCTGGCCTCGGTGCCAACCTTCAGCACTACAACCCTCTTGTCGATGACAAGATCAAGCCCGAGTTCAACATCCCAATTGGGTGGACGCACGTTGCGCAATTGGTTTTCGGCAAGCCAACAGCACCACCCGGTCCCAAGCCAACTGGCTTCAAGAAGCCATTGTCAGAGAGGCTCCTTGTCCACGGTGCTTAGATGGATTTGACATCATCTCTTTTCTTGCTGAAATATAAAGAGCTAGAAGGCACTGAGTGTTCGGCATGGATACCCGTGCATTTGCATATCCTCGGAGCGCTATTGACCGCCCCATGTATAGACAAGTAAAGCGCCACATAGATACACATTAAATGACAGAAACTCATGAATCAATGAAAAATAGTATCCAAGTAGGCTTCATCGTATTGTTTGTCGTCTGCATCCATGTCACGTGTGGTTATCACAGTAATCAGATTCTGGACCACCATTGGGATTCAATCGCGGGGTTGCGACAGCTGATATCGTAGTAATTATATCCAATGCCAAGGGAGGGGTAAATGCTTTCACATTATCACAGATGCTAAAGCCTGAGAAATGTACAAAAACATCTCACAACCCCTAAAACGAATTTTTGGAATTACACCACGACGACGACATATAAATAGACGCTGATACCTGTAACTTATCCGCCTCAGTGAACGTTATCATTTGATACGCGTTTTACGATGATGATGATTTAGTAAAATGCTCAGATCGGCGTAATTATTAATAATTATAAAAAACACTGGTATCTCCTAATAAATTAATGTAAATAGATCAAACGATTTCTCGCAGAAAATAAATCGGCGTTAAATAAATTAATTAAATTAATTATCGACAGTGTCTTAAAGCTAGAAAAGAAATATTAATAATAATTAATTATAATATAATATTAAACGCTGTTAATAGATATAGAAGTTAAGATTAATAATATTAAAACTAATACGTTTATACTGAAGTAGAATAATTTACGAACGTTTATAATTATATCGTTAATAAGAATATTTAACGTTTTTTTAGTAAATAATTAGATTAATAATAAAATCTTATTATACGCTGAAGTCGTATTATTATATAATAGTTTATCACCGTCGTGTTTATTCAGCGCATTAGACATCATTTATTTATTAAAAAAAAATTTATAATTTTTAGTTAAAGTCAGGGACCCTTAATATAAAGAAATTATAAGTAATTACCGTAAAAAAAAATTTAGGAAAATTATACAGGAACGTATTTCTATCTTATTAAAATCTTTATTAAAAACTATTATTATAAGGGACGTAACGCGTCTTTAATTTAATAATATTTTAATATTCATTCGATCGAAAGTAGATAATGACACATTAATAAAATATATTAAAGAATAGATATATATATTTAATAATAATATTTAGATACGTATACCGGTTTACGGGGTTTTAATAAGAGAAGTCTCAGTTAATTCGTTTAATATAAAAAAAAAACGATGCAGAAAGAAATCGCTAAACTTCTTATTTAAAATATATAAATTGATGAAGGTATTAGGTTTATGAAGTGACTAAATCGTAATTACGGAAAGATAAAAGGATCGTTTTTAGTAATTATTAAATTTAAAAAACCTTAAAATGCAAATAGAATAAAAAAATTAAATATTTTTTAAATATATAATCTTTACGATTATACTTTTTATAGTATAATAACGCGAATCAGTTAATATTTTAACTATTAATAATAATTAAAATATATAAACAGTATATATTTTAATAAAATAATATACGGATTCTATACGGATAATCACCGCACCAACGTATGCGATAAAAAGAAAGAGATTCATAAATGTAAGAATTACGGTAATATATATATTACATGATTTAATTTTTATAAAATTAAATAAACGGCTAAATAAGTTATTAAATTAATTAGAACTACCTTTTCTTAATAATATTTAGAATAAGAATTAAATAAAGCGTAAGAGACTACTATTATAATTTTAAATATAACCGCGGTAGTTAATAAGATAAAGAATAGAATTATTTTTAAAAATAATAAATTTCGGATACTAAATTTTACAGTAACGGGTAATAAGTAAGTCTAAAAATTTATAAATATAATTAAATCGTTTAACACTTTAAAAAAGAAAAGTAATAAAAAAAGATTATTAATTATTAAAAATCCTAAAAAACCTCTTATAGAAAAAGATATTAACTTAAAAAAAATATTTCTAAAGCGAATAAATTCCGAGTTTATTTAATATAAAAAATAAACGAAGAAAGCTAATATTAAGAGAAAAACCTAATTCTTTATATAAAAAGATTTCAACGAGAATAATATATTCCTGAAATCTCGTATAAGAGCAGATTTATATCAAGAAAGAATTAATATAATTAATATAAACGATTTAATAAAATATAATAATTTAATTAAAAAAGAATATAATCTAAGAGATATTAATAACGGGGAATACGATGATGAATTATAAAAATTAATATAATATTTAAATAATTAGCTATAACTGCAGGAAATCCAGAAATATTATAATAATAAATATATTTTAAGATACGAGGATCTTAGGAATAAATATATTAATAATATAAAAATTCTAAATCATTTTTATAATTAAAAATATTACGTATTATTTTTAGAAAAACTTATTCATACTGATTTAATCGGATACGCAAGAGGTAGTTTTAAGGATATATTTTTACATTAATAATAAAATATTTAAAAATATATGGATTTTTATTATATAATCCCCAGACCAATGTACTCTAACGATTAAAACTAAGAATGAAAAGCTTATATATATTTATAATATATATAACGAATTAAATTAATAATCTTTAATTAGAGATTTCTTAGTTTTAAAGAAATTAATCTTTTTTAAAGAATATTATCTAATAATAAAAAACTTTAATTTTAAGCATCCTAAATGAAATACAGAAAACGATAATCGAAAAAACGGTATTAAAGTAAAAAACCTATTTAATATAATGGATAGGAAACATATATAACTTTTATTATTAAAGAAAAACGTAATAAAGAGATTATTAATTTTAAATGAAATTAAAAAGAATATATTCTCGATTATAGATTTAGTCTGAGACACTTAAATAATCACTGAAATAATAATAAAATATTATATAACTGAGGAACTGAATTACCAGTTAGATTATTTATTAATTTTAATAAAAATTAATATTAAAATAATAAAGATTTAATAAAAAGGAAGATAGGTCTGGAAGTAAATAAATCTTAAGATTTTAAAATAAATATTTAGAGATAATTACCCCGAGATTATATTTTATATTAATATAAAGGAGTTTAATGAATAAACTGAAAGAATAATTCTTTTAATTAAAATAGTTATAGAAAAAGTTATTTTTTATAAATTTTATAATTTAAATACTAAACTAGGATTTAACTAGGAATATAAAAAGATAATAAAAGTATATCAGAAGCTTTAACGATAAATATTAATTTATAAAAGAATAGAGAACGCTGAATGATATAAAAAAACTATTAAAGAAAAAAAAATAATTATTTAATAATATATTAGAAATTATTACCGAAATTAAGTAAAGAAACTAACGGATAACGGAAATATTATTAATTTATATAAAACGATTAAGTAAATGAAGAGTATTAAATTTTATATTTTTATTACGTTAACGCTTATAGATCTGTACGGAATAAAAGAAAGGAAAGTTATAAATAAAATTAAATTACTAAGAAATATTTTCTTTTTAGAACCGTTCGAGATAGATTTAATAAATATATTATAAACTATATTATTATAAAGAATAATAATAAAGTTTATAATTAAATCTAAAATTAAATATATAATATACAGAATAGAACCGCTATCTGTTTTTAAATTAAATAATATATTAAATAAGATCCTAAAACTAGTACTGAATATTTATTTAAAAATAATATACTAACTATTTAACGATTTCGTGAAATTGAGATATTATTTAATACGATTTAAAACATCCAAGACGGTGGTTTTTAGAAAATTAAAAAAAAAATCCTATAACAAACCTAAATCATATAAACTTATCGTATTATTAAATATATTAAAGAAGATTCTTGAGTTAATCTTAATAAAATATATTAATTATTTAACGACTATATATAACCTGCTTCCCAGAAAACACCTGAGCGGCAAAAAAAAAATAT
This sequence comes from Pseudophaeomoniella oleicola, assembly GCA_003868215.1. NCBI lineage: Eukaryota > Fungi > Ascomycota > Eurotiomycetes > Phaeomoniellales > Phaeomoniellaceae > Pseudophaeomoniella > Pseudophaeomoniella oleicola. The sequence goes on along the minus strand of QWDQ01000011.1, from coordinate 317,496 downwards.
TAATAAAGATAATACTACATCTAATAATGAAAAGAATTTATAAAATATAAGATTTAAAGCGCTTAACGGCCCTACTTTTATTAAATCAATCGGGGGTTTATAACAACGTATCTTATATAAGGCTATTATTATTTAATATAACGAAAAAACGCCTATTAACAGATCTAATAGATTAGGTATTAAGTTTTCTTAAAAATAAAAGAATATTGATAGTCTTATCAGAACAGATATCTAAAAAGTTTAGTATAATTATAAATATATTTTAAAACTCATTCTTATTACTAATTTTATTTCTATTTTATAACGCCGATCTTTTAAAGAAATGTAAAAATAAAAACGAAAAAATGTATATTTCTAAATAAATAAACGACGTAATTATTCTAACTATAAACTAAAACGCCGAAAACTGCGTCCAAAAACTAGAGAAGATATATTAAAAAATGAGTAAATAATTAATAAAATATATTACGATATTCTCGCTCGAGAAGTTTCAACTCGTATATTTTAATTATAGATTAAGAGACCGAGAGAAAAATAATATAAAAATTAAAATAAATTATTTAATAATATTTTTAATAAATAAAACGAAATTCCTAGGTATCACTCTAAATCCGAAATTAAACTTTAATCATCATACGAAAATATTAAATATTAAGATAAATAAATATTTAAAGATATTTAAACGCTTAGATTTATCAATCTAAAAATTAAAAACTCACGAGATAAAACTTTTATATAATATTATTATTCTCCTAATAATAATGTATAAGGTTTCAGTTTAATATAATTTATTTAAAAAACTCAGCTTCAAGAATTAGAAAAAACATATAAAGATTATTATTATTAGAATTTAAAAAAAAGTAATTATTCTGATAATAAATATTTTTAAATTTATAAATAAACCGGCGCTGAATCTTAAAATAAATCTAATTCCGATAAGACACGTTCTTAATAAATATATTAAAATTATTACGATTCGTTTAATCGTATACCTAATATAAAACGAAATTACGACAGCCAGATATAGAATATATAATATAATATTAAATAAAAAAGAACGTCTAAATCTTATAAAAAGATCTATTTTAAAATTAAAAATTTAATTCACGGGGATAAATAGTCTAGAATACAGAATATTATTTATTATAATATTATAAAAAAAATTTAAAACTGAATTAATATTTAATAATCTAGAAACGATAATAATAAAGATTAGATTATAAGAAAAAAACCCTAAAACGTTAATTATTTATATAGATAATAACAGTATTATGAATAAAATAAAAATATCAACTGTCGCATTTAAATTATCTATAATTAAATAAACCGACATAGATACAGATAAAGAGTTAACAGTTTATATAAATAAATTATAAGAACTATTTATAACTATCGATATTATAAACGACTTAATAACTAGCGAATATTTAAAAATCTATATATTTATAGATAATATAACTGCGATACGAATAATAATTTAATTTAAAAGAGTATTAGACTAATATTTTATTAAATATATATAAAATAAATTATAATTTAGACCCGAAAAAAGACCGTTAATTAAGATCTCTTAAATACTAATTTATAAAGAAATACTAGATAACGAAATAACGGATATTAAAACTAAAGAAATAACTAAATAATTAGAAATAAAGAAACGTAATATATCTATATTTAAATCTAAAGACTAAAAGACCCTAGCAGCCTCGTTTATTTAATAAATTAATTTAAAAATATAGATTATATAAATAAAAGAGGAGTTAGAGAGATTAAGAAAAAATATAATTAAAGAATTAATATTAATATCAAATAAAAAATTCCTAAAAATATACCGCAATCTATTAAAATATTTTTAATTAATTATCGTTTAAATAAAAAACGGTAAGATCGGCCTTAAAATCTTTTTATATAAAATAGATATCGAAAACAGCGAATAATATTAATATAATATAAAAAGATAAACCGCGAGATATATTATTTTAAAATATTTTTAATAAAGAGAATTTAGGGCGTTAATAAAATTATAAAAAAAATAAAACGATACAGCCAGCTGAATAATTATATTTAATAATCTAGTTAAAACTGATTTAATAATTAAATTATTATATTATATTAAATTACTCGATTAATATAGAGAACTAAACAGTTAGAGATATTATTCAGCGAATTTATAAAATAATTATCAAAATATACTAGCGATAAGATTAAACTCAAACCTAACATTTTAAAAAATATAAAAACTATAAAATAAACTACCGCTAATAAATAAATAACATCATGCAGACATATATATAAAGTATATATTAATATAATAATTATTAACTATATTACCGCCTAGTCAGACGGTATATCATGTTTTATTTAATAAATTAAAATATAGAAAGAACATAACCCTATTAAAATTATAAAATAATAATATAAAAAGAAAGAGAAAAAAGAAATATATAAAAATTAGATTTTTAAAATAAAAAGATTAATTATTTTTTCTCTTTTTTTCTTTCTTAATCTAGTTTAAATTAATTAACTAATTTACAATTTACTACCTATAGATTAATTTAATATATAGTAAATATATTTTATTTTAATATATCTAACTCCCCGACATCTAGCGGAACGCCAGAAGAGAAAATATATATAAAATAAAAAAAAAAATTTGTAAAATAGACGTTAAGACTGATCATTATCTAAAAGTTTAAAAATCGGATAAATAGTTACTAAAATGATAATAAAACTCATTAGATTTATAAAGTAAAAACTAGATATAAAAACCTAGAAGATTAAAACTCTTTATATATATATTTTATAAAGATTTACTTTAAAGGAGAAAATTCTCTCGATTTTATTAAAAAATTCATCAGGCGAGGTCTGACAAATTAAATTATAAAAACTGAAAAATAATGAAAAGACTTTTAAAAAATGGAATTTATTATATTTATAATAAAGATTCTTAAAATAAAGTATTATAAGATATTTTTAAAAATAGATTATAATATTAATTAATTAAATATCGATAGATACCTAGAGATAAAAAAAAATTAGATATAAAAGATAATAAATATTTTTTATTTATATCTGCGGTATTCGTTTTTTTTGAAAATAGTATTAAACTCCTAAAGCTTTAGAACGATTCCTTACCGGAAATAATCCTAATAATATAGAGATTTATAATTAATTAAAATGAATGCGAGTCAGTATCTAACCCAGAAGTTCTTAATATATAAATTAAAATAATAACGGATTTAATGATTAAAGTAATTGGAATGGCAGCCTAATCTGAGGATATATTTATACATATATTTATAAATAAATAGCCGACAGGGACAGGAATATAGAGATAGTTAGATCTTGATATAGAGGGATAGCTGAGAGATAGAAACTAAAAATTACTATAATTAACGTTCAGATAGAGGCAAGCAATTATGAATATAAATATTATACGTAGAAGATTAAACAGTTTTTTAGCAGAGTCTTTAAAGCCACGTTAAAAGACTTAGTATTAGCTATATAAGCGTACGGCGCTCAGGTAAGCGTAATCGAATAAATCAATCAATCAATCAACAAAGCCTGAGAAATGGCATGGTCAATTGGAAAATAATTACGACGATCAACAATCTTGATTGTCACACTGTAAAGCATCAAAGGCGAATTGCATCTATTACAATATCACTGAGCACCGCGGTCTCTAAGAACGACGTTGAAAGGTAATAGGGATAAGCTGATTACAGGGAACGACTATCTGGCATTAAAGACATATTTGTCTATTCTGGTCTAAGTAATCGAATTTGACCTTGGATCTATTATGAAACATGTGAAAGGTACTGATTACCTCCCTTAGGAGCCTTTTCTAGGTGCTGGGGCCATGGAGGGGAAGAACGCATATGTATCTAAGCATAGCATTGTTCTTAGTTAAAGCGAATTTCCGGGGTAAGATGCCAATGAGCTCAACATCTTCTCCTTTTCCCCGCGCGAGCCTTTTCTTTCCCCAGAAACCTCCCTCGATTTGACGTAACAAGAATCGGTTGTATACATCTACCGAGAGATCAACCGCGCTAATCATGTATATCTGTATCCAGTCATGGCCAAGTGACTTTCTGATCAGCCTCAGTGCAGATGTGGGCTTGACAGTAATGGCTGTGATCCCCGCGTTTTGACGGTCATGAGAACTGTATATCCATCTCATGGCTCGCATTCCTTTTCCTTTTATTCCTTTCTTTCGGTGTTGGATGACGGCTACTCTTATGCACTCTGTGGTCTCTCATTTCTCTACCTCTCAGGCTAATAAAAAGTCCTATTCTCTACCGTGTAACTTCGAGTTTGAAATATGGACGATGACAAAAAAGAGATCGAGCAACATGTCGATAACCCGCATCTAGAAGATGGCGATCCAATTCAGCTCACGAAGACTGCTATTATGAGGCGGGAAGCGCCTGAATACATTCGAAATCTTTCCCCAGGAGAGCGCCGCCATGCAGAGCTTGCGCTTGTCAGAAAGATCGATGTCCGCCTCATCCCGCCGATCATTATCATGTATGTTTGGTTAAGTAGCCTCGGCGACAGTCGCAAGCGAGACTGATCCGAGACAGGTATATCATGAACTATCTCGATCGGAACAACATTGCAGCCGCTAGATTGGCAGGTCTGGAGGATGACCTTGACTTGCACGGCGACCAGTTCCAGACGGCTGTCAGTATCCTTTTTGTGGGGTACCTGCTCATGCAAGTCCCGTCGAACCTGCTTCTGAACAAGCTGGGGACACCTTCTCTCTATCTGTCCTTGGCTATGGCCATCTGGGGCTGCATTTCGACAGGTATGTACGTCAACAGAGTATGCTTGCAGACGATTTTAACGGAAGTAAAGCAACCGCGGCCTGCCAGAGTTTCGGTGGTTTGATCGCCGTCCGTTTCTTCCTGGGCTTCGTCGAAGCAGCCTACTTTCCGGGATGTCTATATTACCTGAGTGTCTGGTATACGAGAAAGGAATTAGGTTTCAGGACCGCAATGCTTTACTCTGGTTCTCTGATCTCTGGAGCTTTCTCCGGTCTCATTAGCGCCGGTGTCAAAGGTAATATGGACGGACTCCATGGTCTTCGGGCTTGGAGATGGCTATTCATTATCGAGGTTAGCGATAGCTTCGTTGAAGTGTGATAAATGGTTCTAACTAGAAGTTCTTAGGGATCTATCACAGTAGGGATCGCCATAGCCGCCTACTTTGTCCTCCCCAACTTCCCAACGACGACACCCTGGCTGAACGGCGACGAGAAGACTCTCGCAGCATGGCGCCTTCAAGAAGACATTGGGCAGGAGGACTGGACTGATAGCCAACACCAGACTTTCGGTCATGGCTTCAAGTTGGCCGTGGAGGACGTGAAGATGTGGACTTTGTATGCCCCATACTCCCTCGTATAATGCTCCACTAATCGATTTAGTATGGTAATGCTCTTCGGCGTTGTGGCTAGCGCCTCAGTAACTAATTTTTTTCCAACTGTCGTTCAAACGCTGGGGTACGATTCAGTTGACTCGCTCTTGTTAACAGCTCCGCCTTACGTCTTGTGTGTTATAACAGCATTCGTTAACGCCTGGCATGCGGATAGAACGGGGGAACGATATTTCCACGTGACCATACCGCTCTACTTTGCCATCTTCGCTTTTATTTTGGCAGCTGCAACAACGGCTACAGCACCCCGTTACGTGGCAATGATGTTTATGGTACCAGGATGCTATACGGGCTATGTGGTCGCTCTTGGCTGGATTAGCAATACTTTGCCACGACCGCCAGCAAAGCGTGCTGCAGCATTGGCTCTGATCAATTGTATCAGCAACACTAGCAGTATCTATGCTAGTTACATGTATCCCAGCAGTGCTGGTCCAAGATATGGTAAGCCGGATCTTGAATTTTTCAAATTGGTGTCCATGGTCGCTAATATTTCGATAGTTGTTGCTATGTCAGTCAACTGCGGGACTGCATTCATTGCGGTGTGTGCAGCAACTGTTATGAGGTTTATGCTTGTTCGCTTGAACAAGAAGCTGGACAGAGGTGAGCGTGTCGAGGGTGCCATCGGTGCCGGAGAAGGTGTCCCTGGAGAAGCCAGCAAGAAGGGCTTTAGATTCCTTGTGTAAAGATCTCCTCTTCAGCTGTTCGTGGCATGCACTCTATAGCTCATCGCATGCTAAATAAACATATGATGGCCCTATTACAAAACAGCATTAAGAAGTTCAAGAGCCTGTACGGTATATCTAGCCCTTAATTTATCACTTCTCAATCGACCCAGGTAACCAATGAGATGTGTGAATACTCAATGTAATCAATGAGATGTGTGAATATTCAATATAATTAATGAGATGTGTGAATATCCAATATAGCCAATGAGATGTGTAGATTGCATACAAGTATAGGACCTTGACCAGTGAAAGATGTAGAGTGAAGCTGAGTCAATTGTCTATCAAATGAACAGGGATTCTATATATCAGATGGCTTGGCATCTTATACAACGTAATAAGGAGAGATTCGCGCGGCCGCAATGACAAGTTCCCCACCATTTAGGTACCGGATTCCAACTATCAACCATCTACCTTACACCATACAACATCAGTACAGTGACGGATTTGGAACTTCAGTCACAAAGATGAGCGGCTTCAAGAATATTATGAAAGATGGATGGCAGCCTAAGGGAAAACAGGGCGGAAAGGAAAGTTGGAGGGGTGACTTCAAAGGCATCGATCAATTGGTCAGTATTGTCACGCTTCATGTATTATATGAGAAACCATTGACTGTTTTCTTTTCCAGGCCGGATGGATGGGTAAAGGACGGGATCCGAATGAAGAGAAGAGTGAACATGTTTCACAACCATTATCAACCTTGAGAGACCCTGCATCCTTCGGCCCACCTCCTAAACACGCCAGCTATCACGGCGGCGCAGCGCCTTCGGATCGAATCACTCCCGATACTCGAGGCTCAGGAACGCCTCTTAGTCGAGATCATACACAAGATTCATATCAAAGTCATAGGGGCTCCGAAGAAGAATACCAATCTTCGAAGCCAGCACCGCCGCCAGCACCCTACCGCGCCGATACGACAGGGCTAAGAACAGATCATCTACCTCCTCCACCAGTCCATAGAGCCATAGCAGGCGTGAGCCCACAAAGTACGGGTGGCTATCAATCTGCAAAGCCAAAACCCTCACTACCACCCAGGTTGCCTCCACGAACTCCTTCAAACTTCGCAGAACCATCCTCTCCACCACCTGCTTATGAGCCAGTACAGTCACCTTCTCCAATTTCCTTACCACCTGCAGTCTCGCCTCCACCGCGATCGACCTCCAATTCCAGCAACTACCTCAATCACGGCGCTGTCGACAGATTAGGCAAAGCAGGGGTTAATGTACCTGGTCTAGGAATCGGTGAAAGTAATCCGTGGAAAAGCGAACAAAGTACATCTGCGACATCTGCAAACACCGATGGTGCTCAATTGAACGAACTGCAAGCACGCTTTGCGAGAATGAACAGTAATGGCGCACCGGCAGAACCCAGCCCTGCTCCTTCTCAGGGGACAACATGGGCTGAGAAGCAGGCGGCTATGAAAACTACCCAAGACTTCCACAAAAATCCTTCATCCGTGTCAATGCAAGATGTACGGCAAACAGCATCGACGGCGAAGAATTTCGGAGAACGCCATGGCAAGCAGATCAAGTCGCAAGCCACTGACCTCAACAAGAAATACAACGTCACGGGGAGAATGAATAGCTTCATTCAGAATCAGTCATCACCAAGTACCCAACACGCACCATCACCACCATATGTTGCACCTCCTACATCTGCATCTACTCGGTCGCCTCTCCCACCTCCTACAGCGAGCTACTCCGGAGGCCCACCTCTAGAATCACCATCGCTGAGCCAACGGAAAGCACCACCGCCTCCACCTCCGAAGAAGCCTGCCAACATGTCAACCCACCCCATCAACGGAGCACAATCACCACCACCTGTTCCGATGGGAACGAAACCTCGCTAAAGACAATGATCATTTCCCTTTCTTCTTTTTCTTATCTCTCGCTTTCGACATGGGAACTCTCGGCTGGGTCCAAGAGAGAGGGGGAGAGAGAGAGAGAGAGCGGCGACACGGCGACACGGCGTTTTGATTCATCACATGTTTTCTTTCTCAGACTTTGTTTCTTTTTTTGGTGTATAGGGTGGGAATCTCCCTCAAACTTTCCCGATAATATGTCGGACCTATCTATCTATCTAAGGTATACATTATGTACCTAACCTAACTTATCTATCAAATCTTTGAGGGTGACCTCTTGTTTCTTGCTTCTTTATGATTGACTCTCTTTCGTCTTTGGGAACCGGGGGAAAGGTTGGACGGGAGATGGAGGAGTGAGGGCGAGGCGCAGGGGGTATGTAGGGATTAGATGTAGGTAGATCGGTAGGTGAATAATCTATACCTAACTTATTTACCTATCTATCTACATTACCTATATACCTATGTATGTATGTATCCATGGTTTTCTTATGCTTACCTGGATAAGGTATGACGGAGAGAAATGTGTACGATGATATATATAAGCATACGAGTTCCTGGCTAGGGAATCATCTTCTTCGAGAATTGAATGATGCAGGTATTTGATCCCCTCGTCGCTATTTTCTTTTACCTCGGAGAGTTTATGCCCTCTCTTATCCCTTTACCAAGGCACCCTTTTTCTTTACCTTCTCTCAAGGCAGACACGCACATCGAGGGGGGGGGGAGAGAGAGAGAGAAAGATTCACGATCTCGCGATGCCGAAGTCGGGTTTATATTGACCGACGCGGCCTTTGGTCAGTTCGCGCAGGGCCATGGTCGCGTATTGGCTCGAACCGAGTTTCAGGTTGAGGATGACGGCGATTTTGTCGTCGTCGTCGTGTGCATCGGTGGCAGTTTCCCCTGGAACGGACGATGCGGTGGATTTTGTCTTTCGAAGTTTCTCGAGGTCCGTTTCGACGAATTGCGGGTCTGTGCCGGATCGGTAGCTGCGCACGTCGACGGAGAAGCCTTCGTCGATGCGGCTGAGGATCTTGCGGTAGCCGCCACTGAGGCTGAAGTCTCGCTGCTTTCGGCGCATGTCGAATGGGTCGAGGCCGCCACCACGGACGGGGTCGGCCATGAAGTCCTTGTAGAATTGCGTCATGGCGTTGGGTGGGTAGATGATGTCGAAGCCGGGTAGGGGGAGCACAATATCGAAGATCGTGTATTGGCCGGATGTGGCTTCGGCGGCGGTAAGGGCGCGGGCGCGAGCGAACATCGAGTCAAGACTGCTGGCGGTGTCTGTTGGGAGGGGTCTGATTATGGGTTCGCCGTCTTCATCAACTTCGGGCTCTTCTTCTGCCAAGGCCGCCTTTTCGGCAGCTTTTGAAGACACACCATTTCCTCCTACTTTGTCTTTGTGGTCGTCAACCATTACTAGATCACCCTCGACAACTTTGCTGCCGTAGAGTCTCCAACGTTCGCCGACAGCGAAGTTCCAGACCAGACTTTGATAGGCGTGTGCATACATCATGCGTAGATTCCGGGGAATCGTCATAATTGCTCCAGCGTAGTCGTTGCGAGATTTGCTAAGATGCCGTACCAAGTTCGATTCGGCACCGAATTTCCTAGGGAGCTTTTGTAGAGCTTCGTGCGCTTTCCCGGTTGTTTGGAATATGTGGATGGCTTCTGCGCGTGCTTTATCATCAGAGGAAATTCTCGAGTCCATCTCACCGGACTGGGCGGCGCCAAGAGAAACAGGACTGAAGTCCAGGATGATGTTGCAAGCTCGTTCGAAATCGCCCTTGAGTAGTGCAAGGCCAACGGCGTCGGTGCGGGAGGCGAAGGTACCAAATCTTTGGAGGCCGAAGTAGTTGAAGTAGCCGTTCTCACGGAGAGACCGCATGGATCGTGTGATGGACTCCTTCGCATAAGCCACTTTCTGTGCCATGGTAAGACCTGCGAATTCCGAATCGGCCAATTCACAGTCTCGGAGTGTAATGATAAATTCATTACCTGCCAGGTCACCTAGTTCCAGACCGCGCTGTTCGTATGTGAAATCTCCTACTGCAGCATTTCGGAGAGTACGGTTCAGGTTTGCTATTCGCCCCGCATCTACCCTGTAGGCACAAGCTCGCTGAACAGTGACGCCTCTTCGATCTTTCGTTCCAGCGAAGGCGAAGCTTTTCGGTTTCACTTTCAGTTCCCGTGCTAGATAAGCAACAACCTCCATAGTATCCTTGTTCTCCTTGTAGATAGTGAAGTGTAGATACTCTCCTCCCAGTTCCTGCCAACCTAGCTTGCCTTGCCGGCTCTGTCGAGCATTAGAATTTGCGTTGTTGAGCTTCCGGCTCTGAGGAGTGGCGGCACTGAGAAGCATGAATCCATCCTGAGACGTAGATGACTCAAGTCTAGAGTGGAAGATACGTCTGATATCTTGATGGATTTGAGTGCGAAGTGTACGATCCGTGATTGGCTCTGTGGACCTTACGGTGGGATGTTGTCCTGACTTACGCTCTGGATGGGTTAGGATCTGAGCATATAGTGAAATCACCTTTGCAGCAGCTTCTTCCCCGAAGTGCGAATTGATGGTGGCTAAGTCATCTGCCGAAACTTCTGAAGAAGTGTTGCCCTCGGTAGAGGCAGTAGCATCACCATTAGCCTTCTTCTCCTCTTCTTGAATTGGCACTGCCTCGGGCTTGGAAGGTTCAAGTTCCTTTAACATCTTTGGAGGCTTCGTGCTCTCCAGATGTAGAACCCTGCCATCTAGCAGGATCTCATTAACCAGGAAGTCAGTGTATCTGTAGTGTATCAGTTGTGGTCGCATGAGAAACAATATCGTAGTCTACCTTTTCTTCAAGATTCCATCAAAGCCACTTGATTCCGAGTTCAAATATCCAGTAATTCCAACTTCAGCTTCTTTGCTAGCGTCGTCGACTGGAAGAACGTCCGAGATAGGTCCATTGTTACTGGGAGCTTTTGGCTCATCAACCACGGTATCGACTTCTTTTGGAACAACACTGGTTTGTGATTCTTCAGTGGTGAGCTTCACTCGCTTGCGAGGGGACTCAGCGTTGTCTTCCATGATGAATGTGGAATTAAATGTCAAGGATATTGATTTATGTTCAGCCTTCAATACTGCTAAGTTACTATTTCTCAGTTGACAAATTTGGAAAATTTCCGATGGATCTTCGTCTTTTTGCCAAGCCAAGTCCTTCGTACTCGTTTACACGTCGAACAAGGTAAAATATTCCGCTTTATCTCGAGCATCATATTTCTACCTTATATCATCTACGTTCATCAGATCAGGGAACGAAAGTGTTTTCTGTTCGATGAAGACCGGTATTTTGGTAGGTGTTGCAACCTACCGAATCAATTTGATCTCGCTCGCATCTCATCCGCAGCCATTCTGATCTTTCCTTACACGTGAGACCGACACAATGCCTGAGCCTTCTCATATGTACCTAAGGTATGTATTTACAGAGAAAACGACGTCGCTCAAATCTCCTATTGTCTAGGAGGACAACTCTTCGATCTAGTCACTCCTACCAACCCTGAAGTACTTCGACATTCAGCCATAAGCCGTTCACAACTCTTGTCACAATAGAAAGATCAAACACTGGCTCGTCGTTTCCATGAGGACCTGAACCTTTATACGTCCATTCATATCTCCCTACCAGGCCTGCAACGACAGAATATAGCTCTCCTTTGGCTAGTCTCTCGCCAATGCATGATCGAGGCCCGTGACTGAATGTTGAGACAAAATAAGCGTTGCCGGTGTTGGCAGTGGAGTTGAATTTTCCAGCTTCGTCAATCCACCTTTCCGGCCTAAATACCAAAGCATCATCACCCCAGAGAGCCTTGGAGCGGTTCAACGCCCATGGCGATGCCGACACAACTGTTCCTACCGGCAACGAACGGCCCAGTACACTTGTCCCAAGTTTCGCAACCACTCGGCGTGCATGAGGGGCAGGGCCATGAATTCGTAGTGCTTCGTTGCACACGGCTAGAAGGTAATCTACGGATTCGAGGAGAGTTGCGTCCACGATTACGCCCTTTTCGGATGGCGAAGGAAGCTTTGATCGGACTTCTGCGCGGAGGCGATGCTGAATCTCTGCGTGTTGGGAAAGAAGCATCATGGTGAACATGATCGCGGTCGCTGTTGTCTCGTGTCCAGCGGCCAGGATTCTGGTAAGTGTCAGCCAAGGCTTCAATCTGCAACGGTGTCCGTGTCTCACGTTATTGCCTGATCCACGAGCTGCTCTTTGGACAGATGCTGTCCTGACTCACGGATCCTTGCCAAGATATCAATCCTTGTCTCTATGTCCTGTCGCTCTTTGGTCTGGAGGAGCTCTTTCTCATGTGATTCAATCATCGGCCACACAGCATCTCTGACGATTGATACATATTTGTCCATCCTATACCTAGCCTTCACTGGAAGTGCCCTCCAAGACCAGTAAGGGAAGAATAACGCAAGCGCTTGATATTTGATGATGCCTGGGTCCCCTTTGAAGATATCGTATAGCGCGCGTACAACCTCCGAATTAGGGTTCTTCACTGCGTTCAAACTACTTCCAAAAGCTGCTCGGGTGATTATGTCTAGAGACACCAGGCCTGTCCAGCGCGAGAACTCGAGTGTTGTACTGCGCCCATCTCCACCGGCCAGTGCATGTCCTTGAATGGCTTCAAGAAACTTCCTCGTCTCAGTCCAGAGGAGAGGATAGAGTTCTCGAATGTTTGCGAACTTGAACGCTGGTTGAAGCATTTTCCGTTGCCGCTACTTCGATCAGCCCATGTATCCAAAACTCGTCTACGGTAGATCGTTACCTTGTGCTCTTCGAACCCCACCGTGACGAGCCCGTCACCTACTATCCTGCGCAGTAACTTGACACCAACCGGGATCTTGCCGTAGTTGTATGGCTGAATCTGGAATATTTCTTTGAAGGCCTCAGGGCTGGTGGGCAGCAGACGTTCCTGGTTGAAAATCCCATAGTAGCGAATAAGTCCATCATTCGGGACCTCGTTGATCCACTGGGCAAATTGCAGGCCGATCGGTTCTTTGAGAAATCGTTTGTGCAGAGGCGGTTGCCTCGGACACGGTATGTCCTTGAACGGACTGAAGCTTGGGTAGAGAAAGATCTTCCACAGAACATAGTAGCCAATGATCTGAGACGCAAGCAGCAGTAGCAGCAGCGAGGAAACCATAGAAAACGAAGATGGCTGAGAGGTGAAGCAATTGCTGGCGAGCAGCCACGCTCCGACAGCCGAAGTCACGGTCAAGAAAGCAAACATCCTTCTTTTACCTTGTCAAGCCAGGCCTTATTCGCAACATAATCACGATAAGAGAGCGAGAGTGAGAAAGGTAGCAGCCGCAGCAGCATACAGTATATACAGTATATATTTCCTACGGAAGAAGCGCTGACTACACTTCCCTTCATGCACAGGTCTCAAATCGATTCATGACTCGGCTGACGTGATGTCAACGGTATACAATGGATTGATCACCTCACAAAAGGTGGAAAGCCCTCGAAGCTTACCATGATACAAACGGTGAGGCTGCATGGCTTACGTGCGTAGCCGTGGATCATCAGCACGAGCGGGAATGAATCGATGGACCAATCATGGTCGTCATTTCGACTTCGTATATTTGGGTAGATTTCTTCTGCCGCGCTTCCATGAAAGTGACAATATTCGTGAGATTGAAAGAGATTAGTATATAGAGAAACAGAGACTTTTTTTTTTCCTTTGAAAGAGGATTTTCATTTGCTCTCTAAGAAGAAAAAACTGATGGGTCGAAAGAGCTATGGGGGAATTTTCTGCCCTATATACCTACTAACTAGTCTATGCGAAGATGCGGAGAGGATGGGTTTTCAAGTAAAAGCCAGGGTCGTTAAACCTGAGGCCCCTGTCTAGCGAAGCAATGGCCTTGAGTTCGTCGTCTGTCAAATCGAAGTCGGTGACCTCCAGGTTCTGCTTCAGCCTTGTGGCGCTGTTGGACTTCGGAATGACCGCGACGTTGCGCTGAGTGGCCCATCGCAGGAGGACTTGAGCAGGTGTGCGGTTCACGCGGTCTGCTGCTTTCTTTACGACGTCTGCGTCGAAGAGGAGTGTAACGTCCTTCGCACGCTCTCTGAACGCTTCCGGAAGTTCGAGGAAACTCTGTGGGCCGAAACTGGAGTAAGCCGTGACTGCGATGTTCTGTTCCTGTGCCAAGGCAATGAGTTCCGGCTGGACGAGGTAGGGATGGTGTTCTATCTGGAGTGACGAGATCGGATGACGAGCATAGTTGAGCATGTCGTACAGGGTCTGCGCTTGGGCATTAGAAATGCCAATCGATCGGGCAATGCCTGAGTCGACGACCTCTTCTAGCGCTTCCCAAGTCTCCCGGAGGGGGACCTTGTCGGGTTCAACTGAACCGGCATCATCCATCCACCATGCCTATAGAATACCGTCAGTCATAAGATTGAAGACTGTCGTTCATATGGTGCTCACAGGATAACGTCGCTTTTCAGGACTTATATATTTGAGAGCAACGGGAAAGTGGATAAGGTATAAGTCGATATAACCCAGGCCCCATGCTTCATTTTGTGCCTTTGCCATGGCTAAGGCATGGTCCTTGCGATGGTAATTATTCCAGAGCTTGGTCGTCACAAAAATATCCTCTCGCTTGACGAGTCCGTCGTCGATAGCACGTTTGATGCCTCGGCCTGCTTCGGCTTCATTTTGGTAGTCATAAGCGCCGTCGAAAAGCCTGTAGCCAATTTTGATGGCCTTAAATCATCAGTCACTAACATGCCATAAGATGGGAGTGAAAACGGACGTTGTACACGGTGTCGGCAGCAGATTCTGCTGGGACTTTCCAGAGGCCGAAGCCCACTAGGGGCATTTGATAGCCGGAAGCAAGTTTGATTGAGGATGAAGGCATTGTTGCTGACGAAAAGGATCAGTGTTTATATTATCGTTCTTTCAAAAGTAGAGAGCCAGAGATGAGGTGGAAAGATGTCAGTCCTTGGACGATGTTTTATGGTGCTCGACGATGAGCGGCAACTGGTCATATATTCCCACGTCGCGCTTTTGCACGCGAAAGAGGCTCATCTGGGGCCCCTCCTATACAAACCATGACGGCAGTACACGCATTGTCGAAGCTCTTGGAGGGGTTGGAGGGGTTGGAAGGGTTGTATGGAACGTCTACTATCGTATGGTGGACACTAACCGGCATTCCATAATAGGAAGGTCTACGCACCGTTACTCAAAACGTTTCTGGCCTTGTCCCATCCTCCACCTCGGTAAACTACCTTAGCTGGGTACATCACTCTTCATCTCACCGATGGCTCAACTTTCCTTAAATGTGACGATACACTACATTGAGCCATTTGGACAGGCATGAAGATCGTGTTGCAGTGCTTAATGGGATGTCCACACAAGGAGACACGCCCGCAGTAAAGCGACGCGTCCGGACGGGATGCCTCACTTGCCGAACTCGACGGCGGAAATGTTTGTATTCGGTATTTGCTGGCCTTTTGAGATGAGTTACTAATTAGACTCCCATGTAGGCGATGAAGGCAAGCCAGCCTGTGATAACTGCAAGTCGAAAGGGTTGACATGCCGATATGGTCTCAATGTCAGCTTTGTAGAACCGAACTCCGCCCAGCGGCGGCGAGCTTCGCTCACTAGAAGGGGTCCTACCAAGTATACAAGTCTGCAAGTGAGTCCTTTGCTGTTGCCTTGCACTATCTCCTTGGGTCTGACTATAAGTAGTTCGTCTCGGACGCATCAACTGGTCTCTCAGGGTTGGAGGAGTCTGCTCCAACTGGGACGGAGACGACGCCCAGTGAGCATGGAAATGACGTTGATATTGGAGACCTTGGAGACCTCGATGGCTACTCGCTCCCTCCAGCTCGAATAGACGCAGTTGAGTATAACTTTGTCTCTTCACCTCGCGAACAAGAGGTACACAGGATTCAATCACGGCCTGGCTCAAGCAATAAAGTTGGCTCCCATAATGACTCGGCTGAGCATAGACATCCTATGCTTCCAGCAGATGTGCTATCTCCGTTATCGTTTCCAACTCCCATTCTGGGATCTGGCCCTCAAGATATAGGAGAGAGGTCGGGTGCAGAGTTCACACTCAATTGTACTTCTGCAAATCCTGCGATCCTACCGTCGGTTTCAATACTAACAAACCGGGCGCCTTTGGGAAGTCCGAGGCAAGATATCGGACTTTATACACACTACCGTTACAAGATTGCTGCTTGGTTAGATGTTAGTGATGGCGAATCCAGGTATGGTGTCGACATTCTTACAGATGCGGCAGATTGTGCCGTTCTACATTATTCGATACTGGCACTTGCAGCTCACCACAGGTCGCAAGTCAACCAGGAGACGAGAGAACTAGATGAACAGATGACCGAATACTATGCAGAACTCGCGGGGCAAACGTTGAAAGATGCATCTACACAACCTGTGGCTTCAGCGTGCTCCTTACTGTTGGTAAGGACGTTCCTTGCAGCTGAGCCAGAGCTCTGGCAAGAGAAGATCAGGGAAGGATTTTCTTGGTGTCAAGCTATAGGTATCAATTTTGATGATGTTCACTTACGCCTACTATCTCGCCTTGGTATGTAGCCCACCCTCAGTCCATTCAGAGTCCGTGCTAAGATACAATGCTAGAACTGGCCGCCGTCCTTTCGGCACCCGGACAGGGATCCATGCCCTCGGGAAGCATGTTTTTCTGCACACACTTGAGTCTGCTCAGGGTGCCTATCAATCCTGCGCCGCTCCACTTGGACAGGACAATGGTCATGCTCAACCAGGTAATACAGATGATACTATCAGACCCCTCGGGCCTAGGCGAACCGGATTCACTTCAATCGATATCCTCCTGGAAGGAAGTATGGGAGCAAAATCAATTATGGTACAATATGAGACCGGTAGAGATGCAACCAATACTTGAGGTCACCGGTCAGGAGCTCAGTCAGCTTCAGTCTCATGACACAACATCGTTCCCTGTTGTCATCTTCTCTACCGCTACTGCAACAATTGCCAACGTCGTGCATCATCTGGTCGCGCTGTTACTGTTGATGAACAAACCAAGACTCGTGAAACCTTCAGTTCAACAGACCTCATTCCGCTCTCCGATCTGGCACGCCCAACGGATCGCTGGGATCGCCTCTTCACATGTGGACCAATTTTTCGATCCTATCCTGGTGGCGGCCCTTTCTTATGCTGCACAACGGCTCAGTCACGACGGTCAAATAGCATCAATCATCGGCACGCTTCGACAAGCCTCCTCGATTACTGGAATGAAGCTTCACGGGATCATCACGACCTTGGAGGACAGACGCAAAGAAGCAACCGACGTTTGAGAGATACCTGAGTAGATGAGACACTGTCTGAAGATCCGGAACGATAGGCCTAGGTGATCCTCATCACTTTAGGAACAGGCGACGTCAAAGCTGTGGCTCGGCTCTTATTGACATGGAAACCCCCGCAGTTTCCCCAGAGGATGTGGACCCTCAGTTGAGCCCCGCATCACCTAAACCGAAAGTGGAAACTAGAGGCACCACCTTCTAAATTTGGACTTATGATAATATGTGGGGGTACTCTCCTACCGCGACAGGATAGGACTCAACTCTGCCTCCAGACTGCCCCTCCGAAATGTAACAGTAAGGCAGCTCATGTCGGCATTAGGTTACTGCGGTCTCGTGGCATGACAGAGTGATCCTTCACATTGTTGTGTTGCCAAATATATTCACTGACACGTCCTTCCATTGAAACGGTGAGCATACAGAACAACGATATACAGCGTTCTATTCCCTACATGAATACTCTTCCTAGCAAGTCGCCACCACAGCTGTTCTCGGTATACCAGAAGTCTCTGGGCACGAAGATATCAAGCTAGACTTTCCAAGTTGCCATACCTGTCTCCTGTCAAGAGACTCTGTGTACTGCGGCAGGCCTTGGACCTACAGCCTCGTAGCCATGGCTCCGGGCATTATTGACAAAGTCTCCGTTCATATCAATGGCCTCAGTAACGGGAAAAGCGCCCTTACCCACAGTATTTCGAAGTCTGCCGAGCACAATTCAGTGAGTCCGGCCAGCGATATCGCCGGTTTACTGCAGCACCTCTCGAAATACGAAAATCCAGCGCTTCACGTCTCTCCCTCGCACGACCTCACTCTCACTAAGACACCCGTGCCCTCACCATCGCCAACACAAGTCCTGATACATGTCCGCTGTACCGGAATCTGCGGGTCCGATCTTCATCTCTGGCACCGGGGCGCTATCGGTCCCCTTCGCGTCACGTGCCCGAGCATTCTCGGACATGAAGCATCAGGTATCGTGCTGGCTGTGGGATCTGCGGTAACCACATTGAAAGCAGGGGACCGGGTTGCGATAGAGCCGGGTGTGCCTTGCGGCAAATGCTTCCTGTGCTCATCGGGCCAATACAACCTCTGTGAAGCGGTCGCATTCGCCGGCGTGTGTCCCTATGCCGGTACGATACGAAGGTTCATGACCCATGAAGCGAACTACTGCCACAAGATACCCGACGGAATGACTTTCGCGCAAGGTGCACTGCTGGAACCGTTATCTGTAATCTTACATGCGTTATCGCAGATTCACATCACGATCGGTCACCCTGCTCTGATCTGTGGGGCAGGACCGATCGGCCTTACTGCGCTTGCAGCTGCGAAAGCGCAGGGGGCTTGGCCACTCGTCATCACCGATGTAGACGCATCTCGATTGCGGTTCGCAGAGGACTTCGTTCCCGGAGTTCAAACGTATCTCGTTGGAATGGACAAGGCGCCCATTGATGCTGCAGAGGAGATAAGACAGTTATTTGGTTGCGGGCCGAGGGCGGATCCGAAGGATCCAGGTACACCTGCGCCGAACGAGTATGTGGCGCCGAGCACAATACTGGAATGCACCGGTATTGAGTCAAGTGTTGTGACTGCAAGCTATTGTTGTCGACGAGGCGGGACAGTCATGGTCGTTGGAGTCGGAAAGAGTATCATGAACAATCTGCCGTTCATGCACCTAAGTCTTGCCGAGGTAAGGAAGCTTTTTAACAACAACCCCTACCACTCCACGTGATTCCATCTGTATTCAGAATGACTAACTCCCATCTCTTGGGAAACAACACAGATCCAACTCCGCTTCATCAACCGTTACCGTGACACCTGGCCGGCCGGAGTCAATGCGCTCGCAAACAAGCGGATCCTTGATCTCGACGCTCTCGTCACGCATACGTTCCCGCTTGAACAGGCGGTCGAAGCGATGGAGCTGTCGGCGGACAGAACAAAGGGAGCGGTCAAGGTCCAGATTGTGGACGATACGGAGATTGAGACGCTTTGAAGGAGGAGGAAGAGGAGGGAAGGCACTGACTGGCTAGGTAGCTAGTTGTTTAGATTTCCCACTTTGTAGTGCGATATATCCGAGGATAGAAAATGAAAACAAGTAAGAAATGAACAGATGAAATGCTTGTATCCTTTCTTCCATGATTGATGTTCCTTTTTTTCTTTTATCAAGAAGTAAAAGTCCCAACTTCATACCCCCAAGCCGCCTCAAGATCCTTAATCCTCCACCGCGACCCCCACCCCGTCGCCCGTTCGATATCATTGATCAACCCGACGATCGCCCTGTGCTCTTCCGGGTGACTGAACAGTTTCCCCGCGACGTACAGCGGTTGGATCGCGTTGTTCCAGCAGCCGCGGTGCGGGTTCGTGAGCGAGATGCCGACGGTTCGGCGGGCGTGCCAGAGGGGGAGGTGGGTCGGGTGGTGATGGGTGGGATGGGGATGGGGATGGGTGGGATTGGGTGGTGGCGGTAATGGGATGCTGGGGGGTTTGATTTCGAGCATGAGGATGCAGGCGGTGTGGTAGAGTTGGTTGGAGGATATGGCGGCCCAGTGGGCGAAGAGGATGGCGGGGAATAGGTGTTTATCTGTCGTCGCCGTCGTAGTGGTGGTGGAAGAAGATGAAGTAGGGGAGGATGTGAGAGGAGGAGTAGCAGGTACGGTTCTCACGGGATGCATTTCAGGAGGACGTCGGTCGAGCCAGGTCTGTAGTTCGTGCCAGAGGTATTCCCACGCCTCCTGAAAGGATTTGCCGTGGCAGCCGTTCGCTTCGCCGAGCTCGAGGGAGCGGGTGCGCGCGTTGAGCAGGTCGCAGGATTTCGCGCAGAGGTAGACGGCGTAGTTGGCGTGCATGTCCGGGATGAGGTGCGATTGTTCGAGGAAGATGCGTGAGACGAGGTCGTCACGTTCTTGCGGCGTTGGCGGCGCGGGGACGTGCGGGTCGAGGAGCACCCATTTAGAGATGGGAAGGACGGTACTTTCGGAACCGTCGGCTATGATGGCGCCGCAGAGATCCATGCGCGCGTAGCACCAGAATACGGCTTGTAGCAGGCCTCCCGAGAAGCCGTTGACGCCGAAGGCTTCGAATAATGCGGCGCAGCCTTCGACGTGGCGTCGCCAATCGCGTGGGCTCACGCTCATCATCTCCAGGCAGCAAAGTATGCAGGCTGTGACGAGCACGTTCGGATCCTGTGCGTCATCGAGAATGGTCGTCAGAGATGTGATCGATTCCTGATATAGTTGTAGACTGTCGTGTGATCCTTTCAGGCCTCTATGGCGTTCCACCTGGCGTGCTCCATGAGCGAGCACTGCATAGAGCACAGCAGGCGATCTTTGGGCGAGGAGCGGTACATGAATGCCGAAATGTCGTCTCTGGTCGAACATATCGAGCCAAGGTGCACATTCTGATATCCAAGCTTGCAGGTATTGCACTTTCCGGGCGAAGGGTATCTGTAAACCACTCTGGCTGAGGTGTTGAAGGAGCAGTCGATGGCCCGGTATCTGCCCGCTGGGAGTCAAGGGTAGCTCATCAGGTTCGGGCGTCGGAGCCCTGGTGGGTGCTGCGCTGATGGCTCCAGTGAAAAGTAGCGAACGAAGTTCGGATTGTAGAGCCCGGAATCGAGGGTTGGCATCATATTCGTCGAATGTAGATATACTTTCTACAGATGGTGCTCCGACCGAACCGTAGAGATCTCCCGCTTGGCCTGGCGATGCATGATCCAGGTGCTCTGATGTGAGCACATCCATTGCTTATGGAGAATAGCCTCCTGTCAGGATTTGAGTCTGGACTCAAACCAATGCGGCTTACATCTGCCAGGGTGGAGGTCGGGGGCGTGATAACCTGCTGTATAGACTACGGTCATGGAAGTAATTGAGTGCTGACAATGCAGACAGACCAGCATTGAATTATCCAGTGTCTGAAGTAGAAGTCAACTGGCGGACTTTGACGATGAATTTGATTGAAACTCCTGCGTTGTCGTGAAGTGTAACATGATGAGTTTGTCCTATTCTAAGGACGGTAATTAATACTGTAATGAATAGTCTCCTGTGACTATACCGTATACGGTTCAGAACTTTCGGCAGACAACATTCAACACGCTGACTTCCTCACATCATTCTCACTGGTCCTTTAAGTGCCTTGTAGTAGCTCTCTGTCTCTGTTTACTTGCTTTCCTTTCGCACTGGCTTCACCACGGTCACCTGCCAGCTTTCATCGCCAGTCCCGCCGAATACCTCTTCGTAGACCTTCTTGGATTCTTCCCATTCGACTCCGAAATACCCACTGTTGATACGACATGAGTATAGCTCTGCAACTCTGTGCTTGTTCCCATCTGTAGCAACTTTGACGTCTACGAGCTGAGACTTCAAGTCTTGAAGTGCTGCCTTGGTATTGCTGAGAATCACCGCTGGTGCGTCGGCAGCAGGTTTCAATGCCGTCGCTCTTCCGAAGCCTACCGAGGTGAATAAGCATGCGATCCAGTGCTTCTTGTCGCCTTCACTCCCAGTTTCAACTGGTGGGATCAGCAGGCAGGACCCTTTAAGACTTGCATGATGCTTTCCGGCTGCATTCTTGCAGTGGTCGCGGTAGATCTCGAAAGCTTTTGGATACTGCATCGCCGAATCAGCAATTCGACGTTTAAATGAGCAGTACCTAGCAATGTTCTGCATGCTTACTCGGTCTCTGAAAGTCTTCGCAATACCAGCTCCCCAAACCCCTTGACAGTTACACGCATCTAACAAGGGTCAGTTAATGTCTAGTGAAATTCAGAAGAGGCAAGTACGGATCAAGACTGTATTTGCCTGAGCATCGAAAATGTTGCCCTCCTTTTCAACGATAATTCGATTCATATTGAGCAGCTGAAGGTGAATGGAACGGCTGCGGTAACGTGAACCGTGGTGGTTTTGGCAAAGTAAGTCCCGGTGAAGGTTCTACGATCTTAGGCAATTGTCAGATTGATAAGTAGCGAGTGATCGTTGAGTAAAAGCATAAGATGCAGCAGTTACGTATCATACTATTGTTATGTACACTCCTGTTATTTGTATCCTACATGGAAGGGAAAGACCGCTTTCCTGCTTCCTGCCCCAAAAGATGAAAACCAACCATGCTCGAGGATGAGTTCCTGTCCAATATCACCGGGTAAGCCTGCTTTCCTAATAATTACAGCTGTGTTCGACTGATTGGACACATAGAGAACGTAGGAATAGATGTTAGGCATAGCACCTGTCGAAGCACTTTGCTGAGACTTCATAGTATCCTCGCAACGCTTTCTTTCATGTGCCTTTGCCAAAGAAAGCCAAGAAGCTCCTTCGTCTTTTCATCCGCTTTCGCTCTGCAGTTGTCATGGTTGCATGAGCGGTTCCGGTGTCATCGGAGTCTCCTTTGGAGCGAGGTGGCGTCATAGGCAAGGCTATCTTCGTTCGATCAAACCTTGTACTTGTAGTCCCCTTTTTACCCAGCCGAACCGGATCCCGGCTGGTCGTTCGAAGGAGCTTCAGTTCACTTTGCTCTGATCTTTCCAACTCTTCAATTTCGCCCAACGTCGTCATACCATTGGTACCCAGATCTTCTTCCGCTATGGCCGTGAATCTGACAACCCCACGTTGAGCCACGATGTTCAGAGATTCTCGCAAGAAGTCTTGTGCCAATGCTGTTACTCGTTTGTTCTTGGTGGGAGCAATATCTGTCGCTAGTGCAGTGATTGAAAGCAGGTAGGCTGGTTCGTAGGATCCACCAAAAAGAAGCATTGTAGAATCTTGCACGGTGAGCATGATACACGATTCAGGTCGCTGATACGTCTGTGCGAGATGGAACGAAAAGTCCGAAACCAAGGAAGTATCTCCGTCAAGCTGTCAAGGTTACTTTTCATGCGGTCAAATCACCACTCTCAGCCACTCACGGTACCGCTTAGCTTCAGCTCCGCAATGACAACCGAGTCTCGGCTCACACGATCCTTTGGTGTATTCTTGGGCTCTCTGTAAGCGAATGCATCCGAAAAATACTGACTGCGCTTTTTCGAGAGTTGCCGATAGTCCCGTGACAGCTGGAGGCTTGATGCCGAAGGGAGGTCTCCAGGTGTCCCCCGCCTTATGGATCGAATTTTGGTTTCCATTGTAACTTCCGGTGGTGTTGAGGCTGCACGTTTGGGCTCAAAACGCTTCATAGGCGCAGATGAGAGTTTTTCTCTGGGGTGAGGCGTTGGAAAGATGTCCTGAGAAGTAGATGTGATCGTCTCAATAGCGTCTTCGGCAATATCATCATCCGAAGTTACAATCGGACGGGATGCTGGAGGCGTATGTGGTGACTGTGATCTAGCTTCAGACATAATGACGCACTCTTCCCATACGAGATCGAGAGACTGGATATCCAGATGCTTGGACTGGCCTTGGAAACAATAGGCAGTTGTAGGGGGCTGAATATACAACAGTATTCGATTTGGTCCCAAAAGAAACAGAAACCATGCGTATGAGACAAAAGCACAATCCAAACGAATGTTCCAAGTGTCAGAATCGAAGCCCAAGTGGCGTGCAAAATCCGTCAATTGGATTATAGTTGAGAGTAGAAATTGAGTGTCTGTAGGAGAGAAGTACTCTGATTTGCACCGCACAGTTGCAGCTTCCTTGTTACACTCTGTGCATTTACATCTGCGCTTTTCGGAGACCTGCTCGGCATGCCGTGTAAAGATTGAACGACGAATACATATGGACATACCTAGGTACCTACCAAGTACACCCCAACTGGTACACAGGAATGCAGACATCTGCGCTCAATGATGCCAAACCATGCGAATGATAAGCACCTACATCCAGTATCAGTGCTCTCTTGTCTTTCTTGCAGACATGATCAAGTTGAAGGCCGGCATCCACGTACATACGTACAGTAGATACTTGCTGATGTGGTATAACAGACGATAGACGAAATAGATTTCACAGCTGATGGCTGAGCCATGTTGACGCTAATGTGTTGAATGTACCGTACCTACAGTACATAGTCAGTAGGTACCAGTATAGCATATCAATCCCACACCTTCGAACGGTTTGCATGAACATGAAGCCCTACATAGTTTGAGAATGCGATGAAAGTGGCCAATAGAAATCGAGCTGTCCCTGACGTCAATATAATCCATCTTTCGTCATTCACTACATCCAGCTCTTACTCAAGCCTAGCTTATCCTTCTTTCTATGCATTACCTATCATCAGAATTGTGACGCCTGCTCAAACCATACTTGCTGTTTTCTTCTCCTAAAAATTCGACGGGCATCATCTAGAGTCACGATGAGCGACAATAACGACAGCAGCCTCGATGCTTCAAAAGGCAGCATTGGCAGCAAATTCACTGGTAAGTCTAGAGAGCATAGAGCTGAGGCACTTATCTGAGCTAACGAAGCTCTTGTTAGCTGATGGACCTGTTGGAGGCACAGCCGAGAAGATGGGAGGGCCATTTGACAAAGCAGGTGCTGTTGGCAAGCAATTCACACCAGACGGTGCCATGGGAGGCACTGCCCAAAGCGTGGCAGATACAGCACAGGGAGATAAACCTGGTGCTTTCGACCGTCAAGGAATGATCGGTAGCAAGTTCACCGGTATGGCTTGCTTCTAGTATCCTACACAACAGCGAAACTGATATTCCTTTAGCCGACGGTGCTATTGGTGGAGTAGCCGATAAGATCGGAGGGCCATTCGCAAAGGATGGCATGATTGGCAAGCAGTTTGAGGCCGACGGTGGCATTGGAGGAACTGTCCAGAACAACCTAGGAAATCAGTAATTGCCGTAGGTGATGGTCCTCATGCAGGGTACGTGAAGCACCTCTTAGGATCTTCTCCTATAACTGTTCGAATACTAGTAGCACGTTAATGCCTAGAGGAAGGAGAGATCGTTTTGGTCGATTGATGGATTGAATGACTGTTTATTTGAGCCAACATACTGCATACTAGGTAGATAAATATGGATATACACGGTTCGAATTCGTAGTTCATCCAAGATCTCTCCTGCTGTGGATGTGTGTACAGTACGGAGTTGTAATACCTGAGGTAACGTTAGCTTTAGCTGAGAAAATGACCGTCAACCCCGCAAACGCGCTTCACT
Organism: Pseudophaeomoniella oleicola; assembly: GCA_003868215.1. NCBI lineage: Eukaryota > Fungi > Ascomycota > Eurotiomycetes > Phaeomoniellales > Phaeomoniellaceae > Pseudophaeomoniella > Pseudophaeomoniella oleicola. The sequence goes on along the minus strand of QWDQ01000011.1, from coordinate 292,068 downwards.
GTGTACCTTGTGGGTATGGTTACAGTACTACGTACGGTACCCTAAGAGGAGAGGCGCGGATATCTGCGGTGGATTGCGGGGCGTCAAAAATTTTGATCACTGATCTTCCTCTGACGCACCCACCGTCGGTTACTGTATCCCACATTATTAGTATCGAAGACCCTCCCATTGACTCATCATTAAACCACCACATGCCGAGTTACGCACCAGTTCTCTCTCTTTAATATCGGACAGGCCCAAGTCGAATCATTTTGCGTCTTCTATAATATTTGCTCAGACCGGAGTGATTGGCTATCGTCGTCTTCAAAATGCCCATGTGTGTATCATCCTGCCCCGAGAATCGGTCCCACAATGCCACGGAGGAGACTGACTGTGAATCATAGGCTACGGGAACCCTGGAAGAAATATCGTCAGTTCAAACCTCTCGACCTTCCGAATAGACAATGGCCCTCGAGAACGGTAGATAAACCACCGAGGTGGTTGGCGACAGATCTGAGGGATGGAAACCAAAGTCTGGTGGACCCGATGGTGCGCAACGACCAGTCATGGCCCTGCCCAGCGACGCTGCTAACACGCATTGTAGGATGGGGAACAAAAGACGAGATTTTTCAAGATGCTGGTTGAGTTAGGATACAAAGAAATAGAAGTCTCGTTCCCCTCGGCCTCACAGACCGACTATGACTTCACACGCTCCCTCGTAGAGACACCCGGTCTCACGCCCGACGACGTATGGCTACAAGTTCTCTCGCCCTGTCGCGAGGATCTGATCCGCAGAACCGTTGAGTCTCTCAGAGGAGCAAAGAAAGCCATCCTTCATCTATACCTCGCTACTAGCGAATGCTTTCGGCGCATAGTGTTTGGTATGACCGAAGATGAAAGTGTCGCCCTCGCTGTCAAGTGCACAAAGTTGGCGCGGTCGCTTACGAAGGATGATCCCAGCATGGCAGGTACGGAATGGCGTTATGAGTTCTCCCCGGAAACATTTTCAGATACCTCCCCCGAGTTTGCGGTCAGAATATGCGAAGCCGTGAAGGAAGCCTGGGAGCCTACGGAGTCGGAGCCAATGATTTTCAACCTGCCGGCAACTGTTGAAATGGCAACACCAAACGTGTTCGCCGACCAGATCGAATATTTTTGTACCCACACGACCGAGAGAAATAAGTTCTGCGTATCCGTCCATCCTCATAATGACCGAGGTTGTGCGGTAGCTGCAGCAGAACTGGCACAGATGGCTGGGGCAGACCGTGTAGAAGGCACCTTGTTTGGAAACGGCGAGCGGACCGGTAATGTCGACCTCGTAACACTAGCACTGAACCTCTACACCCAGGGTATATGGCCAAATATCGATTTCTCAGATATCAACAGTGTCATCCGGGTTTGCGAAGAGAGTACGAAGATACCAGTAAACGAGAGATGGCCATATGGCGGCCAACTGGTTGTCTGCGCATTTAGTGGAAGCCACCAGGATGCGATCAAGAAGGGCTTCAATACTAGGAAGGCGGCTGGTACCACGTCACAAGATCGATGGCAAGTTCCGTATCTTCCTCTTGATCCACAAGACATCGGTCGGACCTACGAAGCTATCATTCGTGTCAATTCGCAAAGTGGTAAAGGCGGTGTTGCATGGATCATCCAGAGGAGCTTGGAACTCGATCTTCCACGTGGCCTCCAGATTGCGTTCAGCAAGATCGTACAGGAAGAGGCGGACGCCAAAGGGCGAGAACTGCTCCCAAGAGAAATACAGGCGCTATTTGAAGAATCTTACCATCTCAAACGTAATCCTCGCTTCACATTGGTGGATTACAACATTACGACGGATAGGTCGAGGTCGCCAGCTCCGGGAGAAACTTCTGCGAGTTTGAAACGAAGGTTCGCAGGTATTGTGGCTATTGATCGCATCGAGCACCCTATTGTCGGTGTGGGCAACGGTGCTCTCTCGTCTCTTGCTAATGCTCTTCACTCTCTTGGCATTGACCTCGATGTTGCTGATTACAAAGAGCATTCCATCGGTGAAGGCAAAGATGTCAAAGCAGCCACGTATATTGAGTGTTCGTCGGCCGGCAGTCGGGAAAAGGTCTGGGGCGTCGGTATCCACGAAGATGTGGTACAGGCAAGTTTGATGGCTTTGCTCAGCGCTGCAAGTTCGGTAAGCCGTACTGTATTTTCCTTGAGTCTGTTTCGCAACTAACACTGAAGCGACAGTTCCTGACGTCACGGGTCTCTACCCCGGTGCCGTTCCGTCCTAAACGCATGAACAGCTTTACACCAGACGAATTGGCAGCACTAGATCAGCTTTCACCCAAAGCTGGAGGTGCTGCTGACTCACCTGTGCAAACGAACGGAGAAGTCAAAGAATTTCAGAAAAGTGTGGAGGCACAAAAGGTGGATTTGGATCTCTTGGAAAGAAAAGCCAACGAAGGTGCCTAGATAAGCATCTGAGGAAATACGGTAGGGTACTCATCTATTGCCTTGACGATCAGAGGTTCTCTTTTTTTGGAGACACATCCATCTGAAAATGCATTTACCTCAGGAGTTCGATTAGGACTTATCATACTTTGGGGCTGAGATTTGACGCTCTTCAATCACAAAAGCTGGATTGGGTATAGTAGGCATGGTTCGCCTCGCAGATATCTTTGAATACACGTAATTTGCAGTCTCATGAGGAAAGCAGTTCCATTAGTCGTCTGTCGTGATCTGTTGACCCAATACTGGCATTCGGGCTGTATACCCAGGGAATCGAAGTACCAGCTGAACCAACGGCGGTTGTTGCCGGAAAGAACTATAAGTCAGCAGAACAATTGATAAATAACCGGGGTTGGATTTTTAACTGGGCCTCCCGGTCGGATGTAACCCAGGTCTGATTCGAGAGTATTACTACGATAATAGTCAATCCTGCAGATGGAAAATCAATGCATCATGGCTCACTTACCTCTCTATATTGCAGACAGTAGGTTCATGACACATACGTGAAGAACACGATCAATATATCTTAGTGGTACAATTCTGCTCCTTGCTACTACGTCTATACGTATCTTAGCATGTCACTTGTTGCAGCAGTACAAGGCTGAAATAAGGAAGGTGAGAGCTAAGCAAAGCTTGTACATAACCGAGCTTATCTGTGAACCCCCTTTCGAGACCCCTTCGAGCTTTATTCCCCCGAGACCCTTCCCGTTCTTTAGCGGCTCCGTTCCGGATATAATCACCTACTACGAATAATCACTGCCACCACATCACTACCTTTTAGAATTGATCAATATTCCATGTCACATTGCAGTTCCTTCCAGTACTACCAACTCCCATGGACTTGACATATAAGTTAGGGATCGACACGATGGCGAGCATCGCAGGCGGCCTGGCTAATACGAATGGGGATCTCATTGCATCGCGTCATCTCTCATCAATTCAAACGAAAGATGTTGGTCTTGTTAGCTTCGTTCGTAATAACTTACTAGAGGGTATGGTGTTATGGCTTGTTGAACCAGTTGGATCGAGTGAGAATGCTCCTCACTTGTTTCCACCTCACCCACGAACCCAATAATACTTCTGCTGTAGGACGGCTTGGAGGTCGTTCATGGAAGCTTACCGCTATGTTTGACTTGCAATGTCTTCCACCAAGGAACAGCCAAGTGCTTCTCTATGGACAGGAATTAACTTGACGATGGAGCTCATCTCTCGAGATTGCTCGCCCTCCCTCTATTATGTTGGGTTACGTGTTTGATGGCAGCCCTGACAGTGGACCTCCCAGTAAAGCTTTCAGGACGGGGATGGCGGGTCTCCTCGGATGTTATTGCAGGTTCCACTGCTCATCCTCGACCAATATCGGCAACTTCGGCACTCAAAGAGAGCGACTCGGCGAGAGGTTCTGCAAAGCTACTAACGTAGTATGCATAACGTTACATACTACTACGTACGTAGTCCAGTATGGATACCTGTACGATGTTGCAGAGTATCATGATCAACCAGGTTGAAGGGGCTCTTCGCTATGGGAATGTTCGCCTCCCTGTCTAATACCAGGATTCACCATACATCTTAAAAGATAACCAACGTGGGCTTCTTGGTCTATCGGCCAATATGACGGCAAGTGTGGACTGGTTGCACACTCCATCTATTTGATTCTGGTCTAGTGTCATGTGAGTTTCGGGAGCGTGGCGCACAGGCACTGAGGGGACTTTGAACTTAAATACCCAGAGTATTGCACTCTGTGGCTCCGGATCATTTCCATTCTTCCGCGATCTTCTTTCTTCTGGATTTCTTGTCTTGTGTCGGGCTTTATATTCTACCTCGGCAATTCTTGTCGTTGTGACGGCGTCAGAAAAGAGCAGATAAGTGACACTTTCGCTATGTCACTCGCAGCAGCGAACTTTGGCGGCGAAGGCGACCCACGTCTCAGTAATGCTGGGCTAGATGATGTTTATATCCGTCCGCAAGACCGACCGCTGTACGACCATAGGGTCTCTTTCGAAGAATACCATTACTATGCCCTGAAGACACGGGCTGAGGAAGATGCGCTTCCCGATGCTCCGACTCGTGGTATCAAGGATGTCATCTTTCCTCCCAAAACGGGCGGAGGTGCTACAGCCGTGGTACAGGCCTCAGAAGAGAAGACCTCGGTGTCTCCTGATGGATCCAACGATGCAAATGAAAAGACCGCAAAAAGAAGATGGAGCGGTGGATCCAAGGTCCCGATTTCTGATGAAGAGTGGACAAATGCTTCGCGTGCGGTACGCACGGCCACGTGGGCTGCTGCTTTCTATCTGATCACGACTGACATCCTGGGACCTTTCAATGCTCCGTACGTTTGCATTCTGTCCTTTTCGATACCACAGTCTGAAGCTGACCAATCGACAGCTATGCAATTGGGACCATGGGTTGGGGACCAGGAACTACACTCTACACCATTTTTGGATTCCTAGCAGGATACTCAGGCTATCTACTTTGGAAGATATTCCTGGGTCTTGACTCCTATGAGTATCCACTTCGGACCTATGGTGACCTCGCTTTCCGACTCTACGGTCGGGTTGCACGACACAGCTTTAACTTTCTACAATCGATCCAACTTGTGTGCAACGTCGGCTCGATCATCATCAGCAATGGTCAAGCATTGTCGCAGGTCTCCAAATTCCACCTCTGCTATGCTGTCTGCTGTTTGATATGGGCTATCTGCGGTTTTGCTATTGGCCAAGTCCGAACCCTGCAGAAGTATGGTTGGCTCGCCAATGCAGCCATATGGATGAACCTGCTTGTTATCTTCATATCCATGGGCGTCATTGCACACTCCCCACCCAATTACACGTTATCTGGATATGGTTCCGCTGGCTCGTCTACTGTCCCGGCCGATGTCACCCCGAATGCTCAAGGCGTTTATCCGCCCGTCAAACACTATGGAGGCCTACCCAACCCCGGCGATTTCGACGGTGCCATCGTCGGGCTAATGCAAGGGGTTTATGCTTACGGAGGTGCCATGCTCTTTACCGAGTTCATGTCTGAAATGCGCCGCCCCAGGGATTTCATCAAGGGCATGTGGGCAGCTCAACTCTTCATCTGGGCCGTCTACATGATTTACGGCCTCTGCGTGTACCATTGGCAGGGGCAATATGCGTATAACATCTCATACCAAGGAGTCAGTCCTTATGCTTGGCAGACAGTCGGGAACATGCTAGCTATCCTCTCTGGATTGATCGCCGCTGGTCTCTACGGCAACATCGGTATCAAAGTCCTCTACAACAATATTCTAGTGGACTTCTTCCACGCCCCTCCCTTAACCGTGAAATCCGGCAAAATCGCATGGGCCGTTATCGTTCCCATTTACTGGACCATTGCATATATCTTGGCAAGTGCCATCCCTGACTTTTCAGGTTTGACTTCGATGGTCGCTGCATGCTGCATCATGCAATTCACCTATACATTCCCACCATTTCTGGCTATTGGCTACAACCTGAAGAAATATGCCATGGTCGACGGCGAAGGATTCGATCCTCACACTGGGGTTGTCACTCGTCATACAACAGGTCTCAAGAGATACGTGCGTGCTTTCTTCCGAGGCCCATGGTACCTGAACGTGTGGAACGTGATTTATATGTTGGGTGCAGGTGCAACCGCAGGTCTGGGGGCTTACTCGGCTTGCGAGAATTTGATCAGTGCTTTCCAATCCGACCAGGCGAACGCATTCTCCTGCAGGTCGCCTGTAGATTACTCGGCTTGAGATAGAGCGGGATAGTCAGGTCTTAGCTGGATAGCAGCGCCTGTAGGGCTCGGTCATATCGGAAATACCGTACTCACATGTACCATCAGACATACCCTTTTCTTTCGCAATGCTCTTCTTGTCTTTAGCTGACAATTGACATACCTACGTGGAGGTTTTACGATTTTTGACGTCTGATGATTTCATTACACTGGCCCCCAAGATGATGGGAGCCGATTAGTTGCTTTGATCTGTAGTGCCACGTAATCGCATAGAAATTGACCCCAGATCATGTCTTTAGAAGTACTCCTTATGTTTTCGATATGGATATCAGGTAACAACGTTGAAATATACAGTGGAGAATGGGTAGGGAGAGGTACTACGTAGTAGGGAGGTAATTAATCAGCTTAGATACAGATCAATGCTCCATTGGACCCTGATGGACTTGGCGCACTTCGGTTAAGCTCCCTACTACGTATACGTAACAAGACCACTGCAATTAAGTGAGCCGGGATTACAGTAACGTTGAGCGCTCCCCGTCTCCAAGTGTCAAGTGTCAAGTCCGAGCAACGACGAATACGGAGCTTCTCCAACATAAGGAACGGAGCAGACCACAGCTTAGACCAGGACTCTAACGGAGGTCCACCATCATCTCATACTCTGATCATCTCTCTGTCCCGCGTTTGGAACTTATCCATTGGTGTCGCTTGCACCTCATACGCTCGTTTTATGATCGCAGTGCAATGCGTCGCTGAGTGTCAGGAGGAAATATGCGGTGGACTTGATTGGGCAATGGTCTTGCATGTCCCGCTCGCACTGAGAATTGCATCCAGCCATGGCGCAAGATAACCCCCAGTTGCAGGCCGCGCTGCAGCAGCTCGATCAGGAACTTGAGGTATGTAACGGGCTGGGGTGAGTCCCTATCTGTGGACAATCGCTGGCCTCATCGTGTAGTTCCGAACAGCATGCTAACAGATCAACCCCCGCGCAGGAAGGAGACATTACTACGAAAGGGTATGTAGAGCGCTTCGAAGTCACGCGACTCTGTTCAATTAATCATCATTGTCTAGGTATCAAAAAAGGAGAACGCTCATTTTATCGCAGTATTTGGGGCCCGCCGAAGCTGAGCAAGTGCAAAGAGCCTTGAGGATACATTCGGTGGAAGACTCAGACCATCCTGCTACGAAAGATGGCTACGAAGGCGCCTCCCCGGCGGCGTCTGGGGTGCGCTCGCCTTCGGGAACTGAATCAGAGCTGTCGTCTCACCCTTCGATGACTCGACACGTTACGGCAGTCAGGGACAACGACCTCACGTTCGATAACCAATCTCCGGGCTCAGGATTTGGTTCACAGGACCAACCACAAGGCCACGTTCAAAGATTCCAGGAGAGGGAGTTTGGTGCGACTGCAGGCCACCAACGCCAACAATCAGGGGGCTCTTTTGAAGCGATGGGAACCATGACTAGCCAGGATGCGTCGAGAACACAAACTCTGATGAGCCAGAATTTTGCCTTCAACCCGACAACCCAGCAGTACAATGATACGCAAAGCGGATACAACACGCGACAGTCCACCATGCTGGATTCCCAGCAAGGGTACTTCTCTGATTTTGCAGGGCAACAGAGGGATGACCCGCAGGAAATCTACGGCGGAGGACCAAATCGTTACTCGCAACCCGATGCTTTTTCGCCTACTGCTGGTTCAGCGCCACCGTTGTTCAGCTCGGGCGATCTCCCAACGATGATTCATCAGTTGCCGTTGGAGCCCAGAGACGTACCTTTCGCGGTGCACGATCCTCACGATTCCTCGTTTCAGATGAGCAAGTTCGATAACATTGCAATGGTGCTCAGACACCGGGGCAAGACAAACCCGAAACAGCCAGCGTACTGGGTGCTGGACAACAAGGGTAAAGAAATCGCGTCTATCACGTGGGAGAAACTTGCGAGCCGTGCCGAGAAGGTGGCACAGGTAATTCGCGACAAAAGCAGCCTCTACCGCGGTGACCGAGTTGCTTTGATTTACCGAAGTACAGAAGTCATAGAATTTGCGGTTGCTCTCATGGGCTGCTTCTTAGCAGGGGTTGTCGCGGTTCCTATCAACAACCTCGAGGACTACCACAGACTTAACGTGGTGCTTACTTCTACTCAGGCACACTTGGCATTGACTACTGAATATAATTTGAAGAACTTTCAAAGAGATATCACAAATGCGAAGCTACAGTGGCCGCGTGGAGTGGAATGGTGGAAGACGAATGAATTCGGAAGTTTCCATCCCAAAAAGAAGGACGACATACCACCTCTCGTCGTACCAGACTTAGCGCATATCGAATTCTCTCGTGCACCTACTGGGGATCTTCGAGGAGTAGTCATGAGTCATAGGACTGTAATGCACCAGATGGCATGTTTGAGTGCAATAATTACGACGGCGTCGCACGAGAATGGTCAGGCATATCAACCACAGGTTCAAAACAAGAACGACAAGTTCATGACAGGAAGGCACAGAGGGGAGACCATCCTGAGTTATCTCGATCCTAGACAGAGCATAGGCATGATCATTGGGGTCCTGCTTGCTGTTTATGGCGGCCACACTGTAGTCTGGGTGGAGCCAAAAGCGATCGAGACACCCGGTCTATATGCGCACTTGATCACAAAGTACAAAGCGACTTTGCTAGCAGCAGAGTATCCAGGCCTCAAAACTGCAGCATTCAATTATCAAGCGGACCCGATGACAACAAGAAACTTCAAAAAAGGGCAAGAGCCGGATTTCTCTAGCCTCAAACTATGTCTCATAGATACGTTAACGGTCGACTGCGAGTTCAATGAGCTCCTTGCGGACAGATATCTAAGGCCTTTGCGAAACCCTCGAGCACGAGATATCGTTGCTCCAATGCTTTGTTTGCCAGAGCACGGCGGCATGGTCATCAGTATGCGTGACTGGCTTGGCGGAGAAGAGCGAATGGGTGTGCCGCTGACACACGAGGTGGGTAAAGAAGATTACATACTGAGAAAATCCGAGGAAATCAATAAGAGCAATGATGGTTTCGGCAGTAGCCTGTTGGGTGGTAAAGCCAGGCAGGAGGATACGACGAGAGCCTCTCGGTATGACCTCGGGGAAGTGCTGTTAGACAAAGAAGCACTGAAAACGAACGAGGTCGTGGTCTTAGCGCTGGGCGAAGAAGCTAGAAGCAAGGCACACCTGTATCCCAACGCCGTTCGGGTTGGTGCCTTTGGGTACCCAATCCCTGATGCAACGCTCGCAATCGTCGATCCGGAAACTTGCCTGTTGCAGAGTCCTAACAGTATAGGCGAGATTTGGGTTGATTCACCCTCTCTTTCAGGGGGGTTTTGGGCATTACCAAGGCACACCGAAATGATATTTCATGCTCGACCATATCGATTCCAGGACGGCAATCCGACTCCAATGGCCATTGATCCCGAATTCTTACGAACAGGACTGCTCGGATGTACCATCGAAGGCAAGATCTACGTCCTTGGATTGTACGAAGATCGTCTACGGCAGAAGGTTGAATGGGTCGAACATGGACTGGAAATACAAGAACACCGCTATTTCTTCGTGCAACACCTCATTCTCAGCATCATGAAAAATGTGCCGAAAGTCCATGACTGCTCGGCCTTCGATGTCTTCGTCAACGAGGAGCATCTTCCAATAGTACTGCTGGAGTCTTATGCAGCTTCGACAGCTCCAACAACCTCGGGTGGACCCCCCAGGCAACTGGATATTGCTTTATTAGACTCGCTAAGCGAGCGATGTATGGAAATCCTGTACCAAGAGCATCATCTACGAGTCTTCTGCGTTATGATTACGGCACCGAACACATTGCCTAGGATCATCAAGCATGGAAGGAGGGAGATCGGCAATATGCTCTGCCGCAAGGAATTCGACAATGGAACTTTACCATGTGTCCATGTCAAGTTCGGCGCCGAGAGGTCGGTCCTCAATCTCCCTATTGGCATTGACCCTGTCGGTGGCATGTGGTCGGTCATCTCTAGCAGCGCTAGACAAGAAATCCTCGCGATGCAAGATAAACAATATTCGGGCGCAGACTTTAGGGAAGTCGTGATAGACGACCGGACATCCACCCCATTGAATAATTTTACCAACATCGCGGACTTGCTTCTATTCAGAGTCACTCGACAACCAGATGAGCTTGCCTACTGCACGATCGACAGTCGAGGACGAGAGGGGAAGGGTCTGACCTGGAAGAAATTTGACCAGAAGGTCGCAGCGGTCGCAATGTATCTGAAGACAAAATTGAAAGTAAAACCGGGTGATCATCTGATACTGATGTATACTCATTCCGAAGAGTTTGTCTTCGCGGTATATGCTTGCTTCTGTGTTGGTGCTGTGGCAATGCCAGTCGCGCCACTTGACCAGAATCGCCTCTCAGAAGATGCACCTGCTTTTCTTCATTGCGTTGCCGACTTCAAGGTCAAAGGCGTACTTGTCAATGCGGACGTCGATCATCTGTTCAAACAGAAGCTTGTCAATCAGCACATCAAACAGTCGGCCCAGGTTCTTCGTGTCTCCGTGCCGTCGATATACAACACTGCTAAACCGACGAAGCAGTCACACGGTTGCCGAGATCTTGGTTTAGTGGTAAAACCTGAGTGGGCATTGCCAAATAATCCCGTATTGATTTGGACATATTGGACCCCTGATCAGCGCCGGATTTCTGTGCAACTCGGCCATAGCTCCATTCTTGGCATGTGTAAGGTGCAGAAAGAGACCTGCCAGATGGGGAGTGCTCGACCTGTGTTAGGGTGTGTCCGAAGTACGATGGGCCTTGGATTCTTACATACATGCCTCATAGGGTGTTACAATGGAGCACCCACTTATTTGGTCTCTCCTGTCGATTTCGCAACGAGTCCGCAGTCTTTATTCGTCACGTTATCGCGCTATAAGATCAAAGACACGTATGCCACTACTCAAATGCTTGATTACGCTATAGCAGCTATGCCAGCCAAAGGGTTTTCTCTACAAGAAATGAGGAACATGATGATTTCTATGGAAGGGAGGCCCAGGAGCGATGTCTGTATGTGAAACACCATCACTGTATGACATTCGATATGCTAATCATACACAGATCAAAAAGTTCGTTTACATTTTGCGTCAGCTGGCCTGGATCGCACCGCTATAAATACCATCTACACGCACGTGCTTAATCCTATGATCACTTCACGAAGTTATATGAGTATTGAACCTATTGAGTTATGGCTGGATACCAGAGCGCTGCGCCGTGGGCTTGTGTATCCCGTTGATCCCGACTCGGACCCTTCGGCACTTCTGGTCCAGGATTCCGGAATGGTACCTATTAGTACTCAGCTCGCCATTGTCAATCCAGAAACCAACAGACTCTGTCGTATTGGTGAATTCGGCGAGATCTGGGTTCAGAGTGAAGCATGTGCAAAGGCTTTCTATGGAAGCAAGCACGAGTTCGACCTTGACAGGTTCAATGGACGGACTATTGATGGGGATCCAAGCAGCGTCTATGTGCGCACAGGCGATCTAGGATTTCTCCACAACGTTACAAGGCCAATTGGTGCTGGTGGTCAACCCGTCGAAATGCAAGTACTTTTCGTGCTCGGTAGCATTGGAGAGACGTTCGAGATCAACGGGCTTAATCATTTCCCCATTGATATCGAAGCAAGCGTCGAGAAGTGTCACCGCAATATAACCCCAGGTGGTTGCGCTGTATTCCAAGCCGGCGGTCTGGTAGTAGTCTTAGTCGAGGTATACCGCAAGGCTTACCTCGCTTCGATCGTTCCAGTCATTGTCAATGCGATTCTAAACGAGCATCAGCTCGTTATCGATATTGTGGCATTTGTATCCAATGGAGACTTTCCGCGGTCCAGGCTCGGTGAAAAACAACGAGGCAAGATCCTTGCGAGTTGGGTGACGAGGAAATTGCGCACTATTGCCCAGTTTGGCATTCGTGATCCCGACGGTGCAGATGGCCAAATTGCCGAAGTACCAGAGCCGAGGGCGAGTACCATGTTGAGTAGACCCGGTGGTAGTCAAAGTTTCAATTACCAGCCTCGCTCAGTCACAGGTCAAACGATAGGTGAATCATATTCTGAGGGTATGGTCACATCTCCCGAGAACATGGGAAATGGATACAATTCCGAGCTGCGCAGTAGTCGCACGGAATCGACGTCCAGGATGACAACGCCTACAATGGCATTGAACGACCGGCCCTACGATTCGATGTTTCAGTCCGGCTCTGTCTCTAGTCAGGATGACCGCGCCGCAGTATATCAGACTCATCAACTTCAAGACGCTCCATATACGTTGGACAATGAGTCCCCGCCATCCCAACCGGGACTTTCTTCTGCTGGTGAACGCGATCCGCTCGATGCTGAGCCAGCGTACCCAAAACGAACCACTTCTATGCGTATCACGTCCGGGGCTCCGAAACTCTCCATCACGAATCCTGAGGTATTCGAAGCTGTCAGCGAGCGAGATGAAGACGAAATAGCACCATCTGCTACATCAACAAATCCAAGCACCTTGCGCCCGTACGATACCTTTTCCCCCTTGGACCCCAATCATTTGCCCAGGGATCAAGATTCGCCCTATGATAGTTCGGCTAACCCTTTCTTTGATATTCCTGATCGGACGCTACCACGAGATCAGAATGAGCTTCCTTCGCCGGATGTCCCAATGCCTGATCCACTGAGCCCGAGACGATCGATACCAGATCCAGACACTGATCTGCGACCCTCTATGTCGACGACGCCCTCAAGCTCTCGTCCAGCGAGTTTCTATGGGGGCCGTACAACTCTACCAAGCCAGCAGGCACGGCTTTCAAGTTATGGTTCTCTCAATGCCGCGGGTGCCGCACCAACAGGTGGTGGTCTACGTGTTATGAATGCGTCAAGTGATTCAGATGAAGAGGAGGAACGGCCGGCGAAAGTAGGACCTACGAAGTCACCTACACCGGCCCCACCTGTTGTCAACTATGATCGCAAGCCATCTTTGACCCAACACTCGACTCCTCTTCCTCCAAGGCAAACGTCGTCGCAGATCCAACCACAACAAGGTCGAGGATTGAACAACAGTCTTTACGACAGCAACGACCCGGAGGATGAAGGTCTATACGACGATTATCCCCGTGAAGCCCTCCTCTACGCCACCGACCCATCAGAACGGGCTCGGATCCTCCACGAGCGGATGGGCGGCACGACAAGCAAAGGAACAACGCCACGACGTGACGATCAGTTCCTGAACGTCAACGGCTCTCCCTCCCTCTCCGGCAATCAATCACCAGCGGCAGATGACGTTCGAAGCGACGTCAGCAGCGTGAGCGGAAGCGTTCGGAGACGGTACGATGGAAGTGATTGGCAATGACAATGATCCCACCCATCTGGTTCAGCTACTAACCATTTCTATGGATCATTAAGGGGGGGGAAAAAACAGAAATGAGTTTTAGTTACTTGAGTTGTTGGTTACTTAGTGAGCGTATATATATATATTCCCGATAATTACCGTATTTACGTATTATAAGGTAGGTAATTATAATATGTGACCTTTTTTTTTTTGGAAATCAACGAAAATGAAATGAAATGTTTCCCCCCCCCCCCCACCCCCCAAAGTCTCTTAGTCTTCCTTCAGTCGGGAAATGATTGTGAGTAGATTAGATTTGGAAGACTTTTTGGTGAGTGAGCTTGAGTACTGTAATTAGAATGGAGTCAAATGATTTTGAATTGTCGATCAATCAATGGGGAGTAATTAAGGGGGGAGAGAGAGAGAGAGAGAAGAAGAGATCGCTTTACAGTAATTATTTAGTTGGACACAAAAGGAGGAGGAGGGATTTGAGCCAAGAAAATATTTTCAATAATATGTGTATGTATGTATGTATGTATATATGTATATACCGGTGTACGTATGTGTATCCAAATCACAGCACAGCACCGTACGTAAGCCGATCCATTTCAATCAAGATCCAACACCCTCCCCCGTCGCACAAACGGGTCCCTTATCCCAAAAATCCCTCGCGTACGCGGCAACATACGTATTCGTATCGAAGTCGACGGGTAAATACTGCTCGACGTCGTCGACGGTGTAGTTTGCGCCGACGCTCTGCAGCGCGGGGATGACGAAGTCCGGCGCGATGTAGTCGAGGAAGATTAGGTCGACGGTGGATGGTGAACCGGTGGAGGGGAAGCTGGCGTTGGCTTGGAGGTCGTTGGGGAGGGGGTATGAGGCGATGCGGGAGTGCGGGGTGTCGTCGCCGGTGGTGCCGAAGTCGTCGCTAGTGGTGTAGCCGGGGGTGAGGGAGGGGGCGCGGCGGGTGAGAGGGTTGCGTTTGCGGAGAGAGGTGGTTGTGGCGTAGGTAGAGGGTGTGTCCGGACAGGTGTCGGCGTCGTTGAAGGAGGAGGAGAAGCTGAAGTCGGAGCGTTGGAGTTGATGATTGTCGTTGTGGCTGTTGTCTCTCTTTCGCTTCTGGTAGCCGCCAGCGTTGAGGATGTCGAGCAGTTGGCTAGCGTATGAGTAAGGTACGTCTGGGATAAATTGGAATGTATCGTGGAACGGGCTAACGATGTAGGAGTCATCGAGAGTGAAAGGGCCCTGGACGAGGTCAAACCGGACACTCCCTGTGTTGATGATGATCAAGCGCGGGACGTCACTGCGGGTCTCGTTCACGACTTCAGCAGCCAGAGCGGTGGCAAGGAGGCTAAAAATACTATCGTTAGAGCCAAAGGGTGCACAGGAAATGCACCAGGTTCGAGGGGCGCATCCAATGAGGCTGGTCAGGTTGAGTGCTTGGCGGTCACTGTAGATCTCAGAGGTCACACGCACACCGCTGTTGTAGTCGAAGGTGAAATCTTGGGATCCGACGGCGTGGTAGGCAAAGGTCCGACGGTTCCAGTCCAGGTATCTTCTTGAGTAGACGAGGGACGAGTTACTCGCCGCGGTGGCAGATGAGACGACTGCGCTTGCGGACGCTGATGCCACCACCTGTGCTTTCTGCGTTGGATTGGGAACTCCATGGGGATTCTTGACGCCTTTCCACCGAGGAGATTCGATGCCGCTCATCGATGCCCATCCAAGTGTCTCACAATATCTGCCGGATTCCAAGGCGGTTGTTTGGCTATCGTACACAGCAAAATCACGAATGTGGGTGTGTCCTCCGAATATTTGAATTGGCGTTGTCGGATGGACTCTGCGGATTGCATTGTACACTGTGCGCATTGTACTTGTACTACCACGAACCGGATTATGTCCAATCAATACAAACATGTCGATGGGTTTAGTTGTATTCAACGCCTCAAGGAACCAAGGTTGCTGGACCATCGTCGCCGCCCTGATTACCCTTGAGACATTGCTATTGCCTGTGAAGTCAAATAGAACGCCAAATGCCATGATGCGCAGACCATGTTCTGTCTCAAAGTATCGGTACTGCTTCCCGATATACTCCCACGTTCCGTTGGTAGGGTTCATAATTTGAACATTGGACGTGAGATATTTGTCTCCCCAGTAGCTGCTGAAGTTGACGAAGGTTTCATATGCAATTTCAGTGACATATAATTCATGGTTGCCAATTGTAAGGAGGTCATAGTCCACGTTATCAAAAACCACATTACTGGCGAGCCCATTTGGATCCGTTGCATCACTGAGGCCAGCACCGTCATGGAGGTCACCTAGGTGGTAGTCAGTATTTGTTTTACAGGGTTGTCCGATGGCCAAGGCTCAAAGCTCTCATGGTCTGGTCATTTCCGGAAAGATATGTAATCTCCATCCTGTGACTAGCCTACTGGCGACCCTGAACCCAGGCATGCCGGATGAGAGGTCCATGAGGGGACGACGAGAAGCAGCGCAGTCCAACCGATAATATATTGCCATGCTCAGACAGATATTGGAATATGGACCTCTTTTGGGGATGCTCAATCATAACGTAAATCATGCTTACCTGTATCGATCAATAGCAGATCTACACCCATGTTGCCGGCTTTGTGCTTCATGTGTCTCGTGAAAGAGACAAAATCGCCCCAATCCGCACCATAATTGTGCTCCTTGATATGGCCTTCAAGCCAACCATGGGTGTCCGTGGAGTGGATGAAGTTCAGTTGACCCCATTCAAGAGGACCACGAGGACCGGTTGTCGCATTCAGAGCATCTGGTTGCATACGGCGTGACAGACGTTGATGAATCTCTGGACTGCTTGGTCCATAGCACGATTCGCAGGCCAAGGCTCCCGAGGCCAAGACGCCGAAGGCGACGAGATTCGAGAGTGCAAACATGTTCCGACTACGTGCGAACACTCCCATGCGATGCGATAGAACCACCAGCAGCGAACCCTTCACGTAGACGAGTCCCAGAACAACATCAGCAAGGAAACAGACGGGAAAGGAAAAGTTCATATACGTTCAGCTGCCTCGCAGGGTGACCCTGCCTAGCTGTCCTCGTTTGGAAACGGATCGCCATACTCAGGTACAGATAGCCATAGGCTTGGATCATGTAGGGGTATTATTACTAGTAATTGCCTAGAAAGATAAGAAGACGCTGCATGACGATCATCGGTGTTTTCGAGAAGTCGATCGGCGCTCGCCGATCGAAGAGAGATTCGGATTCGAGAAGAGGAAAAGATGGCAGATGTTAACAAGATGATCCGATCACCTACTATTGCACCCCCATGAGCATCTATTGCGGGTTGTGGTTACTGTAAACGCAGAGGTAGAGATATGATATGAATTCAGCTTCAATTATTGAGGGGAACTCGCTTGTTGATTGTGACGATACTAATGTGAACGACTTGCCTAAAAGCGACAAGATGCCGTGACCGAGCTTAGATTATCGATTTTACCGAGAGTCGATAGTCCACGGGAGAGTTCTAATAAGCTGCCAGCGATTTGTTTGAATCGAGCTCGAGTCTCTTGGGCTGTCCCTATGAGTATGTCAAGTGTGAAGTAATGAAATATCAGGTGTAGAAGCTGCGAGGTGTTGTAGATTCTTCTTTTGTTCTGATGTTGTTTGCGGTAAGGCAAAGGCTATGACAACGTCACTAGGGACTACTGTCATGTCGACTTTCTTCAATCAAGTTTTTGTCGCCAAACAAGATATGGCATTGCCGGCAGCGTACACCATCAGTACGACAATTCTCTGCCTTTCTACGCGGAGATTCGGGATTGGCCTGCAGCCGTCACGTATCTAACGTAGTATATCGTCCCTTTCGGAGCGATTATCGCTATGGGCTTCCTGAGCGAATTCAGATCGTGGTTGACACCTCCACAAGTTGATGTTGCCCCATTACCGACCATCGGTGGCATTGCGCCATCCCCAAGCAGATTGTCATTGGGAGAATGTCCGACGATATTGGCATTCCTGAGGCATTGTGGATGTCCTTGTAAGTTCCAATTTCAGTGCCCTGGCCAAGGCACTACTGAGACCTCGACTTGATAGTCGCAGAAAAGACGTTTCTTCGCTTACACTCTCTGGTTCTGCTTCATCCTGAAATCAAATTTGTCGCTGTCTCCCATTCCGACCGACCTTCAACGGAAAGATGGTTGGCGTCATTGGATCTAAAAGGCTCTACTGAGGACTCGGACGGTTCTAAAATGCACGGTCCACCAGATGCAATCGTGGTTGCATCCACACCGCTTCCTTACAATCTGTTCTTGATTAGTGATGCAGACCGACAACTCTTTGGACAATATGGGCTAGGGACATCCAGCCTGGGTCATGTCCTCAGCCCATCGGGTCTGGCTGGAACGGTAAAGGTGGGAAGGGAAGAAGGGATCTGGAACAGGCCGACAGAGAGTGGTACTAGATGGCAAACAGCTGGAGGCTTTGCCATTGACGCGAATGGCAAGATATCCTGGAGCTGGATCGCTGCGAGAGCGGACGATGTAGGGGATTTTGAGAAGGCGGTAACTGTTCTCAGAACGTAGGTAGATATGTGCTCTGATAATTGTGCGCTCCGGAGTCATAATTTAAATACAAATGCTTGTCGGTCAACCGTGATCGTATCCAGGCTAGTTCTACCTCAGATGCTTCACTATTCTGAGTACCTGTCTATTGCTCCGTGAGTACCTGGCTTCAATCACGATATTGCAAAAACCTTCGAGACTAGAATTCATCTCAGGATTTGGTGTTTGGTGCTGACGATAGAGGAGATCTCTCAGACATGTTGAGATCATACCAGGGGAAGTTAGGAGTCAGGAGTATGCGAGAACATTCTCTGCAGACCTCCACAGCGACAAGGCAGATTGGAGTCACAGCCCGTGAATCGAAAGTTCCAGACGCCAGCTTTGCCATCATTTGAGACGTCTTCCCTGTCTCCAGCTTTTGGATTTTGCAGCTACGGATTACTATGTAGCATGTATTTACTGAGGGTTTGGTTGCTGAATGACAGCGGGGTCGCCTAAGTTACCCTATCCTGTCCGGCCAAAACCAGGGTTGATGATTGTTGCAGCAAGTGTCTCAAAGACGTCTCAGGAACTTCACTTTTCCTCAATGCAACAACCTCGCCTTCGAAAGTGCGCGCCTGCGAAGCACACTAATCTCTCGCTTTACTGACACTGTGCCTCAAATTGCATGACTAGTAGCTCCTCTCTGCTCGCTTGGTCTGTTGAGGTGCTGTTGCCATGTCCTCGGACCATCTCCTTTCGGTGTCGAAAGCGTCAACTTCATCATAACGACAAGTTCCACCGAGATTAGCCAAGGGTTGTCGTCGCTTCATCTTGTTTGATTTCGTCAGATCTTTGGATCTAGGGGCAAATGAACACTCCTGCGATGTTTGATGCCGCCATTGGCCCCGGGATGCAAATGGTTTATATAGATCTATGTTTCCTACGTTATGGCTACTTTCTTTCTACTCATCATCAACTCTCATCTTCATCTGCCGTTCTTTACGTGACCTTCGGTCTATTACATTCTTTATTCATACTCCGCCGGTCGGTCTTTACATTCGTTGAGCTAGTCTCTTAACAAACTACTAATCCCTTCAATTACGTTCTACGAAACACTACACGATGTATACGAAGTCATTTGCCATTGCAGCTCTTGTAGCTCTTGCTGAAGCTCGATTTGGGCAGGAACAGTGTACCCCAGCTTTGGGAGATATCCAGGCCGTCACAAGTGGCGGCCAACCTGGTCAAGCAGCGACGATAGCTGGCGGAGCTATCTCGAATCTCTTGGCAGCATCAAATCCCTGTGATCAGCTTAAGACGGCCGACAACATCATTGCGACTCTCGGCAGTGGTGCAGACTCTGTTAAGGCCGCTCAGGAGTTCATTAACTGCGAAAAGAACTTCAATCCTTTTGTTCAGGATACACCAACACTGTGCAGCGATCCAACACTTCCCACCACTGCTGCTCTCCGTGGAGTTCTCCCTAAAATCGACCCTTCGGTTGGTGGTGCCGCCGCCGCCAATCAACTCGCCGCCCAATCTTTGACAACTCAATTCGATGCAACTGGCA
This sequence comes from Pseudophaeomoniella oleicola, assembly GCA_003868215.1. Taxonomy (NCBI): domain Eukaryota; kingdom Fungi; phylum Ascomycota; class Eurotiomycetes; order Phaeomoniellales; family Phaeomoniellaceae; genus Pseudophaeomoniella; species Pseudophaeomoniella oleicola. Next base: position 272,447 of record QWDQ01000011.1, on the reverse strand, counting down.
AGAGTATTGCCGACATTTTCGCCGCCAATGGATTTTCGAATTTCACGACGGAAGACGCTGCGGGTAATAAGGGTACAGCATCTGCCTCTTCGACCGGCGCTACTGCCTCTACCAACACTACGACAGCACCCGAAACAGCTGAAACCTCCGCAGCTGCCGATACTGCAAGCGACGATGGTTCTGACGATGAATGCGCTGCGGACACCGACAGCACAACTGCTACGACCGCCGCAGCTGCTGCAGCCACTACCCTTGCAACCGTTACAACGAGTGCGGCTGCTGCTGCGACCACAGCTGCAAGCGCTTCATCTACCAACTCCACAAGTTCAAGCGCGTCTGGGGGTGGCTCCATCACAAACACCGTCTCCACCGTCGCTGGAGTTGACTTTGGTCTTTGCAATCCAGGCATGATATTCGAATCCGGTCTGAATGGTCGAAAGGCCACCGAATTCACTTTCCAGGCCGCTGATTCCAAGATCCGAGCAATCCAAGAGGAAGCTTTGAACTTTAACATCATTACCAACCGTATCTGCGACGAGTTGACCAATCAATGCCAGAGCAATCAAGCCGCCAAGGATCTTTGTGCGTCCACTAAAACGGCAGTCTCGAGCCTTGGGAGGATTCGATCAACGGCAGACACTTGGAACACTATGCTTGGGTTCTCAGGACAGGATACTAACCCTGACAACACTTCTACTGTGGGTGAGCCAACATCTTAAATGAGAAACAGCAAAAAGAATGAGGTCGGGAGGCACGAATGTATTATTGTCATTCTATGATGGCGGATTTCAATTTGTACAGTAAAGCTATCCTTCATTCATGGGGAATTAGCACCCGATAGCGGGATGTAGGACGCCGTGTCCTGGGTACATAGTATACAATGGACAGATTGGACCAGTCCAATGCTAAACATCGCATGCGGGTGCTTTCGTGAGGGGTTCTTAATGACTGGCAATAAACGATCTGATCCAGCAAAACAGTATTCCATGCGTAGAACATCAGATGAAATGGAATGGTGTGGGGGGTCTATGAATCGGTTTTCGATGATATCGTACTGCCACTGCGATGACAACGTGGGGCTATTGTTCCATTCTCATAAGTTGGTAAGGCAAATCATGGATCTACAGGAGCAAGCATTTCCTTTTCCGAACCTATCATCGTGGTATACGCTCTTACGTAGCAGACGGCGCGGTGGAGCAGGAGGTGGGATGCGTTGGCCGTGGCATCTCACAGTCAAAGATACAAGAATTACCCCTCCAAATAGTAATTGCTAGCAAGCAGTCATTCGAGGGCTGGAATGACTTGTGCACCATCACTTTCTCATATCTTTGGAATCGCACTACTGTCTGACTATGCAGTGGTTCTAAGGGATGATTCTGTCATGGTAACATATTCACAGCCAGTGGTGCTCTAGGTCACAGTAATAGTTCATGAATCATGTAGACTGATAGATGATCAGATCACCTTCATGTGGCTGGCCGCGGATAGAGACGCATAGATTCTCCTCCACCATGGCTGTTAAGACCCTAAACATCGGAAATTCATCGGTTCAAGAAGCTACAAGCTATACTACGTATCTAGTAGAATGCAACCAGTATTCTCGCTGTAGCCTATCCGGAATTGAGTGTTGTCGTGGTGGCATGTTCTCGAATGTCTTTGACATAGATCTAATGGACTAGGCAGACACCATCTTGGAGTTGTATCTCGCCCCATCAACTGATGGTATGATCTTCGGGGATATGTGATTAGCATATGCTACGTTAGGATGGTACCAGGAGCCTAGGCATGCCACCACTCTCGCTGGCCTGATTCGTCTCTTCATTTTGACGATTTGGAAGCCGCCAGCTAAGCGACATTTTTACGCCAACAGAAGACATCCCGCTGCCGTCGCTGACGTGCTGGCTGCAGGGACGCTCGCTCCTCAAGGAGACCAGAAAGAGGAAAAGTACTCACGCCATTGTGGATGGTGGTGATAGAGTAACGCCATCGGGGCGTACATGCGCATATAAACTCAAACGCACGCTTTCCTGAGAGTAAGAAACCCACCAAGGGAAAAAACTTCGTTACATGGCAACTCAGATCAGGGAATTTTTTATACTATAAGTGAATGCTCCTGGGTATCATTATGGCTGTTATTATCATTGCCCTGTTGATCACCTATAATATTCGATAATACTAATGGTGAGTACAACTTCTCGTTACCTGAAAATAATTTTATAAGGGTTATACAGCATGGGGCTTTCTAATCCGCTATAGGTCCTGAGCCACACCACTCACCATCAAGAATACTACGTAGTAGTCTGAGATCCAGTCCCATATTCTCTATATTCAACTTAGCGACCTTAGTCACAACCTGAACCATCCTTGTACGCCGTCCGTGTTTGTGCTGCAACAGACTGGAACCTTTTTCAAACAGGCAGCCCCAAAAGAAAGCAGCCGATTCACACCCGAAGAACGAAGAGTCCACTTAATAAGTGCCTTGCAAGGGCCTTAACTGCACACCCTGATATCAGATAACCGTGCATCCCACTTCCCACCTTCCACCGCCCATTCTTTTTTTTCACTACCACGTCCTCTTATTATCTCGTTCCCTCCTCCCCTTTTTTCTTTCCTTTCTCTTTCGCCATGTCGCAAGAATATACAGGAGCACATCCTCCTCGATCTGCTCCAGATGCCACCGAAGTCGCCAAGGGACAGGTGAGTTGGTCATTCCGCCGCAAATCTTTTTTTTTTATCCCCGATAACGAACTGCCCCACTAACGCAGCATGGTACAACAGCCCTCCCCCCATCCCTCCCGCACCGCCGAACTCGCCAGTCTTAAGGTGAGAGTGCAGTCGGCGCTGCGACAGTTCCCCGATTTCCCGAGCAAGGGCATCCTCTTCGAGGATATTATGCCCATTTTCGCCGACGCCGACCTCCATGCTGCGCTCATCAGGTCGCTCGAGATACACATCCTGCAGACATACGGAGAGGAGAACAAGCCAGATGTCATACTCGGTCTCGAAGCGAGAGGATTCTTGTTCGGTCCCAGTTTGGCGCTCCGTCTAGGTGCTGGGTTTGTCGCCGCCAGAAAGAAGGGCAAGCTTCCCGGCCCTACGGTCGAGGCCGCTTACGAGAAAGAATATGGCCAAGACTTCTTTCAGATGCAGGCCGATGCCATTAAAAAGGGCCAGAAGGTAGTTATCGTTGACGATATCATTGCCACGGGTTAGTCATGTGTTGCCCTACCTTGAGACCTCGTCTAACATAGTAACAGGGGGAACGGCCGCCGCCGCCGGTGATCTAGTTTTGCAGTTGGGTGGTAAATTGCTGGGATTCGTCTTCCTGATGGAATTGGAGTTCCTTCACGGACGTGACAAACTTCAAGCTCCTACATTCACCTTGTTGACCGGTCAAGAGGCCAAGACAGACTGAAGTATTAGGTCAACACGCCAATGAGACCTTGGTTGCTTTAAGGGCATCGTTGGACACCAGCATCTCGATTTCCGATCACATATGCTGCTGGAACACGTGGCCTAGTAGCAGTCATCAAGTCTAGCGTCATCAGAGTCGGAGGTGAAGCTTTGTCCGATTCCTCGCTCACCTCTGCCAAACCTCTGCCAACACTCTGACATCTTGTAATAATACCCGAACCCCGTAAGACCGAGAAGTCTGGTGGTTAGGCGAGTTTGTACTTCCACACCTGGTACTTTTCTGACATTCTGCGCGTGTCGTTTCTACCCCAAATATGGCTTCGAGAAAGCAACTACTAGCCACTGGCAACGAGCAATTGTTCTGACATTAACGAGTTTAATAAACATACATAGACGAGAAGAGTCCCACGAGATATGATACCCTTAATCATGATGGGTTTTCCCTGGATTCTGCAGACATCTTGTCCCCGATGTTTCGCTGGGTAATTATGGTAGCTTGTTCTCGCTTAGAATATAACAGATTTATGATGATTGAATTATTCAAAGCGCGTGGCGTTGAGTATCTGCAATTTGATGATTTCCGAGTCGAAGTAGTACCTAGATCCTTCGATCTGCTACAGCCCAAAAGCCCCACCTGTCCGCGCTGCCATTCTTATACTACGAAACCCACCTCAAACACTGATCGGCCTGCATCACCTTTCCGTGACAAGCCAAATACAATCCAGTGCGAGTTGTGCAAAAGTATTCGATCTGGTGCAGTCTTGTCCCTAATTCCTTTTCTTACCAGTAAGTTATACCCAAGTAAAATTATGTCCAGTTGACGCCAAGGTCCTCGTCGCCGAAAGCAGAAGAAGACGGGGACTCCCCCCAAGAGTTTTCGGGTCAATCACCCGATCCTGCCGAGAACTCTTTGTCGCCACGGACTTGCTCAGCCTCATTGACGCGGCCATCCATCATTTACCGGTCCTTTTCATTCTTTTTTGCTTCCTTTCCACATAGTACATCTTCTTCAACTTATCACGTCGTCGCTACTCCCACGCTGTCGAATAATACAAGTCCTTGCGTCTCTTTTGCGCATACTTGACAGTCGAAAGGCGCATTTGTCTCAAGTGGTGCATATCCCCTCCAAGCCTATTCGGTGCTCAATATCAACGACTCAGAGCGAGTGCGCAAAGTAAACATCGGCGCAGCAGAACAAGCTATACGATATGTCGGAACCCCAGAAGTATCAGGCTCCCGAGGGACCACCACCGGGATACCCGAAACCCGTCCATCAAGATGCAGGCCCATATTATGGAGGAGAACAGTCTCAGTCGCAATCACCGTACAATAATTCACAAGAGCCATTCAGAGGGTACGGTTCGCCACCTCCACAGGGCGGATATCCCCCGCAACAGTACGGACCACCTCAAGGAGGATACTATCAACCTCAACAACAGGGGCCGATGTATTACGGTCAGCAGCCGTATGGCCAGCAACCTTATGGACAGCAACCGTACGGCCAACAGCCACAGGGGTACTATGGAAACAGAAGTAGCGGCGCAGGAGGGGGCATATGTGCAGGGTTGATGGCTGCTCTTGCTTGCTGTTGCTGTATGGATTTCTTGTTCTGATGTATGGCTTTTTGGTCTTGCTTCGCTTGCTCCAGGGCTCGGCGCTGCACGCATCGCGAGGACTTTGGTACCAATCTGTCATCCACCTTTTTAAATCGTCCTGGTGACCTTTATTCATGCGCTCTTCCTAAACCCAACATTCTGGGTCGTGCTTCTTTCATCTCGATTTTATTGGCAGACCACTGCTGCCATATGCCCATCATCAGGGATGGTCTTGTCTGGGGATCAAAATATCTTACGAAGTCGGCAGTCCATCTGAGGTCTTCAGCTGACCGGATTCTATTAGCTCACCCAAATCCACCAGGGCAACGCTGATTTTACCATTGCTGTCAGAGCCGCCTTCGCCGATGGCACACTATGTTCATGCGAGGTCCTTACAATCTATCGCAAAAAGCGGCAAAAGGGGCCCACATCTATGTTGAGAAGGACCATGAAGCTGCTCCAAACCAAAGATGGCAGGCGGATCCCTTTTTGTGTCGTCTAGTGCATTAGTAATACTTACATATATACCCAATCCTTCCTTCTGAGTGATATACATCGTGACCCTTCTTCGTCACAACGCGATTCGCCAGGTTGTTTAAGAAGAGCGAGAGGAAGCATTCTGTAGTTTCGACCACCTGTCTATGTCTATCTATAAAGCAACTAAATTCCCGGAAGATAAAATGGATACGAACAACGGGGTCGTTGTTCCGGAACGACTATCCGTTCCGTTCTCCATCAGCATTTCTAAGCAAAGGACCTTGGGTATCTACCTGCCTCAAACCTCCCGAACACACACACTCTCTCTCTCTCCTCTCTCCCATATCCATCCCCGTCTCTCTTCAATTTTTTTGCTCTTATCATCTCACGTTCTTTTTCCTTTCTTTGTCTAGAAGCTGTTTTTCTTTTCTTGTCGTTTGTGATGATGAATAATATAATGGAAAATGGCGGCGAGGTCGACAAGGATGAATGGCACAGCGTTACGGATGCGAGGAAGAGGAAACAGATTCAAGATAAGTTGGCTCAACGGGCGAGACGTAGGTGTTATTTTCCCTCTTGTCTTCGTATGCATCAGGGTATCTGGCACGGGGTTCACTGCTGCTTTGTTCCAACGCGGCCCCTAGCTACTACGTTACTGGCAAAGGCCAGTCTGTACCTGATTGATTTAGGGATCTGGTTCAGTAGTGGATCTGATTGAAAAAGGACATTACTGTAGATTTCTAAGGAGGTCTCGTTCTGATTAATATGTCATACATTAGGAAGACGACTGCGAGAAGCGAAGGAGAAGGCAGAAGAGACTCCTGAATGCCTCGAAATACAGACGATTCATGACACGCAAGCTGACAACGATCTCCGTCATGTATCAGAGGCTCCTCCTCAAGATCTTGATCCTGACGCTTTCGACCCGATTCCATGCTTAGGGGAAATCATACCATCGCCATCAGCCCAGCATCCGCTCTTTCACCCCCCTTTGACCGCACAAGCCCAAACCCCCAGCATAATCTACGAACCCTCTTACCCACTCACCATCTTCGGCGCCCTCTACATCAACGGCCGCATCCTCGGCCTCCCGAGCTGCACGATCGTCCCCATCAAGTCCTCCCCCGCCTCACCAGAAGTCCCCTTGTCATTGCACCCCACGCCCACCCAGCTCGTCACCTTGCACAACAGCGGGATCGACCGGTTCCCGTTCCCAAAGATGCGAGACAATATGATCAACACGAGCTCGATCATCGACGAGGAAGAACTCGTGCGCGATCTGCATATGATGCCTAGCTTTTCGATTGCGCCGGGGATGCCGCCGTGGGATCCTGGTGCGTGGACTGTCGAGAAGGCTTTCGCGGATAAATGGGGGTTTCTTTTGTGTTGATGATGATGAGAACCTATCGCTTGAGGATGAGCAACGTATCACGTATCCCTAGGCTGGAGCGAATGCATACCCCTCAGGGCTCGTTGTGTGCTGATTTCAACAGGGGTGGCACTTCGAGAGTTGGATGGTCAAGTCAGAAGATGCTCGATTCGTCAGATCATATTGGGTAAACCTTACAAAGAGCAGTGTTCTCAGGGACTCTCGGGTGCTCATTGTTCTCGCCTATCAAGATCAGCGCAACGTTGATTTCTACTTCGAAGGCCGCAGTCTTGAAAGGAATCTCTCTCGCAGCTGGTTCAGAAAAGAGCAACGTTGCGCGGCGCAGTATATTGTGCTAGACTTCTTCCCTTTCTCAGGCCCCTTCCAATTCGCCAATGGCTCGTGTTAGCCTATCGCTCTATGCTTTTCCAACCACGGCCAAAAGCCAATCAACTACTTCCTGCGGTGCAGTTATCATAGGACAATGTTCAGCCTTGATACTTGTAACATTGACCTTCCTCCCGCTTTCCTTCTCCATCAACTCAATTCCCTTCTTCTGCTGTTTCGGCGAAATACAAAGGTCCTCTTCACAGAGCAAATACGACACCGGGATGTCCTTGAATCCCGCATACGTCAGTTCACCAGCGAAGCTGATCGCAGAATGTAAAGCCCATTTCTTGAGGCAAACTTCGGCTTCTTCCTGGGGAAGGCTTGACAGTACGACTGGAGCAATTCTGGCCGGGTCTTGGTGCATTCAGCCCTTTTCCTGTGGCAATATTAATTGAAGATGAACGGAAGAAGGGATGAAGGGAAACCAACATCAATCTCTAGGCGAAATTGATTTTCCTCCGGCGCATCCGGCACATCTGCCAATACGCTTGCTGCCGACATCCCTATCTCCGGTACCAGCGCAGTCATATACGCAATCTCCACGATCCCACCTCGCTTTCCTTTCTTCCGCCTCTCCTCCCTCTCCAATCCCCTGATGCTCTCGGTCGCCGGGACGCCTCCGTAAGAATGTGCGACTAGGACGACATCCTTGCCCTCCTCTGCGAGATTCTCGACTTCTTTGGCCACGAGCGCAGCGTCGTCGTACATGGTGGGTGGTGGGCCTTCCCTACCAGTCCCGGTCTTGAGGCCCACACTTGGGAGATGCAAGGCTCGGATTTCATAGCCTTTCGCTGCCACTGGGTCCACGACTCGATCGTAAGCTTCTGGAAGCGCAAAGGAACCGGTGACAACTAGGATTGAAGGTTTGGACATGTTTGTGAGGTTGACAGGGTAATAAGTGAGGCCTATCTTCGGGAACAAGGTGAGCGGGTTCAACTACCTGTCGTGATGTAGGTTGACTTGTGCTGTAGTATAGATCTAAAGAATAATTGAAGAATACTGTTAAGAAAGACCTCGAAGTTGCAGCACATCTCTTCTATTTATCCGTAACCCATCCCACTGAGACGGGTATCTTACCATGATTTCCGACCCAGATATCCACTTCTTGATTATTCATTTTCTGATGCCTGTAGACCATATCTCGGTTATCACCATGTCGTGAACGTTTTCTGACTGTCAGAATTGTGGAGCCTGGAAGATTTCTGACATTCCTGAAAGGGTTATCACGATGTCGGTGAGATTGGTAATGCTCTTCATGCGCAGCATTCGTCCGACTGAGCAGGTCTTTCTCCTTTCTGTGCTTTTTAGTGTTGTTGGACGTTTGACACAGAACATCCATATGCTTCGTCATACTTCACTCGAGTCCCCCGTGTCCAGGCAATTGTCCCCCAGTCAGTCTGTCATGAGGCAAAGAAGTCAATGCAATGCATCCCACAAACCGGAGGATCAGCTCAGGTTCTCAATCGAGAAAGGAGGATCTTGAACAGTAGACGCAACATTCGGCGGAAGGCGCACGGGATGTACAATGGCAGCTCGTTTTGGTAACTGACAGCAGACAAAGCAGAGTCTCTAACTACCGCCCATCTTTACCTGGCAGGTACAGTATAGATCAATACGCTCAACCGAGCTGCTACCTACCTACCTAGGTATGATGGCCATGTTTGAACAACATAATTTTGAGCATTCACGTTCAGATCTTCGGATCTGTAGAAGCTAGAAGGTAGACGAGGAAATGAACACTCCTGAAATAGATCTGATCTACTTCTGAATCCGTGATCATTCGCGTCAATCGTGACCTGTATCTGCTATTTGCAAGTTGTATTGGACAACCTGGTCTACCGATGATAACTTCCAGGTACCAGTATATCAGCTTCATCAAGCCAGCATTATGAAGTATTGAAAAGACGAAGTTCGCTAAGAAAAGAGAAAGTTCAAGTGCATTGCAATGGTACAGTACAGTCAGTACCAGTACATCTGCTTCTCCACATTACAGCAACATAGTAAAAATATCCAGAGATCTTTCCCCACAACGATTGTCGTGAATCTCGTGCACGGTCTATCTGGAATTGACTATATACTAGAGCTCCAAGGTAGCAAAGGGGCTTATTTCTTAGTACGTGGCCATCCCAGTATGGGACGAAATAAGAGGAATGACCGCAGAAACGTAAGTTCCAGCGCCACACCTCCACCCAGTTCATCGGAAGCTGACCACGAAATAGCGCGGAGGCGGAGGAGGAGGTCGCGGCGGACCCCCACGTCGAGGAGGGGAGAGGACCTCCCAGAGAGAAGTTGTCAGAGAGAACGAGAAGTATCAAAAGTACTATGACAGCCTCAACCTGGTTCCTGAGGAAGAGAAGGAAGCGTTTTGGATTGCCATGAGGAGGGATCTTCCGAACAGCTTCAGATTCACGGGCTCAAAGTCGTATGTTGTCCAATTATTAGTCTATTGGCTTCGGAGTCGTGTACTGACCCAATGGTAGGCATGCGCTCGCAGTTCAACAACGTCTTCAAGACTTCTACATTCCCGAAATAGTCTCCATCAAGCACGAAGGAGAATTCGTCGAAACGCCAAAGCCGGTCGTATGGTACCCTGATCAGCTGGCCTGGTATATGACAACTCCAAAGTCAGTGATTCGTCGCTTTGCACCGTTTGCCAGTTTTCAGAAATTTCTCGTCGCTGAGAATGACGTCGGTAACATCAGTCGCCAGGAAGTGGTCAGCATGATACCGCCATTGCTTATGAACATCAAACCCGGGATGACAGTTTTGGATCTATGTGCGGCGCCAGGTAGCAAGTCGGCGCAATTGCTGGAGATGGTGCTTTCCGGACAAGAGGAGAGAAGCGCTGCAGCTGCTGCGGCTTATCAGAGCGGGCAGGCAGATGTTTCTACCTATGAAGACGATGGGCGATCTACAGGACTGCTCATCGCGAACGACGTCGATTACAAAAGAGCGCATATGTTGACACATCAACTGAAACGGTTGAGCTCGGCGAATCTTATCGTCACAAATCATGATGCAACCATGTTCCCCTCCATCAAGCTCCCATCGGATCCGAGCGCGGACGGAAAGCAGGGACCCAACAGATACCTCAAGTTTGATCGTGTTTTGGCTGATGTGCCATGTTCAGGGGATGGGACAAGCAGAAAGAATCTTGAAATTTGGCGACAATGGGGACCGCAGAATGCTTTGGGACTTCACATCACCCAGATTCGCATATTGGTCCGCTCGCTACAGATGCTGAAGGTAGGCGGTCGCGTTGTCTACTCGACCTGCAGTATGAACCCTATCGAGGACGAGGCTGTTTTGGTGGCAGCCATTGATCGTTGCGGAGGATCGTCGAAAGTGAAACTCATCGATTGTAGCAATGAACTTCCGGGTCTAAAGCGGTTCCCCGGATTGAAAACCTGGACAGTTATGGATCGAAACGGAGAGCTCTGGGACCAATATTCGGAGGTTGAAGAGGCCCGTCAAGTGAAGGATGATGTTGCGATCAACAAGCTTTCGGAAACTATGTTCCCTCCCACTGCCCCAGAATTAAAGGAGCTTCCTCTAGATTACGCCATGCGTGTTTATCCGCATAGTCAAGACACGGGGGCTTTCTTCATTGCAGTGCTTGAGAAGGTATCGGAGATCAAGGCGAAACCAGAGAAGGAAGGCAAGAAGGCTCCAGAACCAACAGAAGTCAAAGCGAAGGTGATCAAACCCGAAGCTGCGGATGTCGACGGAAGTAAAATCACGACGACAGTCACTCTAGAACCAGTGACGACAAACGGCGCCGGCGACGAAGGGCAAGGAAGTCCAGGTCTGAAGAGAAAAGCTGATGAGATTGATGAAGAGCCCACAAAGAAGACCAAAGTGGAGTCAGAAGAGGCTACAGGTGCAGCAATACCCGCGTTAACACACCCGTTACCGACCAAGCCGGCAGCAGTCCCGGATTCAGAGGCAAACGGCACTGACAAGCCTCAACCATCCACTGAGGGCACTCTACAACATCCTCTGCCTGATAAGCCTCCCGCACCAGGAGCACTCCAAAAGAAGAAAAGAGACCAACCTTTCGAGGAACCATTCAAGTTCCTCTCACCAGATATACCCGAACTGGAACAGATTCGCAAATTTTACAAGATATCGGAAAGATTTCCAATGGATCGATTCATGGTGCGAAATACACAGGGAACGGCAAGCAAAAACATTTATTACACAACCGCTTTGGCGAAGGGCATATTGACGGAGAATGAGGGCAAAGGGCTTAAGTTCGTGCATTCTGGCGTCAAAATGTTCGTGAAGCAGGATGTCCCTCACCCCGATGTCTGCCCATGGAGAATACAGACGGATGGTCTCTCCGTGATTGAACGATGGGTGGGCAACGAGCGGGTGGTGATATTACGAAAGCGGGAGACGCTCCGCAAGCTTCTCGTGGAGATGTTCCCCAAGTTCTCGGGAGAAACATGGAAAGATCTCGGGGAGATAGGGCCACAAGTGGTGGCAGTGTCTCTCGGATGTTGCGTTTTGCGGGTGGAACCAGGGGAGGGAGAAGACGATCTGAAAGAGTACATGGTATTCCCACTGTGGAAGAGTTTGCATTCGCTCAACCTGATGTTGCCTAAAGAGGATCGCCGGGCAATGTTACTGAGACTGTTCAATGATACCACGGAGCTTGTCAACCCCATGAAGGCTACAGCCAAACCGGTACCGTCAGTTGAGGCGGAAGTGGTGGAGATCGCTGCCGAAGACAGTGTGATGCCTGATGTTGCAGACGACGAGGTTGAGCGAGAGGCAGATGGTGGGGACGAAAATGGGAAGGTCGAGGCAGCTGGTAACACGTCCTCTGAAGAGGAGTGAGGTTATATACTCGGCAGTCTGCTCACATACTAACATCTTCTCTCACATGATTACATGATGTTCATGGCTTTCTCGCTTGGAGATCGTAACGTCTCGATCTGCTGTAAATCTGCATCACAGGAATTTCGGAAGGGAAAGGGATCCATACTAGCTACTTAATAGGTACTTCAGCAACGCCGCCAATGAAAAATGGAAGGAACATGAAATGCGATGTGAAATATGTGTTTTGCTCGGAAGTAAGAAAACCGGTGTCTGCAATAACAATGCATTCTTTACCGTTGAGACAATGGCATTGTCGCATCATTAGATGATTAATGTGAGGGGAAGAAAGAGAGAGGATCCAATGTTTTGAATGTTTTGAAATCGCCATATCCAGCCACCCGCATTTTCCGGGCTCCCTCGGGATCATTGTATTTCCTTCTCCACGTGTCTCGTCTCTATTGTGATTATTGTGTTGCCCAGCGGGAGCGTCAGTTTTGCCGTTAAGTTATATTAACTAACGTACTACGTCGTACTACGTAGTACTACGTAGTAAGGTCGCTAAGCTTATCGCCAATTAGCAACAAACCAGCCCTCGAGAGGCGTAACCGTAACCCAGCCACTTCACTTGTTCCCATAATCCAACTTCCCAAACTGATTCGCCAACTTCCCTTTCCCACACACAAGCTGCTTTATTCCCTCTCTCCTGCCTCTTCCCTAGATTCTTCCTCCCTTCAATTTTCACCTCGAGAATCTATTGCCTCCTCTGTTGCAAACCGGACATATTCCAATTTCATATCATTCTCGTCGCTCGTTTGACAACCGTTCTCAGCCGTTGACTTATACTTCCGCCGGAAGGCCGGACTCGCAAGCTCCCGCATAAACAACCCAGCAGCCACTAAGTAACATACAATGCAACTGCGCTTTACAGCCTGATTGCGGAAGACACCCTTTTACGCGGCGCAGAAGCGCATTGAAGCTGCATCAGTCAAAAGGAATTAGACCCGGCTCAGCATGTCACCAATATCGTTACCGCGGGCGCCTTCATTCTCCGTTGGCGGTCGTGCAGCCTCATCATCACTTTCCACACGCTCAATGACCCCATCATCGACGCTCCTCAAGCGAGCCGCAGAAGCCGCTGGCTCGGAATTTGCACCACCCGCGGTCCTCACTCGCGCCATCTCACACATCAAGCGTCAATCCGGTGGCATAATAGCCATCCCAACAACCTATGCCGGTCTCAACGCTGGACCGGCTCCTGGCACAGTTGCTGGCATTGTGCTGGGATCCGTTGCCGGGTTTATCCTCATCCTGTACCTTATATATACCGCGTTCCAATTGAGCGGTGGCCGGCGCACCATTATCGATGAAGAAGTCATCCGCCGTCGCTCAGTCAGCCGCTCCCGTTCGCCACCCCGTCGAACTCGAAGAAGGAGCCATTCCGCCGTAAGCGAAGTGGTGGAGGTGAGAGAACGGCAGAGGCCAAGAAGTGAGACAATTGTGGTAGAGGAGCGGACAAGAAGTCGCCCACCCCCAGAAGACGATATCATCGAAGTAATCGAGGAGCATAGCCCGCCGCGACGGAAAAGCAGGAGGGAAAGTGGTTTTCGGACGGTAGATCCGGGTGAATTTGGGGGTGGTGGCCGACCGATGAGAAAAGTCAGGAGATAGGGCACTATGCTCCTTCTCCCACCACATTCTGTTACTCCTTTGTTCTTCCATCGTTTTCACCAAAGGTTTGAAGCGACGCGTGCATTTAGGGTCTATTGCTTTTATCAGGGAAAGCAAATCATCGAATTTACAGGCTCAAACTGCAGGCCTCCTCATTTTTTATATATGGAACAGTTCTTACAGGTTAAGAAAGAGCTGGCGCAGACAGCACGGCCTGAACCGGTATGGGGAGAGAGGAAATGTTGTTTTATCTTTCTTGTTCTGTCTTCTGTCGTTTTCTTCTTGTTGATAAAGGGAGTAAGCAAGATAAATGATACCCAAGACCGATGATGGGGGATGGGAAATGTGATCGTGAATCCGCGAGTTTTTGAATGTTCTTCTTTTTTTACCCTGTTATATAGGAACCTATGATGAATATATTACTACTACCATGTTTGTGTGCCTTATCAACAATATGATGTTCCTTCTTCATTGGGAAAGATATAGGGGGAAAAGAAAGTCTTGGTTTTGGCTGTCTGTCTGTCTGTCTGTCTGTCTGTGGTTTTGCCGGTCATGTCGGGATAAGGCAGGTCAGGTCAGGTCAGGACAAGACGTATATGTTGTTCGTCTGGGATATTACTTCTAAATATGTATTTCTCGCAGCACTCCGCATATACACACAGACGCACACAACGCACACACGCAGCACCTATATATTGACTGGATTTGGAACATAGACTGGGCATATGCTGATTAGGTAGGCAGGGGCGATGCCAGGTCAGCGAATCACCATCCGATCTTGCTCGTGCCGTGTATGTCTCTCGTACTCCTGTTCCCCTCCGGCATCCATCATCCACCAAACCCATACACATACTCGTCCTCTCACTCCCGTTGTCGTCCCCATCCATCACCGACCGCCTTCGCAGGCGAAAAAAAATAAAAGTTTGAAACAACGTGGTACATTTGAACAGCGATTCAGGATCGAAGAGGCTGATCAGTTTGAAAGGAAGAACTCCGTTAGGTAACGCCCCCTTTTCCCCCATGCTTTTACAGGTAGAATCCGTAAGATGGAAAGCCAAAAAACATCATTGTGAAATAACACCTCTTTTTCCTTTTCTCTAGAATACCCAACGGTAACTGGCATACCGACCAGCCGTCTCCGATTTCCGAATGATTTTGACCACGTTACCTCTCTTCAGACCCAGATATCTTGCCACAGGATCGCTGGCTTGGATCCTCGGTAATTGCGTCTCTCTCAATCGGTATCGGTGTAGGAGGACCTTCTTCTCTTCGGCGCTCAGTAAGACGTGCTTAGGTACCAGCTCGTGGCGGGTGATGTTCACGAGGAGATCTGCCTCTTGGAAGTGCTCTGCTGTTACGCCCCGCGCGGCGAGAGGCTCAAAGGCACGGAGAGCAGCAGCTGTCACTGGACCCTGGGAGATGAAGATGCCGGTGTTGAACTTATTCTGATCGAGGTATTGGGCGAAAGTTCGAAGTTGTTTGATACCAATGGTCGGCTCGGGGGAGAACTCTACCCAGATTGTCCCTGCCCTGGAGACTGGATTGGGATCTTTCGCGGTTGGAAGAGGAGTGTGTAGTTGCATCATGTCTTCGGAGGGTGCTGCCTGTGTGCGCATCTTCCTTCGGTCAGGTCCTTGTGTCCCGATCTCTGCGTACTTTTGCCTGAACTCGGCGAGGGAGATCTTCAGTTCTTCTTCCTGTACGGCATAACCCTGCGTAGAAGCTTCGTCAGTAAGGGAGGTCAACAACAGGAACCATAGAGATGTTGCGCACCCTGTCTGCGAGCATTTCAAAGACCGTTCTCCAAGTCCTCCACATGCGAACCATGTCGCGTTGCGCTCCAGTCACACCACTGGCGACCTCTTCATCGTCAAAAGGAACATTGTCGTTGTCCGCCATGTTGAGGTAGTGAGCCCAGTAGTCGTTACCTTTATGAACGGTGGAAACCCCCAGACAAGGTGCAGAGAAAGAGTTGACAGAACAGAAAGCAGCAGGCTGATATTCCAGTTCGATGTTCTTAGTTTGGCTCTGTCCACCCGCAAAAATTCCGCTGAAGATGCGCTTTGATGTTATCAGATCAGGTTTAGTCGGATTGCCTCGTCGCTAAACCTTCTTTCCCCAGACAAACCAAGGCAAAGAAGAAGTGAACAGCAACTCGAGCCAAAATTCCCCAAATGAGAGTCGAAAATATTAATTAATGATTCTGGACTCGACTGATTCATTCTCCAGTGTAACTTCACTCAACTTCTCTTCTTGTGAGACCAGCTTACTTGTACTGTGCAACCCTATATTGCAAGTGAGAGGTGATATATAATCACTGGATTGCTGCAGTATTGACTCTTGATTTCGCATTGACCTATCTCGTTCCATCTCTGCATTGTTCGAGAATGTTCAGCTAGATTGTCCTTCCACGGTCAATTATTCGTCTACTGCCCTTGCGATCACGGTCTCGTCTCTTTGGTCATACTAAAATTACTATTATTATCCCCCCTTACCTAAGAAAACGGTCCAATTCATCCCTTCAGAATGTCCGACGCTGCAACAATCCCGGCCACCAGCAGGCCAGAGAAGCCTGATGAGGCCACGTACAAGGCCGATCTTGCTGCTGCGGAAAAGGCCCACGCTGCCGTCCAGACTAAATTTGTATGTGGTCCAGCATTCATACGTAGAGTTGATCTTGCATTTGTGTAATCAGGAAGTGCTAATACGGGGTTGCGTCTAGAACGAAATCCGTGCCAAACTCGACAGTGCACGCCCTAATAACAAGGACTCGCCCGTCGCCGACAAGCAGAAGACTCTAAGGGCTGAACTCTCCGAGATCCGCCAAAAGCAATCTGGCAACAAGAACTCCCGTGCCGGCCAGCTAGAGCGCCTCAGCCAGCTTGATGCCCAGCTCAAGTCAAAGATCACCGAGCAAAAGAACGCCCGAGGTCGCATCCCATACAAGAATGTCGATGAGATCGACCATGAGATCGAGCGCCTTGAGAAGCAAGTCGAGTCGGGCACAATGAAGATCGTCGACGAGAAGAAGAGCCTTGCTCAAATCACAGAACTTCGCAAACTCAAGAAGGCTTTCGGCGGTTTTGATGATGCCCAGAAGAGCATTGACAAGACGAAGGCTGATATTGCCGAGTTGAAGAAGTCCATGGATAACCCAGAGGCGAAGGCCTTAAGCGATCGCTATAACACCATCCAGCAAGAGCTTAACCAGATCAAGGGCGAACAGGACGAGGTTTACAAGAATTTGAGCACGTTGCGTGCTGAAAGGGACAAGCTTTACAACGAGCAGCAAGCCAAATACACGGCCATTCGTGAAGTAAAGGACAACTACTTCAAGTCTCGCCGCGCGTATAAGGAGTACGAGGACAAGCTCTACCAAGCTCGAAGAGATCGTCAGAAATCTGAGCGTGATGCCTTTGAGAAGGAGAAGAGAAGAAAGACTGCTACTGCCAAGCTTGAAGAAGCCAGTCAGCCAGCCTTTATGGACGAGATTCTCACTGCTGAGGGTTTGATTCGCTATTTTGACCCGGCCAGTGCCGACGACAAGAATGTTGCTTCTAGCCCTAGCAAGTTCGCCGCTACTGCACAACGTACCATTGATGCAGGCGATGTCAAGGGTATGCGCGCCTTGAAGAAGGACGATGAAGAGGAAGGCTATTTCGTCGGTACTGGTGGTAAGAAGGGGAAGAAGGGTAAGAAGGGTGCCGCGAACGGTGCCGCTTCTGCTGCTGAGAACAAGTTCCAATTGAACATTGGCGTTCTTGATGAACTCAACAAGGTTGGCGTTGAGCCGCCGATGAACCAATCTGATGTGCCTGCCGTTGTTGAGAAATTGAAGGCTAAGCTTGCCGACTGGAAGGAGAACCAAGACAAGCAAACCAAGATTGTGAGTCTGTTGTATGCAAAGTCCTTTGGCAAACACTAATTTTGCGTGCAGAATGTCGAGAAGGCCCAAAAGGAGATTGACCGCCTTGAGAAAGAGGCTATTGAGTCGGCAAAGACTGAGGAGAAGCCCAGCGCTCCTCGTCGCCGTGATGGGGCCAAGAAAGTTGCAGCCGATAACCAAGGTGTTAATGGCGGTACTTCAGCACCATCTGCATCTGGCCCGAGTGCTGAGGCTGAACTCGCACAAGAGGAGGATGCCGCTGCAGATGTTGCAGAGGATTTAAAAGCTGCAAAGATCGAAGATGCCGCTTAATTGCGCCACATTCGTCCTACTGCTAGTTGGTATCTATATATCTCAGATTTGGCATTCGAGCAAGCTTGGTCTGAGAAGATTGCATGTCTTCGACTTCTGTACCTGATGTGATCAGCTTACAGAATCGGAGGACAGGGGAAAAAGCACCTCCTAATATCTAAACCCATTGTACATTGTCTCTTTCAAACCTGAACAAATCCATCTCTTCCAAAAATCTACTTATCATTCGTATTTCCCCAAATACCCATTATATTCGGTAAATTTTATATTTAGCTCTTAAGTTTCTTTCCCCAACCCCGAGCACTCCGATCAAACCCCCTTTCTTCCCTGTATCACGCCATCCCAGTCCCGTGGCAGTAGCATCCGGTCTAGCTAGTCAGTTGCGTTATCTGAGGTAGACACGATTGTAGAAGGTTTGAAGACATGTATATATATGAGAGGTGAGTGACGGAAGATAAGATGCAGGGAAATGACAGGAAGTAATATGTCCTTTTTTTGTCAAAGGGTATGTAAGTTAATGCGAGCTTTGTTTGTTTGTTTTGTTTTGTTTTGTTTTGTTTTGTTTTGTTTTATTCTTTCTGGTCTTTGAGGTTTCAGTCTGTCCGTGGTTGGAATTAGAGAAGAAAATTGGGAGGGAGGGGGGGGGGGTTGTATTAGAATCGTTAACACCTATAAAGTCTCCTCGCTGGTCCCCTTTTCTATCGTAACTGCGTACCCTCGACCTCGCTGTTTTGCAATATGACAATGCCGTACGGATCTCTGTCCCTCTCACTGACCACCACGTCCACCTCATCATCTGCCAATGCTTCGTCCCATTCGCCATCTGCGGTCTCGCTACTCGCTTTCATCTCTTCTCTCGTCGCCTTCCATTCAGTCTCCAGCGTCTTACGTAATTGTCCCTTCATGACGCTGTGTAGGTATCCCCGCTCGGAGTTTGAGTGGAATAGTGTTACCACGGCGGCACCACGTTCTGTTGCGGCGAGGGCTTCGTGATGAGATAGTTCTCCGGTGAATAGAAGATCAGCATGGCAGTTTTTTAAGACGGAGCCGCCAGAACCTGGGCAGATACCCACTGTGCTGATCTGGATCTCTTCCACTTGTCTATCTTGTGGAATGGCGACAGGGAATCCCTTAGGCGTGCCTACTCCACGGGCTATGCGTTCAATGAGATGGGTAAGAGGTTGCGGAGTTGAGAAAGTAACCAAACGGCCGGCACCGGTGTTTTCCGGGGTAAAACGTGAATCCGAAAGACTAGAAGCTGCGGGAGAAGGATGGATTACAGATCGGGAGTGAGATGTCGAAGATGGCTGAAGGGCTGGAGACGCGGAGGAAGGGCGTTGGGGATATGTGGGCTTGGAGTAGGAGCGAAGCATTGAAGGACGAGAACTGGTTCCAGAGTCGGCCTCCTTGGGGGACGGTTCTGCGTCCCCTGTGTCTGTGTCCTGTGGAGGGTTTGCAGTGTGTGTTTCTGGTTCGGGGTCCGGTAGGGTGCCGGTCACAATGTCACAGAGCCAATCCGTCATACCCTTCGGGACGGCATCTACAGCTGTATGTGGGCAGTACACACTAATGCCTTCGAGAGCGAGTCTGAGTAGGGATTGCTGTTGAGAATCTGCTAGAGTGAGAGCCTTGAGGCCACGGAAGATGATAGGATCTGGACATCTTGATTAACGGTGCCTGTCAGCTCCAAAGTGATGGAAAGACGTACGATACGCTACAACCGCGCAATGGTTGCCTTCAATGGCCTCGTCGGCTACTGCCTTGGTCAAATCAACTGCCAGCAGGACGGAGTTCATCTGTCGCCGGATCGGATCGAATGGTGCTTCCAGGAGCACTGTACCAAGACCAGTCAGCAATAGAAACTGACATCAAGTGGAGTAAGACCTACGGCCAGTGTTGTCAAAGCTCTTGTCCGCCAACTCCTCTGGGTACCTGGATATCCTTCAGCTAGCACTTAGCAATCCCAGCAGAGTATCATACAGCTTTCTCATTGAGCTCACCACAGCTCTTGTGAAGGGCGAAGCCGATGTAGTAGAATACGGATTCATCTTGGAGACTATGCCGAGCGATTGAGAGGTCCAGATTGATCTACGTAAAGCCGGTCTGAATATCATGGAGCTATACAGAAGCCGAAGAGATGATACAATAGCACCTTACCGAATCAATGCATTATCCCTGGTAGATCTTGATAGTATATTTACCATGTCAGTCAGAAAGAAAGCCTAGATGATCTACGTGTGTGGCGCATTAAAAGAAGAGGCTTTCCCCAACCCAGAACTGCAAGGGAAGCTTAAGCACAGGCCATGCCAAGAGTACGTAGTAGTAATCCCGATCTTTGGTCATCGAGTTGGAGGAAAAGTAATAAATTGTCGTCGCATCAAACTCGATTTCCAATCCTACTATTATCGACGAGCAACGCCATTGATATCTTCGGAGTACCAGAAGATATCATTCCCATCTACAGTTGGAGCATAGGGGTCGCGGTCAACATAGATTTCGCATTTCCTTTGCCAATGCTTGCTCGGTCCCTTTTTGGTCGCCCATCAGCTCTGACGATAAGACCTCACACCCGGTATTTCAGTCGTTTCCCTGCGATGGCAGCACCCGACCAGAACAGCTCAGGCATAACTGCCAACTCACTCGAAGCAACTCTGACCCAGAGGCTGGAAGCCACACATGTGGAAGTTGAGGACATGTCAGGTACTTTCCCCTTTCGCTTCCGAGGTACACGATGTCATTCTAACTCCGTCACAGGCGGATGCGGCCAGGCATTCCAGGCCATTATCGTCTCACCTCAATTCGACAAGAAGCCACTACTAGCCAGACATAGGCTGGTAAACTCGGCGCTGAAAGAGGAAATTGCAGCAATACATGCTTGGACTCCAAAATGCTATACGCCGGAACAGTGGACTAAGTTGAAAGGAGGGGCTTAAAGGCAGACTATGGGAACCTGTGATTCGATTGTACATATACTTGGATTAGGGCATTGCGTCGGAGTTGGTGGTCTATATCGCGACATCATCGTCGGGCAGCACTATAATTGGCGCTGGCTCGGAGATAGTACAACATCTTGGTACATTGATGGACTGTTTATCCGAGCACTTTCTCCGCTGTTGAAGCTGTTCTTTCCATTAGCCATGTCATCTAGCGAGCGTAGAAACACATACCGCTAACACCAGTATTGTCTGGTTCGACGAAGGCTTCCTTGACCTTGCCATCTTCGATCAACAAAGCATACCGCTTACTTCGAGGACCCCCAAATATTGCTGATCCGTCGAACGACAGATCTAGGGCCTCGGTGAACTTGGCTGTAGGATCTGCAAGGAATCGGATCTGAATACCGTAGATTGTTAGATGTCAACTGTATCATTGCAGAATCTCGAGAACACGGGGTTTGACAGACCTTGCTCTTGCCCGAGGGGTCGAGAGTCTTTCCCCAGGCTTTGGTCACGAATGGGTCGTTGACAGATACTACAAACACATCCCCGGCATCTTGGAGCTTAGCATGTTCAATGAACCCCGGCACGTGTTTCTCGGAACAAGATGGACCTTTAGTTGACTGTCAGAGGATGAAGAGGAAGAGGGACAAGAGCATTGCAATGTGTCCGAGCCTATGACATACTGAAAGCTGCGGGAACCCCGATGATGACGCCTTTGCCTTTCAACTCCTTAGCAAGGTTGACTTTGTTGCCAGGAGAGCCTTCTGCGAGGACGTCGAGGTCAGGCAAGGCATCACCAGCCTTCACAAAGGCTCGGGAGGTTGCATGGAACTGAGCTCGCTGCCCGAGGAAGCTTGCCCTCGTCGCGCATTGCTTAGTGAACAGTGATCGGGAAGCAAACATTGTCGTTGAAGGTCGATTCGAGGGTAGAAACAATGACTTCGCTACCGTTCCGAGTGGTATTATGATGGTTGTCTGAGGCCGATATACGATCAGATAAGAAAAGAAAAAGGCTACATTCAATCAACCTCCATCGATAGCCAATTACGTAGATGCTGGAGCTCATCTCCACTTAGCCGCGCCGGTAGCACAGCACAAGCCAATAAGTAGCACTTCCTACAAGACACACTGTTCCAGTGTGTACTTGGCGATATACGACATACTGGAACTGCTGGGTGTGTGATAAAAGACACCTGGGAAAGGGTATTCAAGTAGCCCATACACAGAAGACCGAGGCCTGGTGGTCCATGTGCCACATGGTTTGGAAGCCTACATCGTCTACTACGTAGTCAAATACACGAACCGTGCCCTGCAGTGGTCCTCTCTTCAGAAGCATTCTTTACTTGCAGAGAATGGATAACCGCTACTCACCACACATTCCGGAGTGGACCTCATCTTCATGTCATGGTATAGACGGTGTCAACTTATTAATCACTTACAGTGTTGGTCTCCTGATGATGCCCCTCTGAAACTGTACCGATCTATCCCCTGTAGCATTCTTCGGCATTGAAGGAGCCTTGGCTGATGATTCTGCCCTTTGAGGCTCGAAAGCACAACCCACACAGACCGAATCAACAGCAGTATAGAAGTTTGCGATATTGTGTCCGCATATGTGTACTCTAGAAGTTAATATAGCTCAAAGAATGTCTTTGTCACTTGCGACATGACACCTCACCGTGCATGAGGAGGAATACAACTCCACTAGTCGTTCTCGACAAGCCTGGGTCTACTGGGTTCTAGACCTTCAACATCGACCGTTACTATGACATTGCACATGGAAAGATGAAGTGAACGGAGACTTTTCCAGGAAGCTTTGCACATCGTTTCCACTCACTCGGTACTTACTACGTCGTACCTGTCTTTCTCCAAGTTGCGGCTCCTGACTGCAGTGCAGTAGTCCAGATTAGTCCGGGCAACATGCCACAGCCGCCTTGACGTCCTTTATTAAGAGGCACTGTCTGCTCCATGAGTCTCTCTACAGCGAGCACACAGCGATGCCGCCAAACCAACCCTCACGCTTCAACGGTCAACAATATACGATGTAACGGAATTCATTCAGATCCAAACAGCATGTAGGTAGTTATGCTTCAGAGTCACGATGCTCATTGAATTTTCTGCAGGGATTGACACCCTCACCCTTACACGCTTCCGGAATGAAACAAGTCGCCCCACCTGTGATTTGAAGTGTGTTTTGGTTTTCCCTTTTGTCTTCCTTTCGCACTGCACGCCATGTCTCCGTTCTCCTGCGGGATCAAACTCGTGGCCGACGGCGGGGTGCATATATTAGTGGTCTTTCCATTGCAGCATGCTTCGGACTCGTTTTGTGAAGACGCCGAGACAGGAAGACCTGCATTGGTCGTAAATAGTGCAAGGAGTAAAAAGAGACCTGCAACTTGGCCTATCTGAGGTTACCGAGTACCCAATCAGCATGGATGAGAAGAGTGAGCATTCATGCCGTCCAAATTCCATAGTAGATGTTGAGCGGCGAGAGACTGCATTTTGTAGCGTGTTGGTGGCGGGAGGTGTCTATATGAGTACAGTAATTACCTACGTAGTATAGATATCTCATCTTATCAAAAATGTGCCGTTCGATGTGCGTAAAGTCTGAAAGCTCGAGGGCACTACCTCTTATTCCGATAAAAGAGTCCATAACTGCCAAATGCAATATCTGAGGGCTAACTTTGTTAACGTTAACTTTTTGCTCATGGAAATTTGATGTTCGAGTCACCTGGTGCTTTATTATTCCCGATTGGGTTCTTTCTATCTTATTTTCTGTCAAATCAACGTTTGCTGATTGTGGTTCGGAATTCCCCAATGCCTTCCTCTACGGTGTCTGTCCAAGCCATGAATACCCGGACCGGCACATAAATCGCATGGGTCTGTCGGTATGTGCCAATTGTCGGAGCAGGCATTGGATTCCGGGCAGATCCGCTCGGTGATCGAGGGTCCTAGGGCGTCAGGTATTCAGAATCATATCTAAGACTGTATTCTGACATTTCGGCTCTTTAGTTTGCTCATCAGCTCCATCTAGGGTTGTGGACGCTACGCCATAGAACCTTCCGTCTTCGGTATGTTCACATCAAGGCTTACTTTACTTTCCGGAAGGATGCTTTGAACTCTCTTCACAGCCCTAGTCAAGTACCGTAGAGGCAATTATTCCGTAGCAGCACGGGAAAGAGCCATTACAGGTGCGATTCCAGATATTATACGTGCCTTTAGGCCCAGGGGGTACTAAGTTATGGTGGAAAGCTCTGACATTACCCCAAATGATCGGGTCGAATGAGGCAGCCATAGGCTTTGTGAAGTCCCCACCGATCGGCAGCAGTGGTGTCTAATCAGCCAGCTTGCCCATCGAGGTATCTCGATGGAATTGAGAAACTGGTGATATTGGGAAACGTGATGAATTACAGCAATTATTATCAGTTGCGATGGACTGATGGTACACCGCGCACGATTTTTGAGCCAGTACTGCCATTATGTACTGTATATTGAGATGGTTCGAGTCGAGTCTTGTTTCAATACGTCGGCGAGACCTCTTCGATGTGCTTGCTCCGCTCATGGTCGATTCCCGAGCCTAAGGCAAAGTCTACGCGCTGTGTGGTAGGGTCCTTTGTGGCATCGTCGTAAGAAGATACTATCCGAGCTGGTGGGAACACGACAAGGAAATCTGACTTGAACGTAGTGTACTGTATGATCATGTTGAGACAGCTCGACATCTCGACGTCTTCTGACCTTTGCCAGCTAAGCGAAGCATGAATTGATGTATATTTCAGTAGAGCTACTGTACGATGTACCTACCTAGGTTAAGGTTGATAGACAACAAAGCGTGGGCTGTCTTCCAGGTTCTTTTTCCAACCAGGTTGATTGCTCATTTTAGCTTGCCCATTCGTCTGTTTGTTTAAGGAAAAAGGAAGGACCGCGCTAGGCACAGGCGTCGAGGCTACTGCAAGATGGATGAGTGGGGGGAATGGGAAAGGCTTTTCAAATGCCTGGGAAAAGGCCCTGAGAGCCCTGAAAGGGCTAAGGGATGTCGGCGCTTCGTCATTCCCGAGGCCCTTGGAAGACGACAAAGACCCTTTTCGGATGTGCGTGAGGCGCCTACCACTAACGTTAAGACACAACTAATAATTCGAAGGCTTCCAATTGAACTCCTACCTGCCTACCGTAGGTAACGTACCTGTAGGGTCCGGACCATCGATGCGATCAAACCAACTTTTTCCCTTTCTCTTCCCAGGTCACGGTGGTGCTCTATCTTTACTACTGAAGTGTCTGGCGTTGGTGTTGTTCGTTCACTTTATATGACAACCTCCCCCCCCGTATTGCTGAGTACATCACATCATCGTACATGATCTGTAGACTCGAATTGACATGGATAGATTCCTACCTCGCACACGAAAATAACCCGAACCACAACCATCAACATCTCCGACCATCTTATCTTTCTCGCTATACGCCGATTTGCAGTAGCTATGTAGCTATGTGGTGCCTAGGTACCCAGATAGAAGCCGGCAATCCCTCAGAAATGAAATATTGTCCCAGTACATTAGGGACCAAGCACGAATTGGAGCATACTAAAGCGAATGGGGATAATTCATACTACTACGTCCGTAGTTGGATAGTTGGATACTTGGACTGTACAAGCTCTGCGGTCCTCCACCCTCCCTTCTCCCCTTCAAATGACCAACGGAGTCAAAAGCAATCAGTCCATTTGCATCTATGTAACTTAGCTTCATCCTGGCTTTCTTTTGTTTCCATCTTACGTGACTGGACTTTCCTGGAGGTAACTTAAGGTAATCCACCCAAATTTACATAGTAATTATCTGGGTAATTCAACTCGTAGGTACAAAATACCTACAGTATTAAGTAGGTAGGTACCTTTCCTGTAATTTTCTGGTACACAGGTACAAATCGAGAATCACCCCGGTGCTGGTCCGGTCACAGTATCCCTCCAACTCCAGGACCACAATGCTCCCCTCCCCCCAAATTGAACCTCATTGCGTCTAAACCAACTATGTGTCTGCTCCATTCTTTCTTCACATACCGACTATCTGACCTAAGTTACACTGGACGGCAATCGAACTCAACTTATAACTCGACGCTCCGACCTCCACTTGCATTCTTGTTCGCATCCTCATCCGGTCGCCCTTTGCGCCTTCGTTTTCCCTTATACTTGCGGTCCGACAAGTCCTCATATACGCACTCTATTACAACTGACGTAGGGGCGCTTGACCGCAAATTTTGCTGTCCCTACACGATAATCGCAAATATCCACACTGCACAAAGGATCAACTATCAGGGCCTACAGGACTGTTAATTGATCAAAAGCCTTCACGCATTAGCAGAGTGCCAATGAGCCGGGCCAGAAGGACGTAACGATTTCTCGACCACTCGCGCGCAAATTGGGAACCCAACGTTGCGCCGAACATAATCACCTTGATGGAGGGCCAATCAGCCGGTGGCGGTTCCGCCAATAACTCGAGCGACTTCGTGAGTAATGCCTTGTGAAATGACAATTGGAGGCCAAGCGAGAATTGACAATTATGCGCACAGGTTCGCAAGCTATACAAGTAAGACACAGTCGAAGAACAATTAGAATTGAATTAACAATGCTTTCGCAGAATGCTCGAAGACCCTTCGTACTCATCAGTGGTAAGATGGGGTGACGAAGGCGACAGTTTCGTCGTGCTAGAGGTCTGCCACCGATGTCATGCGCTCATTGTAAGGAAAGAGACTGACTCGTCGGAATGTGCAGAACGAGAAATTCACGAAATCGATACTACCCAAACACTTCAAACACAGCAACTTCGCAAGTTTTGTGCGACAGCTGAATAAATATGACTTCCACAAAGTGCGACAAAGTAATGAGGAAGGAGGGACATCACCCTATGGACCCAATGTCAGTCTCTTCCCCCCCCCCGGTTGTGGGAAGGTGGTTGACAATGATTGCAGGCATGGGAGTTTAAGCACCCTGATTTTAAAATGAACAACAAGGATTCACTTGACAATATAAAGAGAAAGGCGCCGGCGCCACGGAAACCGAATCCCATCAGCGAGGATCAGTTACCGATACAGCAGATGGATCTGATGAATCAGCAATTGGTAGCGCAGTCCCAGCAGCTGGAGCAGCTGTCTGCGCGGTATACAGAACTCGCAGTGAATCACCAGATGATGTTGCAAGAAGTTTTGCGGGTTCAGAAAACAGTACTCAATCACGAGCATGTAATACACCAAGTCATGAACTATTTGCACACTGTCGACGCTAAACAACGGCGGGATAGTAAAGCAATGTTCAATTCGACTGGGGATATGACCCAGCAACAACAGCAGTTGAGCACACTGACCCCAACAAGCCAAACCTTGGCCCAACAAGACGAGGAACCCGCTTCTCCTTTACAGCACGCAACGAAGCTCTTGAATGATATGAATGCCGATATGCAATTCAATACGTCGACGCTGGAACAGATGAACCAAGTCAGCGTAACCAATGGACCGGCAATGATGTCGACTCCCCCACTCGAACAGATGCCGCGTGCTATTAAGGGTCCAACATCCGCGACCTCCAGCGCTTCTATGGGTTATGCGAAGTTGAACAATGACCTTGAGAACGTGGTATATCCCACAGGCGGCAACATCGGCATAGATCCCACGTATGGAGAACACGTCCATAATATTCCATACTCGGTCCCTCCAAAGGAAGCAGAGCAGACAGATCCGCGGAAGCAGTTCCAAGAGAGTCGCAAAAAGAGCGCCTTCACTGACCCGGGCTGGACAAGACCACCCCGGATTCTGCTCGTGGAAGACGATCCGACATGTCGGCAAATTGGCGGCAAATTCCTTTACTCGTTTTCGTGTGTTATCGACACTGCGGTCAGTACCTGGATACTTCTGCTCTTCGGAAGGCTCCTTTAGCTAACGAATCTCGCAGCTTGATGGTCTTGAAGCTGTCAACAAGATGCAGGAGGGCGTCAAATATGATATGATTCTGATGGATATCATCATGCCTAACCTTGACGGTGTTTCCGCATGCCATCTTATCCGTCAATTCGATCGCACTCCCATCGTCGCTATGACTTCAAATATTCGCAGCGACGATATTCAAATGTATTTCCAACATGGTCTGTACTCCCTTCGCGCGCAAAAGTGCACGGCTGACATCGAGACACAGGCATGGACGATGTGCTGCCCAAACCTTTCACCAGGAAAAGCCTGCTGGAAATGTTAGAAAAGCATCTACTCCACCTCAAGAAGCTATCGCCTGGTATGGAACCTCCTCCTGCGACAGTAACTTCACTACCGCACGGTTCTGGTCCCCATTCGATGAAAGATGAAGGTTCGCCTGGGCATTCACCCGCCGGTTCGGTAACAGGGAGCTGGCAATCTCCTAGTGCGTATACCGGTGTTTCGCCGATGCACACGAACATGCAACCACAATACTTGCCCGTTCAGAACCCAGGTTATTCCTTGGATCCAAATAGCATGCAATATAACACACCAACCACGCCTCTTGGTGCACGGCCCCCGCATCGGCGGCATGTGTCCGAAATGGGTCCGGCATCTGGCGACGTGAACAGCTACAAACGACAAAGACTATATCAAGGAACCATGGGCTCTTAAACGTTGAAACCTTTGAGAGGGCGTTGGTAATGGTATTATATGGTTGGGACTTTCGAGCTGGTGAGCGATTGCCATTTTGGGCTTCCGGCTGGGCAATCTATTTCAGGGAAATGGATAATAACTAATTGACATTGTGATCGGCATGGATGCGTTCACTGGCGTTACTCTTGATGACCAAATAAATGATGGGAAAGGGATATCTACTGTCATGTTATAGTCAATCCGATGATACCACTTGAAGGTAGTACTGTATTTTAGAACGAGGAGTGTGATAGAGATCGGCCTCGGGTCTGCTCCTGAGTGGCGATGTATGCTTTTTAGACAGACTGATAGGAGGACAATATTGATAAAGACGAACATGTTCAGCTCAAGATACCTGACTTACCTGACTTACTGAGATTCCTGATGTTGCCAATGTACCGAATTCTTACTCGGAGGGTGCATGTGGAGACGATCCGGACGCTTGAAGCGCAGCCTGATTCGCCCGCTTTTTCCGTCAAATTAACTCGGATATAATTTTCAGGCCAATGACTCCTCGAGATATCATATATCAAGGCTCGCTAATTCACTCACCAAGGAGAGCAAACACCACACAGCCAGTTCATTTGATGCATCTCCTCAGGTCCCAAAAGTGTTCAGTTGAAACGACCACTGTGATTGCGAAGAATAATGCAGGTTGCTCCGCTCGAGGATTTGCATCAAACTAGGACCATAATCTATCTATCAAGGAAGCCTTGAATTTTGTGGCTGATACGAAATGGCACCAAAGAAGGACAGATCTGGTGCTGCCAAGTCTAAGACTGGAGAGGAGGACCGTGAATATGTGCTGCAAGCTGTGGTTCTCGCGGACACTTTTGAAACGCGATTCGCACCGCTGACTCTGGAGCGTCCACGCTGTCTCCTGCCGTTGGCAAACGTGCCACTTATTGAATACACTTTGGAGTATCTAGCAAATGCTGGCGTCCAGGATGTCTTCCTGTACGGCGGTGCACATACCGATCAAGTTGAGAAGTACATTGATGCATCAAAGTGGAAGCTCGCGACATCTCCATTCAAAAAATTCATCTTCCTAAGGTCGATGGCGGCATCAGTGGGAGACGTTATGAGAGACTTGGACGGCAAAAACTTCATTACCAGCGACTTCCTCACCGTTAGCGGAGATATTATCAGCAATTTTCCATTCGAGGATGCTCTCAAGCAACACCGTGCGCGGCGGGAGAAGGACAAGAACGCAATCATGACTATGCTCCTCCGGGAAGGCCACAGGTCTGCTAGTACATCGACAGCAGCTGGAAATCCCACCTTCGTTATCGACCCTACAAAAGACAGGTGTCTCCACTATGAAGAACCGCTGCCAGGATCTCACGTTCACATTGATCCAGATGTCCTCCGAGCACATCCTGAGATTGACATTAGGCAAGATCTTGTAGATTGCAGAATAGATATCTGCACTCCCGATGTGCTGGGTCTATGGTCGGATAACTTTGACAACCAACAACCAAGGAAGGAGTTTCTTTACGGGGTGTTGAAGGATTACGAATTGAATGGTAAGACAATCCATACGTATATCATCAAGGAGCATTATGCTGCAAGAGCTGCGAATCTTCCATACTATGACCTCCTGAGCAAGGACATCTCATCCCGGTGGACCTATCCACTGTGCCCTGACTCCAATCTGGTTCCAACCCAGCACTTTCACCTACGAAATGGCCACAATTATCAGGAAGACGGTGTTATTCTGGCCAGATCTTGCACCATCAAGAACGGGTCAGTTATCGGGTCCGGCTCAAGTGTCGGAGACAGAAGTATTATAAAAGACGCAGTCATTGGACGGGATTGTCAAATCGGAAAAGACGTCTACATAGACAGCGCATACATTTGGGACAATGTCACCATTGCTGACGGTACAAAGATCACTCGTACAATTATTGCTGATGAAGCCGTGGTTGGGAATCGTTGCACAATCGATACCGGAGCAGTACTTTCGTTCGGCGTCATTATCTCCGATGACATGCACATCCCCCGTGGTGCCATGATCACGCGAGCACCTGACGAAGATGGCAAATTGGTGCCAACCGACAAAACACTGGTTGGCGAAATGGGAGAAGGATACCGATATGAACCGGACGAAGATGAGGTCTCTACCTTCAGCACCGACATAGCAAAAGCTGCATTCTATACAACTCCAACCTTTGCCTCCTCTACTTCTTCTCTTTCTTCAGCCAGTTCCGAGCTTTTGGATGATTCCGGTTCCGAATCTGGTCCCGCCTCACGCAAAGAGTCGTTCTTGACGGATGTTTCAGATGACTCCTTGTCCGAAAAGGACACAGAATCGTTGTCTCGGTTCCACCATGAAGCAGTGACCTCATTATATGAACGGATGCAGTCCAACACCGATCCCGACGACGTACGTGTCGAACTTATGGGCCTCCGCTTCTCCAATAACTCCAGCGAACAACAAGTCCGCAGAGCCGTTGCTACAGCACTGATGAAACATATTCAAAGCACTATTGAATCCACTGATTCAGGATCTTCTGCTATATCTTCCATAGTCTCTACGACCTTAAAACGTTATGAGATCCTCATACAACGCGAAGGTGCTGAACATTCACATTCCGACCAGATTGAATTTCTGTTGGCTGTGCAAAAGGACCTCTGCCATAGAGCCGAAGGTGAAAGAATTCTGCTGTTCGTCTGCAAGGATCTATACGATCGCGAGGCGTTTGAAGAGGATGTCTTCACAAGCTGGTGGGCTGATGAAAGGAGTAGTGCGACCGAGGAAATGAAAAGGGTAAGAGAGACCACGAGTCAGTTCGTTGAGTGGTTACAGAACGCAGAGGAAGAAAGTAGCGAAGGCGAAGAAGAAGACGATGATGAGTAAAGCACATGTAAATGAAACTGGACTCCCTCACAAGACAGATGATCAGGATTTTCATCAAGTAGTGATACACCATGTAATACTACCTTTTCGTCTGCCACCGTAGATGACTGATCACGTATTCCGATGCCGCTCGATCACTAACGCACGGGAAGACACATAGGAACTAGGCACTAGACGCAAAGGCAACAGCCATAGCATCCCCAGCTCTTGCTCAAAGCCTTGATGCCTACTTTAGCGAGTTGCGGCATTATATAAATTCATACACAGTCAGACCGCGGACCGTTGGTAAGATACTTTAGGTATGTAGTTGATACTTGGGAGTAGGAAAGGAAGATACCTTATCAAAAGACAGGGAAGCTACGTTCCCGGCTAATG
Source organism: Pseudophaeomoniella oleicola (assembly GCA_003868215.1). Taxonomy (NCBI): domain Eukaryota; kingdom Fungi; phylum Ascomycota; class Eurotiomycetes; order Phaeomoniellales; family Phaeomoniellaceae; genus Pseudophaeomoniella; species Pseudophaeomoniella oleicola. The sequence goes on along the minus strand of QWDQ01000011.1, from coordinate 240,703 downwards.
ATGGAAGTGAGTGCACGCCGCACAGTGGTACGGTACGGTACGTGGGGTCTGTGCCTCATCAGAAGTGCAACATCAGATCTCCAAGTCTAACTTGACTGTCTAACGCTTCGGCTTGCCCCGTCATTCCCCTACTCCTTCACGTTTACTCAGACGACGACCTCTGCACTGCGATTTACTCTGCAATTATTTACTTGTTTTCTGCTCTGCCTGTCTTTTGGTTAATAGCTGCACAGTGCGCATATACTGGTTCTTTCTCTTTCATTCCATGCTCATGCATTCGCTTTTGATTGCCACTGTCCGTTTCTGACCCCACTACCACCACCACCTGACATACCCGGTCAAAGTAATTGGTAAGCCGGTGCTCGAGTCTCGATTCCACGAGACTCTGGTGCTGGGCTTATCGTTATAACCGCCACCACGTCTACTCAGACGAGAAAACGCAAAGCCGTCGAATCTGAAGAGGAAGATCTCCCCATTTCACGGAAGGCCGTCAAGACCACCGATAAAGAACAGACAGCCGACCTTCCCGCCACCCCCCAAACCGAGCTCGCTTCGCCGTCGACGCGCATCATGGACTCTGATGACGACTTTATGAGTGATGCTTCAAGCCAAGGGGATTTTGGGGGCACGCAAGACAGTGACGATGACGTTAGCATCGGGGAAGGTAAGGTTGACACCGCTATACATATTTGATCCTAGTTGTCTCATGTTTGCGTGACTGACCCTGTGTTTTCCTCTAGATTTCGATGACGCAGACCACGACGAAGGCTTTACCTATGACAAAGAACTCATCAAAACGGCGAGGAAGCCGTACGAAGTGGAATATAAGGTGCTGAGTCCAGCAGACATACAAGCTCAGCAAAGTAAGCAGATCGATGAAGTTACCACTATCCTCGGCCTTCCTCCGGAGTACTCGGCGATTCTTTTGAGATATTCGCGGTGGAATAAAGAAAGGCTTATAGAGGGATATATGGACAAGCCGGATGAAACCCTGGAAGCAGCAGGCCTCGGGCCAAGTGCTTCGGAGGCTCCGCAGACCAAAACAGTGCCAGGATTTACCTGCGAGATTTGTTTCGAAGACAGTCCAGAAATGCAAACATACGCCATGGTCTGCGATCATCGCTATTGCGTGGACTGTTACGCTCATTACCTGACCCAGAAAATCAAAGAAGAAGGAGAAGCAGCAAGGATACAATGTCCCAGAGATGGATGTCATCGCATCATTGACTCTGACTCGGTCAGGCTGCTCGTAGATGGTGACACCAAGGCCAGGTCGGCTATGTCTTTGCCCAGAAGAGAAACTTCAGCTAACCAGAGGCAGATACGATGTTTTGCTTACGAGAACCTATGTTGACGACAAGGAGAACCTCAAATGGTGTCCAGCTCCAGAGTGCGAGTATGCTGTTGATTGTGGCGTCAAGAAGCGAGATCTGAAACGTATTGTGCCGACAGTCAGTTGCTATTGCAAACACAGTTTCTGTTTCGGTTGCACCCTCCAAGATCACCAGCCTGGGCCGTGCTCGTTGGTGAAGATGTGGCTGAAGAAGTGTGAAGATGACTCCGAGACATCGAATTGGATATCAGCCAACACCAAGGAGTGCCCCAGATGCCAGTCAACCATCGAAAAGAATGGCGGTTGCAATCATATGACTTGCAGGAAGTGTAAGCATGAATTCTGCTGGATGTGTATGGGATTGTGGTCGGAGCATGGCTCCAGCTTCTACAACTGTAACCGCTTCGAGGAGAAATCTGGGGCCGAGGCACGAGATGCTCAAGCCAGGTCCCGACATTCTTTGGAGAGATATCTTCATTACTACAATCGATATGCCAACCATGAACAGTCGGCCAAACTTGATAAGGATCTGTATCTGAAGACAGAGAAGAAGATGACAGGCTTGCAATCACAGTCTGGCATGTCCTGGATTGAGGTGCAATTCTTGGAGACCGCGTCACAGACACTACAACAATGCCGTCAAACATTGAAATGGACTTACGCATTCGCCTTCTATCTCGAAAGGAACAATCTGACGGAGATATTTGAAGACAATCAGAAGGATCTAGAACTTGCCGTGGAGAGTCTGAGTCAGATGTTTGAGAAACCCATACCGGAATTGGCTGGCTTAAAGGTCGATATTCTTGACAAGACTGCGTATTGCCAAAAGAGAAGGGTAATCCTGCTCAGTGATACTGCAGAAAACTTGAAGAACGGTACGTTTCTGATGAAGGACTTGGAGACTCTGGGCATTGTACTAATTACGCACAGGTGTCTGGCAATTCAACGTTGAGCTTTCATGATGTACAAACGACGATCTGATTCGACAGTACTCTTACAATATGGTGGCCTTAACAGCATGGCATACCAACGTGTCCGTACTATTTTCAAATCTGGCTTGAGCGAGAACAATGCAGTGACGGAACAGTGACAGGAGAAATTGATACAGCCATGGCGTTGGAATGCAGGGGTAAGGCAGGGCATACTGGGCGCTTTTGATTGTCTATGCGCGGTCATGATCTGAAGAAAGGAAGTATACAATGCGAGAATGGTGCCTTGTCTATTTTATGTAAAGTACTTTTACCAATCAATGTGACGACGATGCTATATGCCAATGAGTATTCCAAAACCATTGCAGATGTTGCGTCGGACATAGAAGTGCTATATGCATTGCCGAGGACAGAGACGTGACGGGGCGGACAGTGAGCCGAGATCGGATGAAAGAACAGGAAGCAAAGCTTGAGGAGACTTGCAGAACAGAATGGCGAGACTGGTGAGACTGGCAAAGGTATGGAAGGTAAGGATGAGATCTAGAGGTTAAACCGAGCCCGATATCTTAGGGCCGAGAGCCGAACCCGTCATGGGTCTTAGGCAGGGGAATAGGCGGCGATAGGCTCACATGGGTAAAGGCTGGCAGCCGTAGTTGTAAGTCATAGGCGTCACCGAACGGGGCCGGTAACGAGATTCCGCCCTCATAGCATAAATGTAACGCTAAGTTCTACCTAAAATCAAGAGGATCACTTATTAATTAACGTCAAAAAAAAAAGGGCTCCTCTTCTCGCTCCAGGGATTTCGTCCGTTTCCGCAAGCTCCAGCTGGCCCAACCCCGGTCTGGAAAGAATGGAAAGAAAGGAAAGAAAGACAAGAAAGATTTATGTTTGCCATTGCGACAATTTCATAACCACCAGTTCTGACCATAAAAACGATTCTCATTTGATTCCCGTTCTATTTGCAATATTCTCCTGCATCTACAATATACCCTATCTACAGAATACTTCATGATCTCTAGGTTGTTCACCTGAATCTGGTCCCTGTATCAGAAAATTCCTGAGGGCATTTTTTATCTAGCTGCAATACCTTCGTCACATTGTCTGCCTCAACCACTTTGCAGGTTCGCCCTGCGGTGTCCCCGACACTTCAAACCTCACATATGGCAGCTCACGATCCAATACCGGTCGAAGAGTTCGAGTACGTCGGCTACCTGCCTTCTATGCCGCCGTGTTATGGCGACTGCGATCAGATTAGATATAAGGGCTGACAAGGATATGTTTTCAATAGCTATGAGGCATTACCCCCAAACTACTCGCTTAGCCACAACATGCTGGCGGGCGCATTTGCAGGCATCGCAGTACGTATCATCTTTTTACATCGTGATCAAGTGGGAACGGTCTGCTAACTTATGGATAGGAGCACTCCGTGATGTATCCCGTCGATTTGCTCAAGGTACGAACCATTGGGACCTATACTAAGTCATAACAGCAGTAGCTGATTCTTGCGCCTCAACAGACCAGAATGCAAATCATAAATCCTTCTTCGGGAGGCCTGTACACCGGTCTCACGAATGCAGTGTCAACAATATCACGGCTTGAGGGAATCCGGACGTTATGGAGAGGCGTTTCTAGTGTGATAATAGGAGCTGGTATGCAAGAGAATAGGAGAACACACCCCTTGTCCATGCTGATAGGATCCAGGCCCTGCGCACGCGGTATATTTTGGCACATACGAGATGGTCAAGGATTTAGCAGGTGGTAACGCTGCAGATGACAAACACCACCCTGGTGCGGCTGGTGAGTACCGGAGTTACCGCGGAGTGAGAAGTCAATAGTGACCTTTCATAGCTCTCAGCGGTGCATGTGCTACAATTTCGAGTGATGCTCTTATGAATCCATTTGATGGTGAGTCCTCATACACCCAATCGTCTTCGCTGGCGCCATCAGCTAAATGCAAGATGCAGTGATCAAGCAGCGCATGCAAGTGCATGGCTCGACATACCCTTCAATTGCAGCTTGCGCACGGAGTGTGTACCGCAATGAAGGTTTCTCGGCTTTCTATGTGTCCTATCCAACAACTTTATGTATGACCATACCGTTCACTGCTACGCAATTCATGGCGTATGAGTCCCTCTCAAAAGTCATGAACCCTTCGAAGTCATATGACCCTTTTACACATTGTATCGCTGGAGGTCTGGCGGGGGCCTTCGCCGCAGGTATTACAACTCCATTGGATGTTATCAAAACATTGTTGCAGACGAGGGGGTTATCACAGGAACAAGAGATCAGATCAGTCAAGGGACTTTTTAATGCTGCAGCTATCATCAAGCGACAGTTCGGCTGGGCAGGTTTCTTTCGCGGTTTGAAACCTAGGATCATCACAACTATGCCCAGCACAGCGATATGCTGGTGAGTATCCGCTATCTTTCTTTAGTAATGTCGGTGTACTGACTTTTCCAGGACATCGTACGAGATGGCCAAGGCATATTTCAGGCGGCATGCGGAAGCTTCTGGTGCTTATGCAAAAAGATGAAATTTATTTTGTCCACATGATACCCAAGACATTTCGCTTCGGTAACTACATGGATTTTCATACCATCTTCGCGGCGTTGAAGGATTCATGAGCCATATGTGCGGTACTTGTCGGCCTGTTGTTGCACGATTGCCGTGATCGGGTTGGTCTTTGGATGGTTGGGTGGGCCGGGCTCAGTACTTGAACGTGGTGTCTATCATACTTATTCGCAAGCGTCGCAGTGTGTTTAATACTGTTCACGAGCGGATTCTGGTGGTTTTATTATCTGCTCGAGCGTATTCTGCGACGATGGTGGCTGTACCTTGCAGAAGTCTGGCATTCGCCAGAGATAACCGGTAGGTAGAGCATTGTACATATAAAAGGCGAGCGTGTAGACGGACGAACGCAGAAGGGCGACTGACTGACGTGCGCTGCTATGGATACACAGTCAATCAAAATGAGTTGGAATCATGCGCCATCTGCATAGCATGACCTTGTTACCTCGTCTCGTGTAGGCTGAATGTGAATGTCCCGGTATGAGTAGTAGAGGATTTGGTGTTTTAGCGGCCTCAGCCACCCCAAAAACGACCCCCGGAATTGGATCCGCTAATACCACGGTAGGGGCCTCAGAGTACGTCACGGCGGGTCGATCAAGCCTCCAAAATCCTTGTCCTAACCAACAACCACTCCACCCTCAGACCGGACATTGTGACATTTGCAAGCCTCACAGTCTACGTCCACTTCGGCTTCACATGGGCAACGAACAGCGCCAGATTCGATACAATGATGCGTAGCAAGCCTTATACGTCTATGCAGAAGACGTATGATGAGTGCTATCTGACCTGTTCGACTGCCATCTATTTTGAACGTCAGGTAAGACCCCTCCAATGCACATGAGCATATGAGCCTATGCATTTGACTCCCGATCGAATCATAGTGCTAATCAGGCTTTTCTGGATGTTTTAGGATAACGAAGCAGAAGCTCTCCGGTCATGGCGCTCGGCGCTGAATACCATCTATCATCACAATGCATATCAAGTCCCAGCAGGCTATGTTCCCAAGACCGAGACGGAGCGGGCTTTACAGGAGTCCTTGAAGGAGATGGAACTCCAGTGCAAGGAACGGGTCGATGTGCTTGAGGCGCTCGAGAAGTCTCGCAAGGAGGCAGAGAAGGAGGCAAAACGCATTGCAAAGGAAGAAAAGGCTGCTCGGAAAGCTGCAGAGAGAAACAAATCAGCGCCGTCGAATGCAACCACGACCAAATCTTCCAGTGCTACGATTGCTACCAGCGTTGGTTCTTCCGGAAATGGATGGATTGGAGGAGGCACTGTGCCACCAGTCACTGTTGACGAACTTCCTAAGCCGCCGTCACTACCGTCGAGACCATCATATACGTCTAGAGGTGGTAGCACTGATAAGCTGACGCAGACGAGATCAAGGGGTTCAAACCGAGCCAACAATTCACCTTCAAGGCTACCAGCAGCACCAACATTACCTGTACCTTCTCAAAAAGCATCTAGGAGCCCCAGCCCCGATCACCGGAAAACGACAATGCTGACAACGTTGAGGAAGAACGATGGTAAGCAGAAGTCGGCCGCTCGATTGGTATCGCGAAAACCCCCAGCGGCGTCCAAAGCTGCCGGTCTGGCATGGGACATCACTGGAAAATCTTCGTCTACACAACCCACGCCTAACCCGACTGCAAAATCTTCCCTTGACTCGATTAATGCTTCGTTAGTCGCTCGCGCCGCTCGAAAGAGTCTAGACGATGCCCGGCCAGTGAGCGATGACGAATATCGAAGAACTTCTGTGATTCTCTCGCCAAGTCCTTCAGACTATCTGCCAACATCTAGTTGGAGAGAACCGCAGTCGCCGGCGGCGGCGGCAGCAGCAGCCTCCACTGTCGAAGATCGTATGAGGACATTGAGCGTCAGTGAGAATGCTTCTGACCGGTTTCCAGACCCTCTTCATTCAGTTCGTGGAGACGATATCAGCATCCCGGTAACCTCACCGCCAGCTCCACCTCCTCACAGCCCCAATTCAAGGATATCAAGCAAGCCAGCACCGCCACCTCCCCGTCTATCTAAGCCCAAGGAACTCTCATACAGACGGGAGTATCCTCCTCCTTCACTTAAGCCAGGAGCAACATCCCTTGGCGTCAAGCGTCCATCTAACGTCCCGGATCCAGCTGGACCTGGTGTGGATAACGTACACAGGAAACCTCTTGCGAATACATCCACTCCACGGACCGAGCGGACGCGATCCTCAAGGGCATATACTTCAACATCTTCCGGCAGTGATGATCATGGTAAGCCCACCGAAGCCCGACGGCGGAAAGCCGTTAGACAGAATTCAAAACTTAACCCTATACCCCGTGCCACTACACCATCGTCGAGCGAAGGCTCCGAAGGCTCTTCGCCCAGTCCCGAAAAGGAATGGGAAGCCCGCTGCAAAGCGATCATGAAGGACCTTCCCCGTGGAGTCGACGAAGCATCTGCAAAGCAGATTCTAAACGAAATAGTGGTTAAAGGCGACGAGGTGCATTGGTCGGATATAGCTGGATTAGACATCGCCAAAAAAGCCCTGAAGGAAGCCGTCGTCTACCCTTTTCTTCGCCCTGACCTTTTCATGGGACTTCGAGAACCAGCCAGAGGTATGCTTCTATTCGGTCCACCGGGCACTGGCAAGACTATGCTCGCAAGGGCTGTTGCAACAGAAAGCAGAAGTACGTTCTTTGCCATCAGTGCTAGCAGCTTGACGAGTAAGTGGCATGGAGAAAGTGAGAAACTGGTTCGAGCTCTTTTTGCTCTGGCAAAGAAACTCGCTCCGAGTATCATCTTCGTTGATGAAATCGACAGTCTACTCTCGTCCAGAAGCTCTAGCTCGGAACATGAAGCGAGCAGGAGATCGAAAACGGAGTTTCTGATCCAGTGGTCAGATCTTCAGAGAGCGGCAGCTGGACGTGATGTTTCGAAGGATGCCAAAGACAAAGAAGGTGATGCAAGCCGAGTACTTGTGCTTGCTGCTACAAATGTCCCCTGGGATATTGATGAAGCAGCCCGAAGGAGGTTTGTACGGAGACAATACATTCCACTTCCCGAAACAGAGACTAGACGGACCCAATTGATGACACTACTCTCCCATCAGAAGCATGAGCTCACAGAGGAAGACCTTGAGGTCCTTGTGCGGGTCACTGAAGGTATGTTTTCAGCTTGATGACCATTTCTCCTAGACGACCTTCTAACATCTCAATCTCAGGATTTTCCGGGTCTGATATAACGTCTCTTGCCAAGGATGCGGCAATGGGTCCTCTTAGAAACTTAGGTGAAGCACTCCTTTATACGCCAATGGATCAAATCCGCCCGATTCGTTTCGAAGATTTCGAAGCAAGTTTGTGTAATATCAGACCTAGTGTGAGTAAAGAGGGTCTGAAAGCATATGAGGATTGGAGTAAGGATTTTGGTGAAAGGGGAGGATGATCTTGGATCGAGTCCAGCTGTCCTTTCCCTTTTTGAATGGTTATAGGGAGCGATGGCAGGTTTGCGTGTATTCTGGGCTCGAACTCTTAGGAGAAATGGTCATTACGATTTGCACCTCTTATCTTTACTTGTCCGTTCATGGACAATCATCTTTGCAATCAGGAGCCCCTGCCCAGTACAGCGATGTCGTGAGTTTAAGAGAAATACATGACCTTCCCTTTTTTTTGTAACCCCCCCGGTATGATATTTGATAAATATTCAGTTACTGCGTCCTTTTCCTGTTTTCTGTCCCTCCGCCTCTTCGCTCTTTTTTCCATTAGACTCCTCCCATCGACACAACGTTCTTAATCATCTCGTTCTTTATATGCGGTCTAGGACGTTCAAATAACATGGTCCAAAAGGATCAATTTTACGAATGTATCTGGACCGTATCAGTATCGATCGATGCCTGCCTACTACACGAAACGAAGTTTTCTGTCTCTCTCTCTCTCTCTATCCCCTGTCTACCCAAGGTACCTAACATTTTCCACAACTAAGTAGGTACATATAATATCTATTCTCTGATTACAGAAACGTAGACTTAAAAAGCTCCACTCAGCTCATAGAAATGAATCATGAATCGACCCGGTATTATGGTTTTTTTTTTTCTTTTTTTCTGATTTATCTATCAAAAGATGAGTGTGTGCATGTTTGGTTTAGAATATATATAGATATAGTTGAGTCACTCTCAGAACTCGTCGTAAAAGATTTATACGTATTTGTATATGTAAATAAATACCTGATATCATATATTTTATTCTATTTCTGTACCAGTCTTTCTTCCTTCCTCCTGCCCTCCTTTTTCTCAACGTACACGAAGACATCAATCATCCAATAACAATGATAATATTACAGCAAACAAGATACATAAACTATATAGGAAATTAATTACACTATAGATTGTCCCCAGGAGATAAATTTCTTGGAAATCGGAAGTTTTATAATAACTCTTCTCCATCTATGTACGAAAAAGACTGGGGGGAAGAAAAAAGCAAAGGGTTTATATATCAAGGCAGAGGGAGGGTCGGGGGGGGGGGGGAGCGGTGCTACTTTCCCAACGTACTTCTTCATCTGTTTTCATACATTCGTCACTGTTCACACACACTTTGAGAGACGAAAGGTACGTAATTATTATATAGTCTGGGTAGATATCACACGGAAAGCAATTCTTGTGCGCAATCAGAAACGGAAAGCTGACACGAGTCAAAAGATACAACAGTCTTATTTTCATTCGCGATGAGAGACAACCGCCGTTTTCTAAATACGTACATAATTGTACAAAAGCAAGCGAGACGAAGACGAGAGTATGAAAAAGAGCGAGAAGGATGCTACTCCACTCCAGATTGTGCCTTCATTCAGAAGTCATTCAGAGCATGGCATGACTCCATCTGCTGTCCAATCGACGCCATGGCCAAAGATGCAAACTCTCCAAGGAAATTTGACATGCCACTGTTGACCGTCCGTATTTTGTTCTTTCCATGTCTAAATTACAACAAGATCATAGCAGCACCTGAACCAAGAGCGCAGACAAGGTAGACACCAATTTGAAGGACACCAAAGTTCAAGCTTGGTGAGCTGAAGCCTGCAACACCGTTACCACTGCCTGATGCCGAGCTCCCACCAGCACTGCTTCCGGAACCGCTGCTGCTTCCGCTCCCACTTCCACTGCCAGAGCTGCCTCCAGATGGGCTTGAACCACCGGACAATCCAGTAGCAGATGGGGCAGACGTAACGGTACCAGTACCGACGGAACCAGCCTGAGAGATCAAAGCCAAGCAAGCACCAGTTGGAGATGCAGCGGCTTGACTCGAGGCAGAACCAGAAAAGTCACAAGCGTTAGCTCCGTTACCTTCCCTTGACTGTTCAGAGTAGTAGGCATTCAGGGCCCATCCAAGTTGTTGCCTGGGATTGCACATGCCATAAGCACCGTAATCGCCAGTGGTACCGTTGGCGGTAATACCCTCGCAAGCCTGCCTACTGAGACCACAGACAGTACTGAAAAGGTCACCGTAATCGTCCGAGTCAACGTCGTTGGATGGAACACAGGTCAGAGCTCTGTACATGCACTGGCAGAGCTCTGGATTGGGAGTTGGTGGAAGACCCGTGGCAGCCGACCAGTCAGAACCGGTAGTTGGGCAAGCAGCCGCGGTATTGGTTGGGTTATACGAGTCAGAGTTGACACCAGTGACGCCAGTGACAGAGGCGAGCTGTGACTGTAGGTTGGAGAAATCCGGCAGCTTGCTGGCGGTATCACCGTCGACGCTAACCAGACCGTAATCGTTGGCCTCCTGGAAGTACATGTAGACAATACCGCCAGAGAAGACCCTGGTCATCTCATCGCCGTACAGAGCCTCAACTTCTTGGAAAGTACGGGTACCTTGGGTATTGCAACCATATTCAGCAAAGAAAGCAGGAACATTGTAGCTTGAGAACTCTTCGGTACGAGCGGCGTAACCAGATGCTTGGTAAGAAGAATCACCACACCACGAATAGATGTTGTAGCCCCAGAAGTCGATGGATTCCTCAGGTCTACCACAGTCGAAATAATCTGCCAGGTCGGTACGGATGCCGGCATCATCGTTGGTGGCATAACCAACACCCAAGGAGGAACGGTAACCCTTTTGCCTGATGTATGCCTTCATATCTCGAACAGCAGCTTTGACGAAGGCGCTGGCATCGGTGTTAGTGGCATTGTTGGAGACTTCGTTACCTGCAAAAAAGCCAACAACGTTTGTATAGTTTGCCATGACATCGACAACGGAGGTGTAACGGTTGTAGAGATCATCGTTCCAAGTTGGGCTGTCTCGGTTGATAGATTCGCCAGGTGAGGATAGATCGGTGATGACATAGATACCGGCATCTTGAAGCATCTGCATGCACTCGGTGTGATCTTGGTCTGGGTTGATAGCGTAGACACGGATGATATTGGTGTACAGTTGCTGAAGCAAAGGGACATCACGTCTGCAGTTCGCAGCATTGGTCAATGGGTCGGTGTAATCATCGTTGCCAGTCGTAGATCCGTTGCTAGAGATATCCTCTGGGAGTACGTTAGTACAAGGGCAAGGCTTGGTTATTTATGGAGTTGGCATACGTTGGTAGGCAACACCTCGCATGAAGCTGGTCACAGTCAGTATATGCGACGTCGAGCATTGCTTTGTGCGAAACTCACAATTCTGAACCATTGTTGCTGTAGAAGAACTTGGAACCCTGTCATCAACCAACCGTCAGTTGCTGTCCTTGATATCCCTTATAGTGCGCGCTGAAGAAGTACCTTAATCTCAATTGAAGGCAGTTGAGCAACAACGCTCGAAGCGAACAAAGTGGCCACAGCCGAAAGAATTGTAGCAGACCGCATTATGAATGTAGTTGGTATCGCGAGCCTTGAAAGAAGATCAAGTCGAAATCCTCACAAGAAGATTGTTGTCCTTGATTCCGTAGACTGCCGGGATGGTTCACACGCGTGGTGAGTCCCTTTGGCCGGGTAACAAGGTATGGCGCCGAGTCAAAAAAAGGACAAGGAATGCCGTCAAAAGAAAGACTAAAGTAGAAAGGTCGAAATGCAACCGTTGGATGAGCGAATGTGTCGAATCAAGTCAAGTAAGGAATTATGAAAGCAGATAATGATTCCCTACGGGTTGAAAAACCTGAAGTTGTTTAGATGATATGAAGGACAAGTTGGAGGGAAAAAGCGGAAGAAGTTGATCAGTTACCAAGGTACAACGTACGTAGTAAGGAGATACGAGCACAGAACGCGCAGGGTAAGGGTGCGAGATTGATGATTGGATACATTTGATTGGCTTCAATTGGCTTTGATTAGGGGGTGAGGGGGGAAGACCGGGCTTAGTTAGTCGCAAAGAATGGGTTGCTTGGGCTTGGAATTGAATTGGATTGGGGCGGTGCTGAAGCGATCATCCATTCCTTGCAAACACACAAACACAAACACGAGACACTTGGGTACACAACACCACTATTAATATTATTTATTATAAGTACACTCTATTATAGTAGCTATGTGGGTTATGTACCAAGATAGTTGCAAGATGGCCGTCTTTCTTGTCTTTTGTTTCCTTTAATTCTTCTGACTTCGTTTGTCAAACGTCAAGATCTGTGAAGATATCGCAGATGCCTATCATCAGGAACTGTAGTATGGACCCCCCCTGCTCCATACTATGTAGACTTGCCGTATAAGCGGCTTGCAAGGGAGGGAGGGAGGGAAGGAGAAATGCGATCTCCATAACAGTAGTCCCGGCCTCTCATTATAGACTTCAGATATCCAGGCCAGCACTGCTCCGTATAAAAGTCCTGTTCCTGTGCTATATTAGGTACCTAAGTTACTGGGCGAAGCACCACCACTGAATACAGATATCTCGGCACTGTAGACGGTTTTGGCCGTCTCACCTCAATGTCGCTGCAGGGCGACTGTGCTGTAACGATCAGTGTATCATGATGAGCTTTATGCCCACAGCCTTTCCAGCTCTCCCGGCTAGCTTGATAATAAAGATGTTCCAGATACTGAATTATGCTGTTCACAGTCTGGCTTGTTGATAAACCTAACCTGGAATGGACTTTGTGAATCCGCGACTTCGTGAGAGCACTATGTGTGAACGGCATTCTGGAGTGATTTGCTCCTCCATGCAAACCGTCCTTTCCATCCCTTTGTGTCCATTGGGGAGTCTGCCACGCAATCATGTCCGGGTGCGACAGCCATGACACGTTGTCTCTGCTCCACAAGCCATGAGTACTACGTAGTATGTGATCACCATGGCTGTGAAAATTTGTTATCGAGACCTCTATTGAAGCTGGACAAGACACCGATCAAACCACGAGAAGTGTTGTGGTGCCATTACTTACGCCACATACCTAGGTACTTAGGTATGTACATAGGTGATAGGTACATGCAATAGATAATTGATTCCATCGAAAGGTCATGTGTGGACGATGAAGGGCTACTTCTGAAGACATCTTGAGTCCTCGTTATGTGCCGTCGATCTTGAGCTGAATATTACTGTCTCTGTATGCGTGTCTTCTCTGTTCGTTTGAGGTATAGAATGACTATGATTTTTATAGACTACCAACCAACCGGAGTGCAGCTCGCGTTCTTTATCGCAAACACGCGCGATCACGACCCCTCAGACGTGTTCCAATCAACATACCAAAGATCAGGCAAAAATGTTGTTGCCCTGCCGTCAGATCTTCCACGAGATCGGAATTTGTACTACGTAGTAGAGAGAAATTCTTGCCTATGGTCATGGCGCAGAAGCGTTCTAGAAGATGGCTCTTATCAAAGGAAACGGATCACATCAAAGAGCATGCGGCTCACCCATCGCACCTTGAAATTTCCAGCATGGAATTCATTGTGATCTTCCCTCCTTTCAATTTCAGTTCTCCTTGATTTCATTGTGTCAAAGAATTTTTGTTATTGGCTGTAGCATTTTGACTCCTACTTTCCCTCGCCTTCTGGCAAGCCTTCCTTCCCCTTTTTCTCGCGTTGGCGCCAATCATCAACTCCACACGAAAACTCTGATACAGCTGAGCTGTAATAGCAGATTTGGTATGTAATGAATACATGTTTAAATACACTAAAGCTAGAGCTCTCGGGGATACCTACGTAGTATATGGATTACAGTACAACCATCGTAAACACTATTCTTTCAACCCCTGACGCCGGTGCTTTCCCCCCCCTCCCCAAACCTTGATTGTCCGAGAAATCCCAGCACTGTCGAGCCGCCTGGCGAACTGGGTACACGCAATACCAAGGCCTAAGTCTTGCCCTCCGTCGCTCCAAGCGCTGTACGAGTAGATTGCCCCAGTCTTGTTGGAAATCACTATGGTAGATTGCACAAGGCGGCCCCATAGGTCTACATAGTACTTTGTATTGAAATGCCCGACAGCCGGAATTGCTACAGTCCGCATATTGAAACGGTCGGTCCATAACGCAAATTATTAGTTCACTCTCTTTGCTCCTAATATAATAGGAAATCGTCATCGGTCGGCAGCAAAGCAAGAAGGACCAAAACCTGTCTACAGTGCATTGACGTTGATCTTTGGATGTGGTCAGGATGCCAGCTGACGAGATTTTGTAGGGAGTTGGGTGCTCAAAGATGTGCAGCTCTCGATTGGACTGGAACACTGTCCGCATAGACGATCTCCTGTTCAACTTGTCACAAAGCCCAATTTCGCAGACGATGATAACCTGTAGTCTACGGGATCTGAAGCACCGTCCGTCAAGATCCAACAATACGGATGACGATCCTCCGCCTGCAGGGTAGATATGAATAGCATATTTTCGCCACGAAGCAGCAGTTTCACAACACAATATGACACAAGAGCTTGGTGCTGGAGCCGGCTTCCTTGCCTACATACATACTCATGCCGGCTTCACATCAAGAAATCAAGACGGTGCGATGATCGATAACTTCTACGTAGTACTGCCATTTATGATGCCAGTTGAATATCCATGGTTGATCCCATCTACGTATTACGGAAATGCCTTCTTGGCCCCAGTCCCAAAGAGACGCGTGGTATGCTCCATCACGCGCATCATAACGAAACGCATTGACCACCATAACCTGCGAGCCTGTCATCACTATGGGGGCGACAAGGCGACAAGACCAGTCTACTACGTAGTATTGACCGGTAGACGGATACATGTCCCACCCGGTGTTGACTCTAGCCGCAGTAATAATCACATTGATAAAGAGCGCCAATCTTAATTAGCGGAGGTCGGCAGCGGAAGGCGGGCAAGCGGATTCACATACTACAGTATGGTACGTACAAATCTCGCTATGGCGTTTTGAAAAGCATGCTCTTTGTCTCCATGCTGTGCGATTTGGACGAAAGGAAGAGAAAGAGCTGTGTATGGATTGCATGGGGCCCCTGGGGCCATTGTGTTAAGATGTGCCAATGAGATGGATCCCAGTTGGCGAAAAATACATTGTGCATGACAAAGGAAGAAATAATGCGGTAGAGAAGCAATATTGTCCGTTGATCACCGTTCCAATATGCTGCCGTCGAGGCATTCACTGTGCATAGCACGTAGAGCATAGACGAGATCTTCCCCCTACATCAGCGTATCCCGTATTAGGGCCTTTGCGGCAATGAGTGCTACTAGTCACCTTTGTAGCCCCTAGGCATGTTTACCATGAGCACAAGGCGAGAAGGACAGCAGTTACTCCGTTGCACATGCTTGACGAGCAGCTGCCTAGGTGAAGGTGGGTGACGGAAAGCAAGAAAAGCACCGCCATTGAAAAAAAGGCTGAAAAGGCCACCCACCTGCCGATCATATACTATGGTAGAGCTCTACGTGGACCGGCACTATCTCGCTGTGTAGTATGGCCTACCTGGCTCATACACAGTACATGACTAATGCCTGCCAACGTGCTGGACTGGACTGTACCGTATGCATTGTTTGTAGAATTGTTAAGGAACTGTCTTGTCGGCTGCAACTTGTCTGCAACGAAAGGTCGATGGCAAAAGAAGATTGGATGGACACGGCAACTAATTCTGAGACAGGAACCACATCATCACACTTGTCCAATCCCTGTTGAGTTCCGTATTATCTATCGGACAACCAGGCGAGATCTGGTATAGCCAACAATCAAACTGGATCAGCAAATTATCTTTGTTGAGACAAAAGAAAGAGAAAAAAAAGGAGTCTGTCCTGTACGGTACCATACTAGTACAGGACCTGTAGCTGGGTTACGGTTGCTTGGCTGGTTCCCGTGTGTCTGACCGTTGTTTGTGTACATAAAACTAGGTCAGGTAAATCGTGATACAGGGTGGGAGCGCAAATGTAAACTAATGTACTCTAAGTAAGAGTGTATACCTAAAATAAATTTATGAAATCCGCTACTACGAGGTAGTAAATTTTGCTTGCCCCTCAAATTAATGCATACACCCACTGTTGTCGCGTCCTTGCTGCTGCTTAGAACTCCAATAACTTGTACCGTGCTGTAGCGTATTTTACACTGAGGCAGTGCCAGGTGAACCCTCAATGCACCTATCCGACCTTAGGCAGGCAGCATGGTAATGTAATGAGAAGGAACAACAATATATCGTGATTACATCGACTCTGCTCTTAAGGAAGAATTCAGTGTGTGACGGTGGTAATCAGCTATGAAACAGCAGCTGGGTCCCTTATCCGCGCGTATTCGGACGCCCTTTTATTGAAGGCCGCTGGCGGTCATTGGTTAGCACCGTTCTTCCCCCGTGTGTACAACGTTGTACTGAAGGATGTTGTAGTGTATTTTTCGATCATCATCGATTGGACAACGGGTCCCTCTTTAGCTGAAATTACAGTACGGTACATTAACCTTCAGCCAGCACCAGTAACCGGCCTCTTCCCAGCTTGCTTGAACTGATTTCTCCTGGTCTCCAAGCCATCCTTTTTCTCCCTCAACTCCCCTTCCTCTTTCTTCTGATCTTCATCTTTGTCGTCGAATCTCGACTTCACATTCGTTTTTGAAGCAGTTGGTAAAATTTACATAAAGGGTTCCGGGCACGGAATTCATTGTGTCGTGGGAAAAGGGACGTCTCCCTTTTTCTCGCTCGGGGCTGTATTAGCGGGACAGTTACTGTGCCAGTCGCGACCGCCAACCTGCCTAACAAATTGGCTCAGCAACGCAAAACACACCCCCTTCGCTCGTTTCACAACAACTCCATCTCAGCACGTCTGCAACTGCTCGCTTCATCACAAGCGACTAAGCATTCTGCATAGACGGATCAAGATATTTGTTTGAGTTTGCTTAATCGACGCTGCACTGATACAATACGGTGTCTGCCTTCAGGATAGCTGTGAAGGAGTTTCCAATCCAGCCAAATAAGGACGTGACAGCACCTGAAATACACCAGGGGGTTCATGTGAAGTGATTTTAAAGGCTCTTTCATGATCTGAATCTATTGTAAGTCGCGATTTCCAGAGATTCACTGAACAACACCCAGTCGAGTGGGCGGTTGCATCTTTTGAATCACGAAGAATTGCAGAGACTGATGCGCGATTAGCGTGATATACGGGGAATATGTCGGGCCATCCGCAAGGCCATTACGACGATGGCTACGGCCATCAAGGCGATGGTTATTACCAGGACCAACAAAATCATGGATATTATGACCAAGGTCACTACGACCAGGGTCAAGGCCAGTACCAGCAACACGGTGCCGACCAACACGGTGGAGAGGGTTACTATGATGAGTCGTGAGTCTTTCACGAGAGAAAAGTCGATGAAAAGTCCTAACCATCGTTCAGGGGCTACTACAACGCCGATGCCAGCAATCCATATCACCAAGATGGAGGCTATTATGAAGGTCAACAGGCACATGGTGACTACTACGATGACCAACAATATTACGATCAAGGGGCTGCTGGGCAGCAAGGTCAACAAGGTGGCCAACGTGGAAGGCGCCACGAATCGGAGGAAGATTCCGAAACCTTCAGTGACTTCACCATGAGATCCGATATGGCTCGGGCTGCAGAGATGGACTACTATGGCCGTGGTGATGAAAGATACCACAGCGGATATGATGGTGGAGGTGGACGCGGATATAGGCCACCATCTTCCCAAGTTTCTTACGGTGGTAATCGATCATCGGGTGCATCAACACCTGTATATGGTATGGATTATACAAATGCCCTTCCCGCCGGTCAGCGTTCTCGGGAACCATATCCAGCCTGGAGTGCCGATGCTGCAATCCCTCTCTCAAAAGAGGAGATTGAAGATATCTTCCTTGACTTGACAGCGAAATTTGGATTTCAACGGGACAGCATGCGAAACATGTACGATCATATGATGACACTTTTGGATTCGAGAGCCTCTCGTATGACACCGAACCAAGCGTTGCTCTCGCTCCACGCTGATTACATTGGTGGCGACAATGCCAATTACCGCAAGTGGTATTTCGCTGCGCACCTGGATCTTGACGACGCCGTCGGGTTTGCAAACATGAATCTCGGGAAGGCAAATCGGAAGACCCGTAAAGCCCGCCGGGCAGCAAAGAAGAAGGCGAAGCAAAACATGGAAAACGAAGAAGCAACGCTAGAGGCATTGGACGGCGACAACAGTCTTGAAGCTGCCGAATATCGCTGGAAGTCACGCATGAACAAGATGTCCCAACATGATCGTGCTCGACAAATCGCTCTCTATCTTCTTTGTTGGGGTGAGGCCAACCAAGTTCGTTATTTGCCCGAGTGTCTCTGCTTCATTTTCAAGTGCGCAGATGACTATCTCAACTCTCCTGAATGCCAGGCAAAGGTCGAGCCTGTACCGGAGTTCACATACTTGAATGAAGTTATCACTCCTTTGTACCAATACTGCAGAGATCAAGGTTATGAGATCGCTGATGGCAAATACGTCCGCCGTGAACGTGACCACAACAAGATCATCGGTTATGATGACATGAACCAGCTCTTCTGGTACCCTGAAGGCATCGAGAGAATCGTTTTCGAGGACAAGTCCCGCATGGTCGACCTCCAACCTGCCGAACGTTACCTGAAGTTGAAGGACGTTAACTGGAAGAAGGTGTTCTTCAAGACTTACAAAGAAACACGTTCCTGGTTCCATATGATTGTTAACTTCAATCGTATCTGGGTTATTCATTTGTCGATGTTCTGGTTCTATACTGCATACAACTCCCCTACCTTGTACACCCACAACTACCAGCAACAGTTGAACAATCCGCCTCATTCTGCGGCCCGTTGGTCAGCTGTCGGTCTCGGTGGTACAGTTGCTGCTCTGGTAAACGTCATCGCTACTTGTATCGAATGGGCTTACGTTCCTCGACGTTGGGCTGGTGCGCAACATCTCACGAAAAAGCTCATGTTCCTCCTAGTCGTTTTCGTCATCAACATTGCGCCTAGTGTCTACGTCTTCGGCGTAAGCCAGACTGGAAGAATTGCAAAGATTCTGGGTATTGTTCAATTCGTCATCGCCATCTTCACCGTCATCTTCTACTCTGTTATGCCATTGGGAGGATTGTTCGGTAGCTACCTGACGAAGAATTCAAGGCAGTATGTTGCAAGTCAAACTTTCACGGCATCGTATCCACGCTTGCACGGCAACAATATGTGGATGTCTTACGGTCTATGGGTTCTCGTGTTCTTTGCGAAATTGATCGAGTCCTACTTCTTCCTGACTCTGTCCATCAAAGACCCTATCCGTATCCTCTCGGTCTTGAGAATCCGACATTGCACTGGAGATGCTATCATTCCTTCTCAACTCTGTCAATATCAACCACAGATAACACTCGCCCTCATGTACCTGATGGATCTGACACTGTTCTTTTTGGATAGTTACCTGTGGTTCATCGTGGTGGAGACCGTCTTCAGTGTTGCGAGGTCTTTCTATCTTGGTGTCTCGATTTGGACACCATGGAGAAACATCTTTTCTCGTCTGCCGAAGAGAATTTACTCGAAGGTTTTGGCCACCACGGATATGGAGATTAAGTACAAACCCAAGGTGCTCATCTCTCAGATCTGGAATGCGATCGTTATTTCCATGTATCGCGAGCATCTACTTGCGATCGATCATGTCCAAAAGTTGCTCTACCATCAGGTACCTTCCGAACAAGAAGGTAAGCGGACTTTGAGAGCTCCTACGTTCTTCGTGTCCCAAGAAGACCACTCTTTTAAAACCGAGTTCTTCCCTAGCCAAAGCGAGGCCGAGCGTCGTATTTCTTTCTTCGCTCAGTCTCTCTCTACCCCTATCCCAGAACCTGTTCCCGTCGACAACATGCCAACCTTCACGGTTCTTATTCCACATTACGGTGAAAAGATCTTGCTGTCACTTCGTGAGATCATCCGTGAGGATGAGCCTTACTCCCGTGTCACACTTTTGGAATACCTAAAGCAGTTGCATCCACACGAGTGGGATTGCTTTGTTAAGGATACGAAGATTCTTGCTGACGAGACATCGCAATTCAACGGAGACATGGAGAAGAACGAGAAGGACACGCAGAAGAGCAAGATTGATGATCTTCCATTCTATTGTATTGGTTTCAAGTCTGCTGCCCCAGAGTACACTCTCCGAACACGTATCTGGGCGTCTCTCAGAGCTCAGACTTTGTATCGTACGATCTCTGGTTTCATGAATTACTCTCGCGCCATCAAGTTGCTTTACCGTGTGGAGAACCCGGAAGTCGTTCAGATGTTTGGTGGTAACTCAGACAAGCTTGAGCGTGAACTTGAACGCATGGCTAGGCGGAAATTCAAGATTGTTGTGTCCATGCAACGTTATGCAAAATTCAAGAAGGAAGAACGTGAAAACACAGAGTTCTTGCTACGTGCCTACCCAGACTTGCAAATCGCCTATCTCGACGAAGAACCGCCTTTGAATGAAGGCGAGGAGCCGCGCCTGTATTCTGCATTGATCGACGGACACTCCGAATTGATGGAGAATGGAATGCGACGTCCGAAATTTAGGATTCAACTCTCTGGCAACCCTATCCTCGGTGACGGAAAGTCTGACAACCAAAACCATTCTATCATCTTCTACCGTGGTGAATACATTCAGCTCATCGACGCTAACCAGGACAATTATCTGGAAGAGTGTCTGAAGATCAGAAGTGTGCTCGCCGAATTTGAGGAACTTCCTGTTGACAACGTTTCGCCCTATACTCCCGGTCTACCCTCTCAGAACAAGAATCCTGTCGCAATTCTCGGAGCCCGTGAGTACATCTTCTCGGAGAACATCGGTATCCTCGGTGATGTTGCTGCCGGAAAGGAGCAGACATTCGGTACATTGTTTGCCAGAGTCATGGCTCAAATCGGTGGTAAATTGCATTATGGTCATCCCGATTTCTTGAATGGTATCTTCATGACAACCCGTGGCGGTGTTTCCAAAGCTCAAAAGGGTCTCCATCTTAACGAAGATATCTACGCTGGTATGAATGCCCTCCTTCGCGGTGGCAGGATAAAGCATTGCGAATACTACCAATGTGGTAAGGGTCGTGATCTTGGATTTGGTCAGATTCTCAATTTCACAACCAAAATTGGCACTGGTATGGGTGAGCAAATGCTGTCCCGTGAATACTATTATCTCGGAACTCAGCTACCGCTTGATCGCTTCTTGTCCTTCTTCTACGCCCATCCTGGTTTCCACATCAACAACATTATGATCATGTTCTCTGTCCAAATGTTCATGATCGTCATGATCAATCTTGGTGCTCTTCGTCATGAGACAATCATGTGTCACTACAACAAGAACGTACCAAAGACTGATCCTCTTAGGCCGACTGGTTGTGCTAATTTGACCCCGGTCATGGAGTGGATCAGACGTTGTATTGTGTCCATCTTCATTGTCTTCTTCATCGCCTTTGTACCATTGGTTGTTCAGGAGTTGACTGAGCGTGGATCTTGGAGAGCTGCAACCCGTCTTGCCAAACACTTCGCATCAGGTTCACCTTTGTTCGAGGTGTTTGTTTGCCAAATCTACGCGAATGCACTGCAGCAAGATCTATCCTTTGGAGGTGCGCGTTATATTGGTACCGGTCGTGGTTTCGCCACTGCTAGAATTCCTTTCGGTGTTCTCTACTCTCGATTCGCTGGTCCATCCATATATTTCGGCGCTCGATGCTTGTTGATGTTACTGTTCGCAACTGTCACAATTTGGGGTTACTGGCTCATCTACTTCTGGGCCTCCTTGTTGGCTCTCTGCCTGTCGCCTTTCATCTTCAACCCCCATCAATTCGCGTGGAACGACTTCTTCATCGACTACCGCGACTATTTGAGGTGGCTATCTCGTGGTAACTCTCGTTCTCATGCGTCGTCTTGGATTGCGTTCTGTCGTCTGTCTAGAACCCGTATCACTGGTTTCAAGCGTAAGATACTAGGTCAACCATCCGAGAAGCTCTCTGGAGATATGCCTCGGGCCCATTTCACCAGCATCTTCTTCACTGAAGTTGTTGGACCGCTCGTTCTGGTCCTCTGTACTGGTGTCCCATATCTCTACATCAATTCTCAGACCGGTGTCACCAGTAGCACAACTAGGACAAATTCTCTGATTCGTCTCGCCATCGTTGCGTTCGCCCCAATTGGTGTCAACGCAGGTGTTCTCGCAGGTCTTTTTGGTATGGCTTGTTGTATGGGCCCTCTCTTGAGCATGTGCTGCAAGAAATTCGGATCCGTCCTTGCTGGTATTGCTCATGGTGTCGCTGTCATCGGCTTGATTGCATTCTGGGAGGTCATGTTCTTCCTCGAAGGCTGGAACTTCCCAAGAGCCATTCTTGGCATGATCGCGGTCATTGCCATTCAACGATTCATCTTCAAACTGATCATTTCCCTCTGTCTGACCAGAGAGTTCAAGCAAGACAGTTCCAACATCGCCTGGTGGACCGGCAAGTGGTACGCTATGGGATGGCATACAATGTCACAACCTGGACGTGAATTCCTTTGCAAGATCACTGAACTTGGTTTCTTCGCAGCTGATTTCATCCTGGGACACTTTTTGCTGTTCTTCCAGCTTCCATTCCTTTGCATTCCATACATTGACAAGTTCCATTCGACTATGCTTTTCTGGCTCCGTCCAAGGTATGTTCTTTCGGCCCCTTATCGTCATATTTGTAGTGGTACTAATGGTCTTCTAGTCGACAAATCCGCCCACCGATTTACTCCCTGAAGCAGTCGAAGCTCCGCCGAAGAAGAGTTATTCGCTACGCTATACTCTACTTCTCTATGTTCATCCTCTTCCTTGTCCTCATCATCGGACCTGTCATCGTCAAGAAGTTTATCACCTTGGACTTGTCTATTCCAATGCAACTCATGCAACCTACTGGACAGGACAACAATGACACTAGCAACGCTGCAACTGGCAGCTTCTTGAATAATGCTGCGAAGAATGCGGCTGGCGGTGCAGCTACCGCTGGTAGTAGTGGTGGTGGTGCTGTTGCCAGCGGAGGTGGTGGTGGTGGTGGCGGCGGCGGAGGAGGCGGTGGTGGTGCTGCTGCAACCACAGACGGATTCTCATTTGGCAAACGCTTTTAAAGTGGTGTTGCCTTGGGAATCGCTTGTACAAACTCACCGGTGCATTCACATGGTTGGGGTTCAGTCTGCTGATCCTTACAGCGCTAATGATCTTGTTGCTTCGTAGTCGGTTGATCTGGGCGTTGGAGGGCATAGACTGGGCATTCATTCGTTTTAAATCCTGACAGGGGTTTGCCTGATCCAATCGTGCAGATCCCTGAAAGTTTTCTTGTTTCGTGGGCCGGCGCAATGAATGTACACGATGGCTTTGCAAAGAAATCAGTAACTTTAATTAGTGTACATGATCGTTTAATCATCTAGAAACAGTGTCGCTGCTTTTGTATGTTGAGCTACTCCGTTCGTTTTCAACTTACAGTGCCTTAACTAAGTACCTAGGTAAATTTTTCGGTGTACAGTAGTGAAATGAATCACTTTGCTGTACCCCTTAATTCCAGATTTCGCTTAGGGTGATCCTAATTTTGCCGGGGTCTGCGGATGCTATGCGCATCAACCTACTTGAACTATCCGTACACGCCCATAGTATTCGTGCCAGCAAAGAAGCACACCAAAGCAAAACACAGCATACCATACCATGATGGACTGGAGTGACACCCAGGCTCAGGTGGCTACCATTGCTCACGAATTGGCCGACCAATTCCAGAAATTACCTGGCTCCGCCATCTTTTTACGATATGTGAAGTCGAGTTACCAGAATGATCCTATTCGGTCTGCAGTAGAGCTTTTCCTGGTACTTTTTGCCATACGATATCTGCTCGCGCCCAAGTATTCGACAAAGCCAAACATGGTCAAGTTGAGTGAAGAGGTGGGGAGAACCTAGGAGTCCGCGCTCTTTGGTCGCTGGCTGACACTGTCGTGCATGTGTAGGAGATCGATGACCTTGTCGATGACTGGACTCCAGAGCCTTTGGTCCCCAGAACTACTCCATTTGAAGACGCCGAAATCGAGAAAAGGCCCATTATTGTCGGGTATGTGGCGCATCCGGTACGCTACATCGCGCAGCGCTGATTGAAGTATAGGCCGACTGGACCGCGATGCAGGCTCTCAAACGGTCGGAACGTTATCAACCTAGCATCCTATAACTTCTACAACCTTGTTTCGAACGAGGCTCTCAAAGAACGGGCGATACAGACCTTGCGCACGTACGGTGTCGGACCTTGCGGTCCACCTGGCTTCTATGGCACGCAGGACGTACACATGAAGCTGGAAGCAGATATTGCATCCTTTTTAGGCATGCCTGCGGCCATCATCTATGCACAAGCCTTTTCAACTGCATCGAGTGTAGTCCCGGCATTCTGCAAGCGCGGAGATATTATCGTGGCGGATAAAGCTTGCAATTATTCCATCAAGAAAGGTATACAAATTTCGAGAAGTCACGTCAGATGGTACGAACACAACGACATGGACGACCTTCAACGGGTGCTAGCCAAAGTGGTCAAAGAGCAAGCTCGGAAACCGCTTACGCGCCGGTTTATCATCACCGAAGGTGTTTTTGAGAACGTGGGAGATATGATTGACCTTCCTAAGATTGTCCGTCTTTATCTCAAATGTCCTCATGGTCCACACAACTGACATGTTTCAGATTGATCTCAAATTGAAGTACAAATTCCGTCTGATCCTGGACGAAACATGGTCGTTCGGCACCTTGGGACGTACGGGAAGAGGGCTCACTGAACATCAACACGTAGATCCTGCGGAGGTTGACATGATTCTTGGATCATTGGCCGGTTCGTTGTGCGCCGCGGGAGGGTTCTGCGCTGGTTCGGACGAAATCGTGGAGCACCAGCGGATCACTGCTGCTGCATATACTTTCTCAGCTGCTCTACCGGCCATGACTACGGTGACCGCCAGCGAGACGATAAATTTACTACAGACTCAACCGGAGATGATCATTCAGCTGCGAGACAACATTAAGGTGATGTGGTCTCAACTTGATCCTAGGAGTGACTGGATGATTTGCACGAGTTCGCCAGAGAACCCAATCATGATCATGGTTCTGAAGCCAGAAGTTGTTCAAGCCAAGCGTCTGAGCAGTGAAGAACAAAATCAACTACTTCAGGACATCGTTGACGAGGTAAGCGAGAAAAACTTCATACAGACGAGATGAATGGCTGATTGTATTCATCTAGACACAAGCGAATGGGGTCCTCATCACGAGACTCAAAAGCATTCCGACCAATGTTGACGGTACTAAGAAAACAGAAATCTATAGCTCTCCCGCAGCGCTGAAGATATGCCTCACGAACGGTCTCTCACGGAAAGATATTGAGAGAGCTGGTGCCACCATCCGTCACGCCATCACCAAGATCATGACGCGAAGGCGATGATAACCTCCAGGCAGTGATCTATTATGTACAGGACCGGCGTTTGTTTGGGGATGCCAGTAAAATGGAATAATGAACAGGCGGAATCCAATCAACAGCCCCTGTAGCCTATGTGGCTGGTGCCATGTAACATACTTGGGGTACACCATCTCTGTTAGACTAGGTACGTACACTTTCTTATTAATACTTAATTGAAATGAAGGCCTATTTTAGACGGGCGCCTCATGTATTCGTAGGTGACATTCATTATCTTGGTAAATATGTAAGCTAAGGTACGCTGGAGGTCAAGGCCGTGTGCATGGCTGCAAGGGCCCCAAGCTGAATGGGGAATGTGTTGCAAATACTGTCACTCACAATCAAGTTACGACATATTACAATAACTACACCTCAAAGTTAGGGTGCGGAGTAACGCCTACTGGGGAATCCAGCCCCCTTTGGAAGTGCAGTATCCTTGCGGGATAGGTGAGTTGGGTAAAGGAACATAGGTGGATAAAATCCCTGAGTATGTATCTAGGTACTTAGGCTCAGACCCTGGACCGCCGAAGTTAGGGAGCAACAGGATCTCCACGCTAATCGGAAAGACTATCTATGTAGTATCTAGGTAGGGATGTGTGCCTCTCTGAGAACCTACACCTACAGTACCAGTATTAGAATACCCAATATCAGCTCTCCTTGATTTGTACGATACGATCTGACTGGCGTCCTGGAGCATTTTTGCCATCATTAGTTTGAAGTCGAGATAGCGGATAATACTACGCTCCGTTCTGCCGAGTGACTATATCGACTCAATGCTGCATCCGTAGCTGTCACGCGATATCCGGTCTGAATATCGCGCAGAGCGCAGCCTCAAAATGCTCCGTCTTCGGCGATACAGAATATTCCTACTTGTCGCTGTCCTCACGTGCGTCACTGTATATCATTTGAGCCATGTGCAGAATTGGGATGCCACAAGCAGTGTCCGAAAGTTGAAGAATCTCGGTAGCGGAGGGAAGGATCAAGGTGCGCAGGCAGGTCAAGAAGTGCAACAGGAGCAGAGCAAGGATGAAACCAGACCGCAGCAGCCTGCAATCGAAGAGGAGAAACATGCAGCAGTACATGTAACGTCTGCAGCTGCCATCGGTGATGCTTCAGGCCAGGTTGCGACAAGCCTCACAAGCTCGACAGCTGCCACTTCTTCTTCCTCTTCCACCCTTGCCAATAAAGTCCAGCCCACAGCAACACAGATCGCGAAGGGGCCTGAGAGCATGGTCGAGGAGGAGGACGACGACCCAGACACTGAGCCAGCGATACCCCCGTCGAGGTTAAAGGAAGAACTGGCACAAGTTGGTCATGGTCGACTTGAGGCAAAGCCTCTCAATCTGAATCTGCCACAACCCCATTGGAGGAAGCAGCCGGAGCGTTTCCCTGTCCCATCCGGCTCATTGATCCCTCTACCCACTGGCAGATCTAAGAAGATACCTACAATCCAAAAAGCTTTCAATGACGAGACGGTCACTGCGAAGACCGACAGGGAGCGAAAACTCGCCGCTATCAAAGACGCATTCTCTCATGCTTGGCAAGGCTACAAGGAGCACGCTATGCCTCATGATGAGCTTACACCGGTCTCTGGAGGGTGGAAAGACCCTTTTATGGGCTGGGGAGCTACTCTCGTTGATACACTTGACTCTCTCTGGATATTGGGTCTTACCGATGAGTTCGAAGCCGCCTTAGATGAAGTCAAGAAGATCGATTTCACTACCAGTCCACGAAAAGACATCCCCGTGTTCGAAACCGTCATTCGATACCTTGGCGGCCTTCTTGCTGCCTATGACCTAAGTTCCCAGCGGTATAGGGTTTTACTCGACAAGGCGATTGAGTTGGCTGAGGTCCTGATGGGTGCATTTGATACCCCAAATAGGATGCCGCAGACATACTATTACTGGGCTCCGTCGTATGCTTCGCAGGCACATAGAGCCGGAACTAGGGTCGTTCTTGCGGAGCTGGGCTCTTTGTCCATGGAGTTCACCAGACTTGCGCAACTTACCAGAGACGACAAATACTACGACGCGATCGCCCGGATAACCAACGAATTGGAAGCAATGCAAAACAACACTAAGGTCCCGGGTCTATGGCCGATCCACATAGATGCCTCCGGCTGCAAGAAACCGAAGCATAACCTTGGACAGGATGCGAGTCTGGGGAAACCTCAAGATCCACTCTCTGATCACGCAGCAGCGGCGGGCACAGAAGCCACCCCTAGCAACCCTAAAGGTAGAGCTGTGAGCCAGGGGCTTGGCACAGAACAGACAAAACAGGACACTGCCAAAAGGCAGCTCGACGACGCCGACCAGCCGTCTAAAGGGAGCCTCTCGAAATCAATGGCGAAGGCTAACTCTTTACCTGAAGCGGAGTCCCCGAAGGAGCCCGAGTTGTATGACGCAGAAGTCGTCGAAGACCCAGACCCGCTGGTACCACAATTAGATCTCGACTGTGAGCCTCAAGGGCTTACCTCCCCGCCATATAAAAGGACGGATACGTTCTCGCTTGGCGCTATGACAGACTCAACCTTTGAATATCTTCCCAAGGAGTACCTGCTGCTTGGAGGACAAGTATCTCAATACCAGACAATGTACGAATCTGCAATGAACGCTGCACGAGAGCACCTTCTATTTCGGCCAATGATCAAGAGCGACAAGGATATTCTCTTTGCTGGTAAATTGACCACAGCCGGTCAGGGACTGGATCCAGAAGACGAAGAAGAAATTGAGGATGAATTTGACTTCGAGGCTGCTCATCTCACATGCTTCGCCGGTGGTATGTTTGCGGTTGGTGCAAAGATATTTGGTATCGAGGATGATCTTGATATTGCACGTAAACTGACCGACGGTTGTATATGGGCTTATGAGTCAATGCCGACCCGAGTCATGGCTGAGGCTGCTTTGCTAATACCATGTGATGATCCTAAAGCCTGCAATTGGAATGAAACCAAGTGGTGGGATGCCCTCGACCCCTATAGCAACCGACGAATTCAACAGGGTAAAGATTGGAATGACCAACAACGAAAGCTGGCAGAGCAATTGGCTCTTGCCGAGGCTCATGGAACTGCCGATGGATCAGGAAAAGATATGCCGGTAGAGACCAGTTCATCGGAGGCGAGCTCGAAAGAGCTTGGAGGTGGTGCGGGTGGCAGCGCGCTCGATAAGCGCCAAATCGTAAAATCAGCGATCACGTACGAGGACGAGTCCACGGCCAAGGCTGCAGCCAGGAACAAGGAGGAACCAACTAAAACAATTGACGATCCGAAAGGCGATTCTGATAGAGCTGCTGTACCGTCGGACAAAATCGATGAGGTCTTGGGATCAATCTTCACTCCGCGTCCTATTCTCTCCCACGAGGACTTCGCTAAGAAAATGATCGAGGACTCAAAGCTCCCCGACGGATTTCTCAATATTATCGCTCCCAAATATATTCTACGGTTTGTTCGACTTTGCATCGTGGTAGTAGACATTGCTGACGAAAATGACAGTCCCGAAGCCATCGAGTCCGTTTTTATTATGTATAGAGTAACGGGTGATGACTATTGGCGGGACAAAGGATGGAAGATGTTCACTGCCATTCAGAAGCTCACGAGAACCGAGTATGGCAATTCCGCTATACGGGACGTGACCAGAGAACTTCCTGAGTTCGATGATACGATGGAGTCCTTTTGGCTTGCGGAGACACTCAAATATTTCTATTTGCTGTTCAGCGATCCAAGCGTCTTGAGTTTGGATGAATGGGTCTTGTAAGGTCCTCCCAAACTTTCTAGAAGAGTGTTACTGACTTACTCTCAAGGAATACTGAAGCGCATCCATTCAAGCGCCCAGTATAGGGGTATGGACGGCATGAATGAGGGGGATGTGCGAAGATCACAGGTATTATACATCCGACGATTTGGTGTTGTCACTATTGAGGGTTTTCCATATCTTCTATACCTTATGTATTACAAGCGTTGCATGGCGTTCAAAAGGCTACAAACAGGTGTATGTACCTTAGGTAGCTTGACTCAGATGTTGATTGATAAAAGCGAATATTTACCACAGTCGAGTACATAAATGCTCATTGCCTCGACAGCGGGTCTTCCTTTCCTGCGGGCTTTGGCCGACCCGCCTTGAAGCTTGCTATAGGCGCATCTCGTCCCCCCGCAACGTCACTGTTTCAATCGGGTCTCCAATAAATGAATTGATACTACGTAGGACCACCTTCGTCCATTCGACAAGAATGTTCTTCATGGTTCCCCATCAAGCTCTTGTAGAATAAGTGCTACCCTCTACCTTTTCTTCGAGCTATCCGGTATGGAGAATGGAAAGAGATTCCACCTATGATGCAGCAAGCGACCAGCATTTCTGGGACGGTTCGTGGCACCATTGCCCGCACAGACGCATGACTAGCTGCTTCCTGCTCGCGAGCGCATTTTGTAGTAGTCGAAACTGACATTGCTTGCGCTTTAGGCCTGCGCGATATACTCAAGCAACATTGTGAGACATACGAGGCTATTGATGATGCCCTGAGAAGTTGGTTGGGTTACGCGATTGAGTCGAAGGGTATGTTACGGACTTCCCTCGGGGCAGCAGTTGAGGTCAAGAGATCAATGCAGAGGTTCCTTTCGCTGACAAGTGGACGATTGATAGGTGAACATATCCAATCGGAATACGACATCGCACGATGCGCGTATACGCTCATATCATCGCCCCTTTTCGAGTCGCATAGCGACTACGTGCGGCGACAGATCATCTTTGGCTTGTTACAGGTATATGATCCTCTGCAACTTAGCACGGGAACATAGCAACGGAAGATGCTCACACCACTCGACAGGATGACGAGCCGGATACTCTGCACTTCGTTGCGTCGTTCTTACGTTTCGACGGGCAGGAACATGAGTCTACCTTCGAGATGATGAATCATGAGGGGGCGTTTCCGCGATTGGTCCATCTAATCTCTTCCGCCGCTATCCAGGAGGATGCTGGTCTGCATAGGCTTCTGATGGATCTATTGTATGATATGGGGAGAATACAGATGGTCCATGCCGACGATTTGAGTATGTGGTCACCACCACCGCAAAACCTCACGATCTGTGCAGGCCAAAAGGGAAAGTACTGACCAGTAAGCAGTGACTGTCGATGACGATTTCATCATTCGACTCTTTCAGATTATTGAAGAATTATCGGATGACGTGAATGACCCATATCACTACCCCGTGATTCGTTTACTGGTTAGTCTTTTCTGCCTACTTTTTTGTTGATACCATTGCTCACCGTCTATAGCTCGTACTCAATGAGCAGTTCATGGTAGCAGCACACGAGCCACATCTGGATGGTAGGCCAGGTGTATCCTTGACGAACAAAGTCATCAAGGTCCTCTCTTCACACGGCAGCAAATACAAGACCTTTGGCGAAAACATCATATTATTATTGAACAGAGAAAGTGGGTGCTCTTTTCGTCGCGAAAAACGTACAGTGCTGACAGTATCAAGGCGAAACATCTCTTCAGCTCCTGACTTTGAAATTGCTTTATCTCCTTTTCACGACTCCGAGCACGCATGAATACTTCTACACAAATGATTTGCGAGTTCTGGTTGACATTCTAATACGTAATCTGCTTGATCTTCCAGAAGAGGCCTCAGCCCTCCGACACACATATCTACGGGTGTTGTACCCCCTTTTGGCACATACTCAATTACGATATCCACCGCATTATAAGAGGGATGAGATTAGGAAGCTCTTGGCTGTGCTGATGAGGGGCCAATTGGCGGAAGAGACCGAGGAAAATCATGAACTTCTGATGAGATATTTTGAAGATGTTGATGACACAACGAAACGGCTGGTCACTCGATGTGGGACAGTACCATGGCTCCGGAGCGAGGATGCGGAGCTCAGCGCAAGCCCTCTCGAGGAGAGGCCCAGCTTGTCTCCCACCGAGACTAGAAAGCCACCACCACCAACCCCTCGAAAATTGAGGAAGAGAAACTCTTCAAAGTCATCTGTTGGATCCACAGAACCATCTATGCCTTCATCGATACCAAGTTATATGGGGATGGATCTGGAAGGGGCCAGTGTCTCGACCCTGAGCGTTCATGAAGTTGCGGCGCAGAGGGAAAAGCCAGGGGTCATGACTCCAAGCCGCAAGGCTAGGCCGCCTTTACCTCCCAAAGCTAGAAGATCTGGTTGGCTGAACAGAAGAGATAATGGACAAGGGTTTAATACGAAAAGTCTTCCGGAAGAGCAGGAACAGTCTCCGGGTGTGGGGTCAGACCCAGTAGTCGCTAAAGAATCCGAGATTGTAGCGACTAATGAAGGACCTCCGCAGCCGCAATCTCCTACGAAGTCTACGACTTCGAAGAAACCAAAGCCTCCTCCAATGCCCAAAGCTCGTCGATGGCGGGTCAAAAATAGCAAGGAGCGTGACGAAGAACATAAAGCATCAATACCCGCCTCAGAATCCAACGGCGAATCGATACCTGCTCCACCACCTGTTCCAGTGCTTGGTAGCGAAACGCAAGAAAAATCATCTTTCTCGGCTGCTCTGTCAGAAGCTCAAGCAGAAGCTGTCAATAGCGTAACCGAGGCACTGGAGAAGACAGATGTTGGCTCGAGTTCGGCGGAGACACCGGTATTGGCGCATCCACCGGCTCCTCCAGTAGCGATCATGACACCGCTCGTTGAGGGAAGAGGGGAGAAAAGCCCTTTTGAAGGAGGAAGTGACGAGGAGGATTGACCTTAGTTAATACCGTTTCAAGTCTTTGATATCCCACATAGCGCATTGTCTTTAGCCTGAGCCTATGCTTGGACAGCTTTTGTATTGAGCTCCATTTGTATAGATGGACTCATGAAGTAGGTTTTCATGAATGATGAAGGTCTCTGCACATATCCGATCTTGCCTGAGCTTATGACTAAAGGTCTATGTTCATGTGTTACTTTGATTGCCCTTGAATCCGAGACTGTTATAGCAAATAAGGCGTAGTACAAGGTCCCCGGTGGTTTTGCGTTTTGTGGCCGCTATGGTGTCCGGATAGATGTTCGCGAATCTCCAAGGTGCCTACCTCATGATAGCTTCCAGCCAACACGACGATTGCTGCTTGTCTTTCAGCGTAACGCCTCTACACACATAGTTATTCACTTTTGTCTGCGTCTTACAGTAGATCAGCATCTCAAATACGCCCAACGTGTCCAAGATGCCTTCAGCATCATCACCTTCTCTATCCGACCTCCTCACAGCCCTCAATCAGTCTCTCGCCTCGCATGACATCTCACGCTCGCAACGTCTACTCTCCGAAGCCAAACGCGCTCTTCTCGTGAACAACGCCTTAATACCCTCACAATCTCTCTCTTCCTCAACCTTGACCACCGCTCGCTCGATTCTCGAGCTCGGCGCTATTGTTTCCATCCGTGCACGAGATCCCGAAGCATTTACCCGTTACTACTCGCAACTGCAGCCATTCTATGACTTCCCCACCTCGTCTCCCTCCACGCAGAAGTCAAAGATCACGGGACTGTATCTGCTGCTTTTGCTGAGCCAAGGCGATTACGCAGGATTCCACACGGTGTTGGAAGGCTTGGTGGAAGCAGCAGGCGCAAGTGGAGATGGAAGCAAAGTTGAAGAGGATCCTTACATTAGATATCCGGTCGATCTGGAGAGGAGTCTGATGGAAGGAAGTTATGATAAGGTCTGGAGGAACACCAAAGGCGAAGGCGTACCAAGTGAAGAGTTTGGGGTGTTCTCTGAAGTACGTGCAAATCCAGTCGATCCTTGTCATTGTCCCCGACCTCATGCTATCCTTAAATACCGCCTCTGAGCCTGATGCTAACCCAACCTACCATCCATAGGTCCTCGTTCATACTATCCGTGCCGAAATCGCAAGCTGCGCCCAATCATCTTACCCATCCCTCCCCATCTCCAATGCCAAGAATCTCTTGTTCCTCGACAGCGAAGGAGCCGTGATCGAATTCGCTCAGCAGAGAGGATGGCTTGTCAGAGACGGACGGATATACTTTCCTGAAGCTACTGCTGGTACCAGCCGGCCACTGGGCGAGAAGGAGATTCTGGTCAAGGGAGGAGAGGTGATCCAGAACACGTTGGGATATGCCAGGGAATTGGAGACGATCGTGTAGAGTACCTACTTAGAGAAGAATGGAACTTATGTTTTACTACTAGAGCAACAAAGACTGGTTTTCGCATGCTGAACACGGTTTCTAACTCAAGGGTCAAAGTAGATTGATTCAAAACGAGGCGATACAATATCGAACATAAGAGAAAGAAACATTGTCAACTTGACATGATATTGTTCTTCCAGGAAAAAAACAGAGATCTCTCTTCAATTCATCATCTCCCTGACCCTCTTCCTCTTGTCCGTCTTCCCAATCTCTCTTCTTCTTCCCAGAACATCCACCACAAACCATTCTGTCCCTCCTCCTCTGTATCTACACTAGATTCACACTCAGTCTGTATACATACAACCTCTACCCTCGTCCCTCGTCCCTCGTCCTTGACCCTTCTTGCAACACAGTTCAGCGGTAAAGAGAAACGTAGTCAGTAATATTTCTCCCCCCTTTGTTTTTGTTTTCTAGAAAAAAAAGATATGGGTGGAATTTGTTATTAGAGCAGTTTGTAGTATACAGTCTTGCTCCCGTACATGAAGCCTTTTCTTCCTTTCCTTCTGATCATGGTACTGTAAACCAGCCACGCCACGCAAGCTCTCATGCTGAACCCCAACCTCCGACTGGTCCCCCTTGTCAGATACTTGGAATTACGTATAGCAGCTTAGATAGCTGGCTCACTTCTCATGCCATGCTATACCCCATCTCATGATTCATTCATTCCTGCTGCAAAAAAGGTTTCCAAATGCAGATCCTCCCGTCGTAAAAGCTCGTGCTGATAACTACGACCTCCTTCTTCTGCTCGTCAAAGGTCCAATCGCTTCCGTAATTCATGCTTTCGTGCTCTGTGAATTTGGCGACGACGTCGATGCTCCAGTTCGCATCTTCCCTTCTGCCTTCCTCGGTGTAGGAGCATGTGAATTTCAGGACCCGGGGCCCCGCGTGCATGCAACTCGCTAAGATTAGGAAGGAAAGTTGGTGTTTTGTTTCGGTGTCAGTCGAGCGAGAGGAGAGGTAGATGTCGGAGAGGAACTTGATTCGCCATACGCCACCGCCGAGTTTGGATTCTGCCACCTCCTTCCGCCCATAAGGATATGAGGCCGACACGTGGATCAGACGGATGTGTTCGTCATAGGAGCCTGTGAGGATGAAGTCACCTGATGGGCCGAGGTGAGCTCGAAGACTTGGGAGGGGAAGAATGGCAGTTACGCCCGCATAATGCAAGCGAGCATCCGAAAACGTGGTAGTCGGAGGTTGTAGGCCGCCTTGTATCCCGATTTTAGGGATGTTGTTGGCAATAAGAGCGCCGTCATCTCCACCGGTGAGGGCTCGACGCGCTAATTCAGTGCCACCACTGGCGTTGGTAATCATGGTCATATAGAACGTCACAAACCTGCTCAGAAGTGATCAAGCGTCAGTCGGGGCTGTCTCTTACCAGAAGCGGCCTCAAGGGTATTCTTACCAAGCTTCAAGAGTGTGTGATTGTAATGCAATGGGGTCGGCCTGGCGTTCGGTCTTGGCTGGAGGGCGCAAGGGAACATCTTCGAAGTAATTGACCCAGCCATCCGAAAAGGTGACTGCCAGAGAGATGCAGCCCTTCTTCGTCGGAAACGGAGACCAAGAGAAAAAGGTTGCCAGTGCACTAGGATCCTCGTGTGCTGTAAAAGAGAATAAATATTGTAGCGAAAGGGGAGAAGTTCGAAGCTTGAAGAAGCTGAGCTTGTTCGTGGAGGTAGCTACACCGAGTAGATCATGATGTTTCGGATGGAAATGGAGATCGAAGACTGCTTGGCCGAATCTGACAACGTGCTTTTCTGTACTAGAGGAGAAGTCAGGAGTTGATCGTAAAAGACACTGGGCTGAGGTAGGCTGTACATCCTTGAATACGTAGGATCTAGACAATAAACTAATATGCTGCCAACCCTTCTTTGCCCACTGGATCCCGGATCCGACCTGGCATCGCTGTCAAGCAGCTTGTATGTGCCAACGACGAATACCCGGTTGTCATCCCGGTAAAACTCGATACAGCTAGGAGGCTGGACTGTTCTTGTTGTTTCCGATGGGCGTATTTCATTCTTCACTGCCTCTACCATCGATGGATCTAGCTCGGATTGAGCGGGCCCATTGCCAAATGGTCGTTTGCAAACAACCTGGGGCATAGCGTTCCGGGGTGTCCGTCTTCCGATTTGTGGATGTGATCGTGTAGGCTATATAGGCTTCAATGTGGCCCTGACGCACTTTCTAATGCTATGTGTGGACAGGTAGACCTACCTCGACCGAGAGCTTGATATAGCACTACTCTTCCCCACATGAGTCTCGGCTTCATGGTTCTACTACGTCAAAGTAGAATGGAAATGTTCAGATGTTCAAATGTTCAAGGGTCACTCCACTATGCTTGGCGTCATCTTGTCCTTGCTGCCTACCATCATTGCCTGATTCATACATACGTCAACATGATCAAAAACAGAAATGAGTTATTATACAAAGAGAGGTAGACATCTGCGTTACAGAAACCAGAGGGCCATCGGTCGCTGCAGGAAACCGAATCATGTTTAGACATCGACAAAGGAACCATGCTTCTTTCGGAACGGAAGGTTTAAGAAGAGTCGCTCCAAGCGATGCTGATCTTGTCCTTCATGATTGGTTGGCGGACTAATTAACTAAGCGGACGGTATCGCCTCCGTTCTCCGTGTCTCCGACGTCCGTTGAGCATCGAACCGTTGGACAGGAATCCATCCTGCCCCCAATACTGGTGGTTATCATCGTAGTCGACCGCAGTTTGTAAACCACCTTGCTCCGTGATTGCGAGTCCTACATAAATGAGCAGATATCTTGTTACGATGTTGGTCCTGATGCAGACCTTGAAAGGTACAGTAACTTGATTGTGAAACCAATTGCCTTTCTTAGACAACAGACGCCTCTATCGATCCACGTTATTTGCGTTCTTGGGACGAACCAACCTAGCTTTTGGTGTTGCTTGACTGAACTGAATGTCGCATCCCAATCTGCTTATACCGCCTTCTAGAGACGAAGGCAAACAGTTATTGCTACAAAGATGTTCGTACGAACAAGCCTCACGTCGCGATCAATGGCCATTGGTGCGGTAGCGTTAGGTGCCGGGATTGCAACATACCGTGCCACTCGCTCTGCTCCTATGAAATTAGATACAGCGTTCAAGCCAGGCGCTGGCGTGTCAACTCAAGTCATCCCAGAGATGAAGTCTGCTCCGAAGCGGACGTTTACGAGCGCATTCTACTCTGTGGAACTGGAAGTTGCTCAAGTGGAGCAAATCAGCCACGACACGAAGAAGATCACATTTCAGCTCCCGACCAAAGAGGAAGTCTGTGGTCTCAAGCCATCGGGTGCGTATAATCGCAAATTCTGTTGAGTACCGGAGCTGACCGTAACCCAGCTGCCATCCTTACGCAACATACACCGAAGAATGGATGGCTGCCTGTCTTCCGACCATACACGCCTATCAATGACCTAGGTAAAATCTCATAAGCTTATCTTATGGCTTCAACAATGTTCGACTAACTAGGATGCAGACGAGCCGGGGACACTTCAATTACTAGTCAAGAAATATCCAAACGGAAAGGCGTCCTCACACATGCATTCACTTACCCCTGGCTCTAAACTTTCTGTCCGCGGACCCCTCCCTGGCTACTCTTACAAGCCATCTACCACCCCTCGCAACCTCCTTCTCATCGCCGGTGGAGCCGGTATTACTCCGATCTACTCTCTCACGAAAGGCATTATCTACAACCCCGATGACAAAACGAAAGTACAATTAGTGTGGGGCGTGAACGGCACTCGTGATATCATCCTCCGAAACGAGTTGGAGGAACTCGAAAAGAGATACCCAGAGAGGTTGCAAGTGACGTACGCTGTGTCTGGACCCGAGGCTAAAGCAGATGCGAACCTGGGCGACGATGTCAAATGGAAGAAAGGTTATGTTGATCAACACATTCTGGGAGACATAGTTCAGAGATGTAAAGAGGGAGTTTGGGGAGACGAGAAGGGCACAAAAGTGTTTTTGTGCGGTCCACCAGGTATGGAGGAGAGTCTTGCGGGCAAGAAGTCATTCTTTGGTTCCCGTTCGGGTGCTCTGGATCAACTCGGGATCGAAAAGCGAACCATCTATCGCTTTTAGAGCTGTTTTGATACTTCCATTTGCGGTGACTCGTAAGCTTTTAGAAAGTTGACCGGTTCAGGTTGACATTGGCCCCGAAAGCTGGACTTGACTATTTTCTCGGTCAAAACCGAACTGTATATTTAGATAAATAATAAACGATTCTTGTTGACAGCTCAGAATACTGTACCCAATAACGATGGCCTTTAGCAGAAGCAGTTTCATTTCATATACCTCGCCTGTTAAGCGGGGACAGCCAATGACGCTTATTATTAAGCAAGGGTTGCTGTAGACCCATGCGCGTATCTTTTGGCCGCGGAGGTAAACTATACGGCTACAACTATGCAAACACTAGCTGTGCACCAGCATGTTCAGTTAACTGTGGGAGCGTGATCATGGGCCGACTGCTCGGTTTGTATTCGAACATTGTGTCTGGATCTTGCTAATCAGAAACAGATGC
This sequence comes from Pseudophaeomoniella oleicola, assembly GCA_003868215.1. Classification (NCBI taxonomy): domain Eukaryota; kingdom Fungi; phylum Ascomycota; class Eurotiomycetes; order Phaeomoniellales; family Phaeomoniellaceae; genus Pseudophaeomoniella; species Pseudophaeomoniella oleicola. The sequence goes on along the minus strand of QWDQ01000011.1, from coordinate 202,416 downwards.
AATAACCGGCTTGCGGCGCGACCCTAGACTTCTCAAAATCCCTCCATACCTTTCCGCTCTGTGCATAATTGTAGGCACAATATGGGTGCTTTGTCTGCCGTTGGATGAGTACTCCCGACGTACATACATCTCAGAGAACGCTTTGTTACCTGGCCAAGTGTACACGTATTTTGCCGGGAGTGAGCAGAATATCTTCCGCGCATACAAAAAGGAATTGGAGGATGCTGCGGCGCAAGATCCCACAGCGTAGGTCGAGGCACAGCTTGCCACGAGACTTCACTAACTGTACCTAGAGTACCAGATACGATAGGTTCGATCTTCACCTCTACCGGCCTCAAGACGGCGCGTCAAAATTACGAGTATCACTCTGCAGGCGAAACATTCAACGGTGAGAATGTTTACTCTGTCCTGCATGCACCCAGAGGCGATGGAACCGAAGCTATTGTACTCATTGCCGCATGGAGGACAACAACCGGGGAGCCAAATATCAACGGTGTTGCATTGGTTCTGACTCTGGCTAGGTATTTCAAGAGTATGCTACATTCTGCGTGGTCAAAGATGTATTATCATGAACTGACTTTGTCGCAGGGTGGTCTCTATGGTCAAAAGACATAATATTCGTGATATCCCCCGACAGTACCATGGGGTCCCAAGCATGGGTTGATGCCTACCATGACACTCAACCTGTCAACGTTGAATCGTTATCACTCAAGAGCGGAGCTCTACAGGGCGCTGTAGTGGTGGAATACCCCCAGAATCACAGGTTTCAGTCGCTCCATATCTCATACGACGGGATCAATGGACAATTACCGAACCTTGACCTGGTAAATACGGCCATTTCGATCGCTACGGGTCAGATGGGTATCCCAGCATCGCTACAGCATATGCACAACCATGATGACGGCTATAAGGATCGCCTGACTACCTTGCTGCGAGGCATGACCAATCAAGCGATTGGACATGGCTGTGGCCCTCATAGCGTTTTCATGCCGTATCATGTCGATGCAATAACCTTGAGCACCGTCGGTGATGGCTGGCAAGATGAGATGGCCTTAGGCAGGGTGGTTGAAGGCCTGTTCCGGAGCCTAAACAATCTACTTGAACACCTTCACCAGAGTTTCTTCTTCTACCTGCTGATGCAGACCAATCGATTCGTATCTATTGGTACTTACCTGCCAAGTGCCATGATCATAGCAGCGGCTTACACGATAACGGCAATCGCTTTATGGGTGAAGAGTGGCAGTCTAGCTACAGTCGCTCCTTCAGGTTCTGCTGAAAAGTCAGCATCCTTGCACCTGGTGGCAGATCAAAGGCACATTACGCCTGCGCCAGCTGGTGAGAAAGGCAGTGTCAAAGCGCTAGCCCGGCCTTTGCTACTCGTTTTTACTGCTCATGCTGTCGGGGCAATTCCAATCTACCTTTTGACCCAATCGCAAGTGCAGAGGCTACCAGGTGTGCTTTTTAGTGTCTCAGTCACGTCAGTGGTGGTGCCTCTGGTTGCTGCAAACGCTCTACCGCAGCGGATGGCGCCCTTAACAGAGCAGGAATACATTTTGATCAAATCGACTTCGCTTCTTCTTCTTGGGCTTTTCCTTTCCGCTCTCGCAACAATCAATTTCTCGTTGTCGACCTTTGTTGGGATATGCTGCGCACCTTTGGCTTTTGCTAATTACCGCCGCAACAGGGGAATACTGAGTATCTCTTTATTGTTTGCTGTGATTGCTGTCTCCCCTATGACTCTACTACATGTGATAGCTTCTGCGCTTCAGCACTTCGCTGGAGCAGAGTGGGCAGGTGCCGTAGGGACATTCAGTGGCCATTGGGAAGCGCTGGGGTCAGTGCTGGAAAAGTCTGCGTTCGCATGGAATGTTTGGGGAGCGTGGGGCGTGAATATTGCCCTTTGGGGGATATGGTGGCCTGCTTGGATCATCGGGGTCTTTTTACTTGGCGCTTCTCTGAAACCTGCCCTCTGAATACAGGCGAGAGATAGAATAAAACAAGAACATGGAAATAGTACATGTACTTTTCATCCAAAAGTATCAGGTATCCAAGTTCGATGAATGTATTGTGCTTCCAAGCGTGTGTTCTGTCATTACAGAGAGCCCCTGATCAAAAGGGGTCGAGTCCGCAGTGTCGGGCGAACCCCGCAAAATTCCACAGCTCTCAACTACGGTTGGCCATTCCATCCTTTTCAGCTGCGATTTTACAGCAGCACAGAGGACATGAGAACGTTGTACAGCAGCAGTAATCACAAAAATGTACAATAAAATTGGCATATATGTCTCTCTCCTTATGGTTATGGTTTTGCTGAAATCTCGGCGATAGCTGCCTTAGTACCTTGGGCACTGTAGGTAGAAGAAACTGAGAGACTTGTTAAACATTGGTTGGGCACTGCTGCCTGGCGTTGGAATCTCTATATATTTATTGTGCAGGTCGACTCCCCTTGGAAGAGAGAGAGACTGCCTTTTTGATGGTCAGTCCTACAAAAACCAGTCCTCGCGTACATACCTATCTCAACGGAGACGAATATCTCGATCGATCCCCGAATAAGACGTTGTTATTCAAGAGCACTGGAGCGAATTTGCGATGGAGGCGGAGGAAATGTCGTTTCGCAAGGCCGAATTGTACGGCGGAGCAATTACTGTTGACATACCACAGAAATGGTTGGATGCGAGGTATGTTCCTTTCTTTTTGGTTTGCCATATGTCTCGACCTTGACTCGATCTTCTATTAGAATGGTTCTCAGTCGTTGCTGTCGTATCAGTATTTAATTTGCCTTCACTGCCTGATTTCTCTCCATCTTCCACTAGCCTTACGTATATTCTTGTTTGGTACTCTGAACACTGAATCCTAACTGGACCATCTATCTCCTACAGTGATATTCGTCAAGTCCCTTCTCATCAGGAAGTCCACCTGTCGCCAACTGGTCTGACCAATCTCGTCATCGAGATTAACGAATATGTGACTCCAGAGGAGACAACGCCATCCCTATCCAACGTCACCACAACTCTAGGCAACGATGCCAACCCGCGGTCCCCAGATTTTAGAGACAAAGCAGCTATACTATACCACCTCCACGATCTGATCGATGACACCGACACTCTCGCCGTTATTTCCCCCCCAAAACGAGTCCAGCTCTCAGATCCCACCTTAGCTCCATATCCATCCTGGTTGATTCACGGGAAAGTCGACGTTCGCACACCGATCCGTGATGCTCCAACGCTGGAGTCTCAAACGATGGAGTCAATCTTGTCGTCCTCAGGACACCCGCCACAACGATTGCAAACCTCAACAACCACCATTCATTTGATGGTAATTCGCCTACCGGAAAAGGAGACCGATCTATGTTTCGTCGTCAACGTCCCTCACTCCGGCCTCAGCGGAGAACAAGTGGCGGATGAGGAAGCATCTGCGGAGAAGGTCTTGGACAAGATCGCAGCCACGTTGAAAATTTGTGAATGGGATCTCTTCGCTTGATGTACAATGGTGAAATGATAAGTGCGAATTGGTTTAAGCGGTATAGGAAATCTACATTTATGAACTGAAACAAGGACTCTGAGGGACAAAGAGGGGCCAGGAAAACCGTGCGCATGATGGGGTAAAACGTTAGAGCAACAACTGGTACAATGTAGACATCCAGGTTGAGCGTATCATGATCTGCCAGGATCAGCCAATGAGAGAAGATGAGGCCATCCGGAGAAATAGTCTCACCCGCTACCCCGCCAACAACCTCGAATCGTCCATGAAGGAGAACAGTCACAGACATTATGACGAAAGGCCTCGTTATAACCAGGATCGATGTGCCCAACACGGGGGGGGGGAAAGGCGCAAAGTAAGGGACGATGTGAAACGATTGCTTTCGTTATGCGTCCTTTCAAGGCAGCCAGTATGAAAATGACGTCGAAATCATCTACTCTGACGTGTTGTCGCGTTGCCTTGTGTACATACAGAGTGGCACGTGACACTCCCACGTCACACATCATCAGCTATCGTGAACACTGTTGAGGCAAAGCAAACAGACTTCTCAATAGTCTAGAATACTTGGGTTCCTAGATATACGTGTATACGTTCTGGTTGCTCTCCTCACCTGTATGCAATTGACCGTAGGAATGGTACGGTATCATGTGCTATGATGTGGTGATGTGGTACAATCCTACACTGGATGGTTCAGCTGCGTATTCCGTGTATAGGCTTCGATATCCTGCTATATGCGGTTGCACAAATGGAGTTTCATGCCATGATCCGTCTTTTCCAACCCGAGATCATTGTCACAAGGTCGCTGTGCATGTATCAGGTACCGAAGCGGTGAATTATTGAATGGAAGTCATCATCGTCAGGACAATTGCTCCCTACGTCAGCTCTTCCTGCCTCTCAAACAATTTGTTCTGCCATTCACTCACGCGTTTGCTCACTCACCACTTCCACCCCAATACTTAAAACCTTTCTCTCCTTTATTCTTTCCTTCTTCTTTTCTCTTCTCTCTCTCTCTCATCCAACCATCTCGCCAAACTTCAACTTTCACTGACCCAAGTCATTTCAATCCATCCTCAACAACTTCCAATACAACTTCGCTCACTCAAGAACAATCATCATGTCTGACACCGGTCGTAAGGACTTCTCATCCAAGGCAAAGGTAAGAATGTCTCCACGAATCTTACTGAGCCTGAGCTAACCATCTGGAAGGAGGAAATCACTCCAGACTCTCAGAAGTCAACCACCGATAAGATCAAGGAGTCAGCCACTGACACCGGCGATTCTATGGCTCGGTACGCCCTTTGCATTTCCACTTATTATGACATCGCTGACGCCATCATAGTGCCGTAGGTTCTGACTCTGACAAGTCTACCGGCCAGTCTGCTGCTGACAAGGTCACCGGCGGTACTGACGAGGCTAAGGGTGACACCTTCACAGACAAGGTCAAAGGTGCTGTGGGTCTAGACAAGTAGAATGTGATGTGAGGACCAAACATCAAGCATCAACACCGAAGGACTGAAAGCAATGGATCGCGAGGGAAAGGACACTGGAATATGGCTTAACCACAATCATGAAGCATGACGCCCTAGTGAGCTCGAAACGTTCGAAAATACCTAGTAAACCTCATTATCTGGCCTGAGCCATATTCTCAAACATCTCATCTCGTCTCCGTCGTAGCTTCACTACTTCCTCATTTAGCCGGCCGTACTCCTCTCTAGCTGCTTGAATATCCGGCGGTAGACCTTGGTATGTCGCTAAGCCTTTCTGCAATGCTCTCAATTCTTCCTTTTGTTGTAGTAGTGCATCCTCTTTCGCACGAAGCGCTGCAACAGTTAAAACTTTGTTGCCTGCTCGCTCTAATGAGGCTACACGGTCTCTATATTCCTCGAATTTGACATTTAAGAGTTTACTTGCCCTGTTCCATTCGAGGATCTCCTGCTGCATCGTTTCTTGCATTTCTGTGGAATCTTGCTCCGCAGATTTCAGAGTTGAAAGCCGGGCGTAAAGAGCTTCAGTTTCAGACGTCAGAATATGTGTAAGACGTTCAACATTCTGGACGAGAGCTTGGACTTCGTGTTCTTGAGATGTCAAAGAAACGATTGAGTGTGAAAGCTCGCGCGGAGACGTAGATATGGTGCCCAACTCCAATGAAGATTGCGCTATTGATTCCAGCGCTTCGGAAGCTCGATCATCGAAGCATTCCTCGAGTCTTCCAACAACCTCATCCACGAAAGTCACATCTGAGCCAGGGTCTTGCTGCTTTTCAAAATTGTCCCACTGCTCGCACTCTTCTTCTTGCGCCCGAATCAACAACTCCGCCCGCTCATCTGCAGCAACATTGGCCGCGACGAGCGCCAGAAGGGCCTGTAGTGTTTCCTCGTTCCTTTCAAAACGCGGCACGGAATGGGGGTGATATTTTCGAGAAAGCCAGCTGGAGACGTAGGACCAGTCGCGAGCGAGGGAAGCGTCGCGTGCTGCTTTAGAGGGAGAGAGGATGGGTTCAGAGGCCTCCAGAGGGATACGATGAAAAGGAGAAGACATCTTGCCGTCAAAGGAAGTTACAGACATTGTCTGACGTGATAACGTTGTGCCCAGAACCAATATCTTGTCAAACAGCGTTGACCGCTTTTCGGACTTATGGGAGATATAGTTATTTCTCGAGCCCTAATACATAACAATCATGTCGGGTAAGTATTAATTAATTGATTGTTGATGTCGGCGACGCGGAGCTCCATATAAGCTCCAAACTGTGGAGCTTCGATAATCTCCACAGTTTAGGTATCGCCAGCTAATTATGACGAGCATCGCACCAGCTTCAACGAAACAGTAGTTCTGGGGTAGGAACAATGAGCGGCGCAGGATACTTCAACAGATCGACTGGCATGTCAAAGAATGGCGGGGAATCGCCAAACTCGCCGGCTGCCTCTGCTGGTACCATGCGCAACACTGCCCTCTCCAATAAGCTGACAAGTGTCTTGTCCGCATCTTATGCAGATTCCGAAGTTCGAGATGCGCTTGGGTTACTGGATATTCGTGGGGTCGAAAACAATGCTGAGACGAGACGGCGGCTGAGACTTGACGCCCAGAAAGAGGTCATTGATTGTAATGCCGCTGTCGTGCAGGATTTCGGAAAGGTCGCAGACCAGCTCAAGCGCATAGGCACGATGATAAAGACACTGAATCAGACATGTCACGAGATGCGGCAGCATATCACGACAGCCAAGCAAGAGACTTCACCTATGCTGGAGGAAGCTTGCACTCTATTGGTTCAGAAAGAAGAAGTTGAGATGAAACAGCAGCTTTTGGCAGGCTTTAACAAGCATTTCGTTTTGTCAGATGCCGAAATTGCCTCTCTTACGAATGCTACTGAACCAGTAAATGACGCATTCTTCGAGGCGCTGACTCGAGCCAAGAGAATACATAGTGACTGCGAGGTTCTACTCGAGAATGAGAACCAACGTCTTGGTCTCGAGCTTATGGAGCAGACTTCTCGCCAAATCAACTCTGCGTATAAGAAATTATACAACTGGGTACAGAAGGAGTTCAAGACTTTGGATCTAGAAGACCCACATATTAATGGCACTGTTCGAAAGGCATTGAGGGTTCTAGCAGAACGGCCAAGTCTTTTCCAAAGCTGTCTGGACTACTTCGCGGAGGCTCGCGAGCACAACCTGTCGCATGCTTTCCATGCGGCGTTGACGGACCCGAATGCGATGTCCAGTGTCGTACCTGATGCTAAACCGATTGAATTCTCTACTCATGATACTTTACGGTATGTCGGTGATATGTTAGCTTGGGTCCATTCAGCCGCTGTGTCTGAACGTGAAGCCTTGGAAGGACTGTTTGTTGGGCAAGGCGAAGAGCTTGCTAAGGGTGTCGAAGTGGGTCAGCATACTGAGCCTTGGTCGCGTGTGAATCAAGTTGGTCCTGAAGATGGCGAAGAGGCGAATACGGATCAGGCATTTGACCCCTTAGCGGCTTTGGCGTCATTGATCAGTCGCAACCTATCCGGTGTAACGAGGACCCTCAAACAGAGAGTTGAATTTGCCATTCGTGGTAACGATGATCCGATCACTGTCTACAAGACGATGAACCTCGTCACCTTCTACCTTGGCATTTTTGCAAAACTCGTGGGATCGGAATCCCCCCTGTCCGAAGCAATCAATGACTTACAAAGCTTTGCGTTTTCGCACTTTGAGCGACTGCTAAGTGACGAAGCCACCGAAGTGTCAAACGAGGCTACATTGTCCAACGACCTCAGCGCGCCGCATTTTCTCCTCAATGCTCTTGATCGTCTCTCCGTACTCTTAAGGGCCCAGTCGGCTTCAACGTACACACCAGATGCATCTACGTCTTCCCCAACGAGTCTCACGCGCCTCCTTTCGGTTGCGCTGACACCATTTCTGGATATATGCTCGGAACTGGCCGCTTCCCTGCCAGATCCGGAAAAACCTGCCGTTGACTCAACGCCTGATCCCTCGTCTGTAGTGTTTCAGCTCAATTACATGTCTCCTGTTCGGTCAACACTTTCTCCTTACCTTTCGGACCTAGATTCTACTTCTTCAAGCTCGCTTCCCTCAACCCTTGATGCAAGGATCACGAGTTTGAGCAATACATTAACAATACTGCAGCACAGCTTCCTGCTCCATGCTTCTTACGTTCAACCCCTTCTTTCTACTTTACCTTCGTCTCCCGACATTCCAGCATCATCTCTACCTCCGATATTCCAACCTCCAACGCTCGCCACCTTAGCAAGCGAGCTTGATGGCTTCCTTCCCTCTGCTCATATGGACGCATTGGAGAATTTGCGATCCTTGACGGACAAATCTCTAGCCCGTCGTTGTACCGAAGAAGCCATAGATCGATTTGTGGAAGATTTCGAGAGCGTGGTCATTTGGATGGAGGAGTGGGATAGAGTCCATGGCGTTGAGGTACGAGAAGAAGATACCATGAGCATGGTTAGCGGAGTGACTAGAGGTGGAAGGGCGGAGAAGGAAGGAACAATTGGACTGAGGAGAGCCTATCCAAGAAGAGTCGAAGAGGTTAGAGTCTTGTTGAGCTGATGATACCATTTGACTGGGAGATAAGATAAAGCACAGTATATGCAAAGCAATATATCATATTACGAATTAATTCTCTTCAAGCAACGATAAAATCGGTTATGATTTCTCGTGCATATCAATATTTCCAGAGGATCGGTTGCACCGCCCTATCGGGAAGAGTGCATCAACGGTAAGCCACCGAGCCACGGGCCCCAGTTGGCCCTGACGGCAACCCGCAATTACAGACGCAGCCTCAGATCAGATCGCGGACAGCGGGGACTCAGGTTGTACTACGTAGTAGTCGTCGAGCTGACCGGCAATAGGTGAATGATATGACCGAGTTCTGACCAGAGATTGATAGGGCTGAAGGAGCTGAATTCAGCTATTGAGCACATTAATGACAGATTGATTACTAATTACATCGTAAGGGGTGCCTGTCCCTCACGTAATGCGTGCCTATCCCTCAGTAAACTGACGTTGGATGTTCTTGTTGTTGACCGCGAGCCGTTGACCCCCCATGTGGGACACGAGACAGATCGATTTAGACCCGGCGCTTACGAGAATTACTTCCGGGAACTGAAGGTCGAATCCGCTGTCTCATCACTCCTCCAAAAGTGTCCCCCTCAGCCCCAACTCGAAAAAGAACTGCCCCTCTTTGGCGCTCAGCCCGCTCACTGCCTACCTATACCTATCCATTCATACGATACTCTGTTGTCCTTAATTCGCGCAACATCCTCCAACTGGGTATCAAACACCTGCCCGAGTACAAATACAATCTCTTATTCCTGCTTCATTCACCATCTTACGTCAATCTAATTTGAAGCCGGCGCTAGCATTGTGAAGCGCATCAACCCCGACCTTGTGTTGGGTTGTCTTGTCACTCGCTTACGCATTCTTCCACTCTACTTCACCGAGCCATTGTGCATTAACATCAATAAACTTCCTTTATACCTGCTCGGAATATCTATATTAAAGCAAAGCCCTCTCCTACAATCCCATTGTCATACCAAAAACAGGCAGAAGGTGTCCAAGTCATTATTACGTACCGATAATACTCCAAACAGAGGACAACCCTCCTCCATTACTTCAAGATGGCTGGTCTTGCAGGGCGCAAAGTCTTCAAGGTGTTCAACCAAGATTTTGTTGTAGATGAGCGATACAACGTTACCAAGGAGCTGGGACAAGGCGCATATGGTATCGTCTGGTGCGTCTACTCATAACTTGAAGACATATCCGCCTGAGCTCTTCGCTAATCTCCCTGCAGCGCTGCAACAAATACACAGACCGGTGAAGGTGTGGCTGTGAAGAAAGTAACAAATGTGTTCAGCAAGAAGATCCTAGCAAAGCGTGCACTTCGTGAGATCAAGTTGCTGCAACATTTCCGTGGGCATCGGAATGTAGGTGAACGCTTTCCCGGCCAGCATCGTGATCTGACAGGAGCAGATTACCTGTCTATTTGATATGGACATTCCGAGACCAGAGAACTTCAACGAGACTTATTTGTACGAAGGTATGGAACTATCGTGGCAACGGTCCATGCGCAATTTCTGATATACTCTTAGAATTGATGGAATGTGATCTTGCGGCTATTATTCGCTCCGGTCAACCTCTGACCGATGCCCACTTCCAGTCCTTCATCTATCAGATCCTTTGCGGTCTTAAATACGTCCATTCGGCAAACGTACTGCATCGAGACCTGAAGCCTGGCAACTTGCTCGTCAATGCCGACTGTGAGCTGAAGATTTGCGATTTCGGTCTCGCGCGAGGTTTCTCAGTAGATCCTGAAGAAAACGCCGGATACATGACAGAGTACGTGGCAACTCGGTGGTACCGTGCTCCTGAAATCATGTTGAGCTTCCAAAGCTATACCAAAGCTAGTAAGTGTTGTGCAACGAGCCATAGCCAGTATCGGAAGCTGACAGTATGTAGTTGACGTTTGGTCCGTGGGATGTATCCTGGCGGAGCTGCTGGGTGGACGCCCGTTCTTCAAGGGTCGTGATTATGTCGACCAGCTCAATCAGATCTTGCACTATCTTGGTACACCAAATGAGGAGACTCTCTCCAGAATCGGGTCCCCTCGGGCACAGGAATATGTTCGTAATCTACCATACATGCCTAAAGTCCCGTTTGCCCGACTCTTCCCTCAGGCCAACCCAGACGCACTTGATCTTCTGGATCGCATGCTAGCATTCGACCCATCTTCTCGGATCTCAGTGGAGGAGGCATTGGAGCATCGTTACCTACATATTTGGCATGATGCTTCAGATGAACCGGCATGTCCTACCACCTTTGACTTCTCGTTTGAAGTTGTCGAGGACGTCCAGGATATGCGAAAGATGATACTCGAGGAGGTCAACCGATTCCGAGCCCATGTGCGCCACCAGCCTATTGCTAACGCCGGCGGGAATCCGGGGCAGCAACAAGAGAATGTGCCAATACCCGACAATGCTCGCCAGTGGAGTTACGATGACCCCAGACCTCAAGAGCCGGCGCTCGGTGGCAACGACCTTGAACACGCTCTACAGGCCGGGATGGATCTGCGGCCGTAATACATTGATCTATCAGATATGAAGTTCAGAATGCTTGACGACGGCGCGGGCGGCTGGATGACGTGTTGGATATTGAAATGCCGGTACGCTTTGACCGGATGTTGGCGGGTGTCAAGCGATGCTTATCGGGGAACATGGCAACCCCGTACGAAAATGCTATGGTCGGTTTATTGATGATGACACCTTCCTTTCACGACTTGGTTGCAGGCATTGGCATTGCACACGAAGCGACGATGCTGGCGTATCTTGTATCTCGGTAACTTCTAAAATCAATCAACTCATGACCTTTATCCATGATCCGTCTGTAAGCGGTTGTAGGAAGCAAGCGTGCTGCGTCAGCGCGACACGCACGCCATCATCTAGATAGGAAGAGAGATGCTAAGCTAGAGCGCTCTTGTTTACTTCCTTTTCATCAGCCGGGGACCCTGAGATTTCCCGCTCTTTACAGGTAAAAAAAGAGGTTCGTTGGGTCTTTTTGTTCTACTGCTCGGTAGCCTAACTAGAATTGTGTGTTTCTATTATGAACAAGGGCAAGAGTTAGTATCTACCTAGGTACCTAGCCGGTAGTTAGCCTAATTACATGCGTACAATGTTTAGGTAGACTGAGATGGGAAAGGTTCAACGGTCTCTTAAGTTGGGCCTTCTGGAGTATGTAATGGATCTTGAAAATGATGATCTTAATCTCGCAAGTTTTGTGTGTGTGTACGGTAGTGAATTCAGGAGGATTACGAGGAGAGGAAGGATGATCAATTGAGACTGAGAGTTGGGGGGGTTTCATGAAATTGAATGCCTACCTGTCTCTGTGACTAAGGCTGAATGACAATGAGACTTCCTGGTTCGGTTTCTTGAATAATTATTGGATTGTTTGTACGGGGGTAGCGACAGTTGATTTCACATGTCCTGGTCTCTAGAATAGATCAGTCCCTGATAACTTACTAGTAACTAAAAGTGACTTGGATTATTACCCGCATAATGTCCTTCCTACCTTGGGGAACTAAGATCAAGGGGTAAGAAGTAAAGGGGGAACAACCTCCGTTTCGGAGAAAATAAACAACAAAAGGGATCCAATGCTAAGAACTGATCTTCCATTCGTCCCTTTCTTTTTTTGGAGAGTTATTTTTTGTTTTGCTGGGTCTTTTTCAATGGGTGACACACGTCGCTTCGAATATCATTTCTTTGGTTGGAAAAGAAGAAAGGGAAGAGGAAGAGGAAGAAGGAGATCAAGAAGGAGAAGGTGGATTGAAGAGATAAAAAAAGCAATTGGATCTTCTTCTTGCTACGGCACATCAAGTATACAGGAGGTTGTTCAGTGTTTGAACAGTAATTACCTAGGTACCTATGATGTTCGTTGGGTAACGTTAATCGTAATCGCTGTACAAGTGTATTGTCCCCTAGGCGAAGGTGAGAAGAGATCCTTGATAAAATAGTTGATTGGTCGACAGGGAACGACGGGATCTGATTGATGGGATTTAACCACAGTTCATTAGGGGAAGACGGCAGACGGATAAGATGAGAGAGAGCTGTCTGGGGTATATTGAGAGGGATTCTACGCATTATTGACCTGACCAACCAGGCATAGCATGATACAGTAATAGCATAATGTGATAGCAGACTTATGCATTGTATACGAGATCGCATCATCGTCGTCTATTCAAACGGTGTAGTCCAGGAAGATTGAAATGGTAATGAACACCTTGAGACGGAATATTTCCTGTGCAGTAACAGATCAGTGAGTAATCCCTGTCGATCAAATCTCTTCCTGTCCACACTTTGATATCTTATATTACGATACTACAGTATTCCTGTAACCACATCTTCCACCCTCACTCTCGAATGCAGCAACAGGATTCGAGAAGAAGAAGAAAAGAAGAAGAGAAAAGGGATGGTCCTCACAACAAGACATCGGGAAATTCAAGTAACCATTGGTCCAGTATCGTAGTCTTCCCGTAACTTAGCTGAGATCCGCTCTGGTGTTTGATGTTTCGTGTTGAATGGGGAACCACACACGCTAAAACAGAAGCAAAGACTTCCTTCACCTACGATCGTAATCATAATATGGTACGACTAAGGAGCAAGGTCGACACCCGCTCCCCTGTAACTACAACGATGAGTGAATCCTACTCTATTGCCGCATGAACCAGTCTCATTATGGGCAGCAAGGATCCATCTCATCCGTATTGAAGCCTTACCTTTGTTGTCATTGTTCGCCGATCCTACCTCGGTCTAAGTTGTAACCGTGAAACTAAACGACTTATCCGACGTAATGTACTAAGTAGTAAGTCGTAGACTCACGGCCCATGGATCAATGAGGTCGATCCATTCCTTGTCGCGACACTGGCTCAACGCCTGTCACCATTTCAATTGACCACTTCCTTCTTGAACACACAAAAAGGAAGCTGACGTCCTACATCTTCCCTCGTTGTTCTTCCTCTTACCAAGCCGTGTTGCTTTTCAACACTTTCCTTCCTTTCACTCATTTGCATTCATTTCTATTGTGTTCGTCATGCATTTCTCTACGTTCGTTCTCGGCTTCTTGAGCCTATCTACCCCTCTACTTGCACGACCCTCTTCCAGCGTCGAGATCTTTGAGAAGATCCCCCATGTACCTGAAGGATGGACTCAGGTAAGCCTCTTATCGGCATGCAGAAAAGCCTCTTGTAGCAAACGTTGATGCATACCCTAGGGACCTGCTCCTCCTGCTTCAAAGCTCATGAAGTTCCGGGTCGCCGTTCATGTCGAACAAGCGGCTGCCTTTGAGCAGAAAGTGATTGATATTTCGACTCCAGGTCACCCGGAATATGGAATGCATATGGATCACCACGAGGTGAAGGCCTTCCTACGACCTTCGCCAGATATCTCCGACGCTGTGCTTGCTTGGCTGAAGTCCGAACAAGTTCCAGATGATAACGTCGAGGATGATGGTGACTGGATCTCTTTCATTGTTCCGGTCGCAAAGGCCGAGGACATGTTCGACACCGAATTCTACTACTTCTACCACGAAGAGACCAAGGTTACTCGAATTAGAACCCTTCAATATTCTCTACCGTCGGCCCTTCACAGCCACATCGACATGATTCAACCGACCACTCGGTTTGGTACGTTCAAACCACAGAGGGCTACCATACTAGACCGCTTGACGGCTCCGAATCTCGAGCATTACAACAACCACGCTGACTACGATGTCTCGTTCTGCAACTATACCATCACTCCTACATGTCTACGAGGGTTGTACGAGATGGGTAACTTCACCGCTAGCCCAGGCAACGGCAGCATGCTCGGTATCTCTGGATACCTCGAAGAGCTTGCCCGCTACGCTGACTTGGACTCGTTCAAGGCCCAATTCGCTCCCTACCTTACCACCAACTTCTCTGTCGTGTCGATCAACAATGGAACAACGAACCAGAATGACGCTGTGGATGACTCTGTAGAAGCCAACCTGGATGCGCAATATGCCATGTCACTCTCTGCAAATACCCCAACCACGTACTACAGCACTGGCGGCTTGGGCCTCCTTGTTCCAGATCTCGATCAACCAACGGCTGCCGATGACGAGAACGAACCCTACATCGACCAGCTCATGTATTTGCTGAGTCTGCCAACATCGAGGTTGCCCAAGGTGCTGACGACGTCTTACGGTGAAGACGAGCAAAGCGTGCCTGCCTCATACACTTCGCGGGCTTGCAATCTGTTTGCTCAGCTTGGGAGCCGTGGTGTCAGTGTTATTTTCAGCAGTGGTGATACTGGTGTTGGCTCTGCCTGCCAAACCAATGATGGAACGAACACCACACGTTTCCTCCCTATCTGGCCTGCAGCTTGCCCATTTGTCACCTCCGTCGGTGGCACAACTCATGTTGCTCCAGAACAGGCCATCGATTTCTCTTCCGGCGGTTTCTCAGACCGTTTCCCACGACCTGCCTACCAGGAAGCAGCGGTTTCTGCATACCTCATGCAACTCGGTGATAGGTGGGAAGGTCTCTACAATGCAAGTGGACGTGGTTTCCCGGATGTTGCTGCTCAAGCATACAACTTCTCGGTATATGACAAAGGCGATTTGATCCGGGTCGGTGGTACCTCGTAAGTCCCACCAACTCCTGTCACGACTTTTGTGGCGCTCATTATACTGATAATACTTTAGTGCTGCTGCGCCAACTTTCGCGGGCATAGTCACCAGCCTCAACAGCGTCCTCTTGAGCCAGGGTCGATCACCTCTTGGGTTCTTGAACCCTTGGATCTACAGCCAAGGATACATGGGATTGACTGATATCGTGGACGGTGGCTCGACTGGTTGTACCGGCAGAAGCAGCTACTCCGGCCTACCCACTCCATTTGTTCCATATGCAAGCTGGAACGCTACGGTCGGTTGGGATCCTGTCACAGGACACGGTACACCCCTGTTCTCCAGGCTTCTCGAATTACTGCCATGAACGGTGTAATCTTGAGAAACACTCCTCTTTTTCGCTGTATATCCATGTTATGCCATGGTCAGAGGATGACGCTGTGCGGCGTTCATGTCTACCACGAAGCAATTCACAATAGAGTATAGACAGTCCTCAGATGAAAATAAAAAGCGCGCAGGCCCAAAAAAGCCCTGCCCGCGTATTGGCACAAAAAAGGCAGGCGGGGCTCTCGCTCTCGATAAGGATTCTAGAGATCCGGAACATATCAAAGCAGATATACCTTCCACATCTCATTTTACTTTAGATCTTTTCATTCGTCTTATCTTTGTTGCGCACTGTTGGATGTTCCCCAAGATTTCGCGGAAACTCCTTTTCATATTCGTCTTCCACTCAAATCGCCCCTTGCAGACGTGCTTCCTCACCTCGTTACAATGGGCGATTGCGAAGGGGCGCGATCTCTTTATGATGGCTGGTTGGGTTGTGTTCCCCTCATGACTTGCATATGCATGCATACCTAAGGAATGTTAAAATTTCTTGACGTTCATTCCTCTTCACACGAAAAACTACTTGCAGAATAAGAACGCACCTTCCGGACTTCTGGTAGAAACACCACTCTTTCCTTCTTTTTCTTTGTCGTTCTGCCTTCTGCTTTACCGCTGCAGAGTCAGCTGTTTTATTGCCTTGTTCAGGTGCTCCGTTTCGAGGAGGGCTTTGAGGTGAAAAGTACGAAGTCAGAGCCTTTTCTACATCATATCTTGTCCCTGCAGGAAAAACAGACTTTTGGCCGAGTCATTATTGTCTTTCGATAATAGATATCAGATATGATCATTCCACACGAGGTCGGTCCGTGCGATGACGACGGTTGACTTGCGTCCGAAATTTGCAGGGTGCAGAGAACAGTTCCCTTCTGTATCTCTTTTTTTCTCCTACGTGTCTGCCTGCCTGTTTGCTTGCCTGCTTGCTTCCTTCTGACCTATGGCGCCTTACACTCCTATGATGTACAATGCTTGTAAAGCATCTCATTCCGTTCTTTTTTGTTCTTGCTCTTGAAGTCAACGGCAAGCGGCTGCGTCGATCTCAGCTAGGAAGCCGTCGGCTTCATCGAGAGGCAAATATTCCGGAACAACACGTTCGTGCTTCCCAGGGCAAACCAGCCAAGAAGTTTCTGAATGAAAAATCTGCCTGTGAGACTCCAGCGCTTCTTTAGTTACCTCCATTCTCATGAAACCTCCAGCGTTTGCCGTCGACAGCACTGCAATTCCTGACGTCGACTTTGATGTCGGCGAGTCGTACGCAGGGCTACTGCCAATATCTGAAGATCCCAATGCTCCGGAATTGTATTTTTGGTTCTTCCCTTCCACCAGCGACGATATACAGCGAGAGATAGTAATCTGGCTAAATGGCGGCCCAGGGTGTTCGTCGCTCGAAGGACTTCTACAAGAGATTGGTCCGATATCGTGGCAGCCAGGGACATTTGGGCCGGTCCCAAATCCCTGGTCTTGGACGAATCTGACGAATGTTGTATGGGTTGATCAGTAAGTCAATTGACCCGTTAAGCAACTAGCACAGCAGAACTGATAAGCAGACCGGTCGGTACGGGCTATTCCCAAGGCAATCCGACGGCAGGGACAGATGAAGACGTCGCAACACAGTTTCTAGGCTTTTTCCGAAACTTCATATCAACCTTCTCAATGCAGGGATACACCGTTTACCTCGGTGGCGAATCCTGGGCTGGAACCTACATTGCGTATATCGCCGACGCGATGTTCAATGCCGACGACGCAGAAAATTTTAACTTATCAAGCATCATCTTGTATGACCCGTCGTTGAGCTCGGATGCGGTTCAATCACAGATAGCCTTCGTGTCTTTCCTCGACTATTGGGCATCATTTCTGCACCTTGATTCCACCATCCTGGCATCAATCCACGAGTATGCTGACATGTGCAACTATACCACAACTTTCTCTGAATATTTCACGTTTCCTCCTCCCTTGGGATCAGTGCCGATCATCGACGGCCCTTCTCCTCAATCTCCTGAACTCTGCGATGTGCAGTCGTTCGCCCTCTCCTATTTGGAACAGCTTTTCCCTTGCTTCAACATCTACAACATTCTCGCCTCTCTCTGCCCACTTCCTTATGACCCAATCGGCTATCCCGGAACGTATCCATACCGCCCAGCTCACTCTCCTCTTCTTTATTTCGCCCGGCCCGACGTCCAATACGCCATTCATGCACCGCCCATGGGCGCAAACTGGAAAGAATGTGTCGACAAAGTGTTTGCAACGAGTGACGGAGAGGACCAAAGTGAGCCACCGGCTCTGAACGGGGTTCTACAACGAGTGATCGAGCAAAGCGACAGGACGCTGATCGTACATGGAGAATATGATTTCCTGATGCAAGCAAATGGCACGCTGTTCGCTCTGCAAAACCTAACGTGGAATGGGCAACGAGGGTTCTCGGCCTATCCAGATCGAGACTTTCACGTGTCTCCCGGTTTTCCATCTGATGGAGATACTTGGATGGAGGTCCAGCGATCCGGCACCGCGTCGGGGACCGGCACGATGGGAAAATTCGTGAGCGAGAGGGGAGTCACATTCATCCTACAGTGGGCAGCAGGTCATATGGTACCACAGTATGTTCCGGGAGCGGCTTATAGGCACCTTGAATTTGTCCTCGGCAGAATCACTGTGGATGATCTGGAGCGGCCGGCGGATATCGAAGACTAAACCATTGAAGAGGAATACAGGTTCGGAGATGGGGGTCAACAACAACAACTAAAGAGGACTATCAGCAGCTGAGGAATAACACCTAATGAGCAGGGGGTGGCATGTTCCCGAACCTGAGATCTCATTATACTGTTGTCGTGGCTCATGGAGTCAGAACCTCTCCCTTGTCCAGTCTTTATATACTCTTCAACTATCAATCTAGACTAGACGAGAAAGAAACAAAAATTTAAACAGAACAACGGATCCCTTGAATTTAAAGAATAGAACAGAATTTGTCCTACTGGTCTTTTTCCTCTCATACGGACCGTGCCGTTTGATCGTTTGTTGTCCTCCCGCGCTCCCGCCCGTCGCGGATCACATCCACACACCGCCTCAGGGAACCTATCATCTCTTCTCTTTTCTCTCTCTCCTTCTCTCCTTCTCTCCTTTCATGTTTTTGAATTCATTCCGACCATTCGTACGACGACAACATTGATTCAGAGAAGATAAGAATAACAATGATCAAGATTTACGTCCTCTAAAGAAAGCAACCAAAAAGCAAACATCTTCGACAATGTAAAAACTTCTTATCTCCCCTCTCTCGTATTGTTTTTATATGTTAGCGAGAACGCCCCGGGATGATATTGTATCCTCTATTTGACCTTTTAACTACCTTACGCACCTGTCTATCACGCAAGCAATTCCAAACTCACGAACTTTCTGGCCCGATCACTACATATTTACCCATCTACGGTTCTGCAAGAGTTTGTCTGTGTTTAGACGATCGTATGTGGTCATTATCATCATGAGTCGAAAGAGGGTACAGAACTCCAAAGCTGTTGATGGCGAGAGCGATGGTGATGGCGATGGCGATGGGTTCTCTGATGATTCGAGCTTTTATGGTAAATCTTTACCTGTCTCTCTCTCTCTTTCTTCTTTTCTAAATATATCTACTGTCTATACATATTGAACCCTGTGAAATGTCTTATATTGATGTCTCTTTCTTTTTTCCCCTCTCTCTTCAATACTACTCTATCTTCCATACTACTCTACCCATCCATCTACCCTGACATGTCCATTTCTACACCCCCTCAACCCTCACTCTCCGTCTTCAACCAACCCACACTTTCAATCCTCTTTTCGAACCAAATACCTGCCCGTTCTTACACGCTAAACAGGCGACGCGGCAGCAAAATCCGCCCTCGAGGCTCGTGCTGCATCATATGATCCGCTCGAGTACTGGCAGAGAAGGGACAGGGATGTGCAGAGGTGGGCGGCTGTTGCTGCTGCTGCTGCTAGAAGCGGCGGCCAGGCAACGCCTAGGAAGGAGGTGAAAAGGAATGATGCGGATGATGAAGATGATGACGACGATGATGATGGCGAGACGGCTTCGACGGTATCTTCTTCGGCGTCGGTTGGTGAGGTCATGGAGGGATTGGAAGGGCCAGATTCCGCTGAGATCAAGGAGGGGTGTGGTAATGAGAATGGAAACGGCGAAGTGAAGGTGAAGGATGAAGTTGATGATTCCAAAACGACTGGTGTTTCCACCAGTACAACAACAAGTCCTACTCACTTGAAGCAAACCCCCCACGAACAACCAGACACATCTACTCCACTGCTATACAACCCCTACGAAGGCGACCAATCAGCCCGCCAACTCTCCGAACCCCTGACCTCATTCCTCACCCGCCTCCCCCCTTCCACAACCACACTCTCCCAGGCCGGGCCCTGGATCTCCATCGCCGAACCCCATTCCACCTACCGCCCCCTCACCGCCGACATCGCGACATTCAAATCCCAAGCCCAAATCCTCCTTTCAAACCACCTCCAGACTACAAAACAACCCAAACCCGGCCGACATCGTTATTCTGCTTCCTCTTCCGCTCAGTCCCAGCGGCTAACAACATCCCTCCTCTCCCTCTCCCGTACGACCCACCTCACGCTCGGGAAATGGCTCCTCTTCGTGCCTACCCCGCTGCTCGACGTGACATGGTCCACAATCGCCACGGCGACTCTGGCCGGCGACCTCGGTTGCGCCGCCAAAGTCGCCACTATCTCGGACACCTACAATAACCAGCAGCAACAGCAACAGCAGCAGCAACATAGACTAATATGCATCTACACATCAAACTTCGACGACAGGATCGACATCAAACGTGTTCTGAACGCGCTCAGAAACCTGGGCGTTGTTGGTGGCGAAAGAGGAGGGAAACAGATGTATTACAAACCAGAAGCGTGGTCGTATCTGGGGATTACCTCGGGGAATGAGTGGGGTATCAAAGCGAGTTTGTATTCGAGTGGGGAGTTCTGAGAAAATGTAGATGGCGATGGTGATGGTGATGGTGATGAGATGGGAATTATGCGGTTGTCTGATACCTTCGTATGCTGACTATACGATGTGGAAAGTGTGTATAGATCGTAGAGTAGATAGCTTGCTATTTTTTATTTTATCTTTTTGGAAAGAGCAGCTTGAATCTTCTAATCAGACTCCCGTCCGCCTTGTAACGGAACGCGTCATGCTCCAATGGCAAGTAGATTCCACATTTACGTGCCCCTTCTGTTTGCTCAAGCTCCTAAATACCATATCTCGACTCCCAACACATCGAACCTTCCATTCGCGTGCTTTTCGCTCTCTTCACTTAAAGACTCGTTCCCGAATGTTGGGCAACTTTGACTGATGCCTTTCTCTAAGGAATTGTCTAACCACAAGCCATAGTGACCATCCCCTCCGCCGACGCTCAGATAGGATTGTTCGCAAAATATCATAAAATCGTTTATACCAGAATAAGGAAACGCTTTGAAGCGTATTCGTTCGGGGGTCGAAGTGCCGGAGTTTGAGGGAGCGGTTGGTGGTGGTGAGAGCAAATCTATCTGAGAATCGATAGGGGTTTTCGGTTTCGATTTGGGGCGGTCCGATCGGACAGTCGTGGCACGTTGTAAATGGGTTGTGTCGGCACTAGGTGGGGGAGGGAGACCGGCAAGTTCAAGAAGGTCTTCAGACGGGGGGGTTGATCCATCCATCTTGACATTTATCATCGGAGTCGAAGGTAATATGCTGGCCCGCCAGAGGAAGCATTCTCCTGTACCGTAGTAGTGGGGGGATGGTTTAGGGGGGTCGGTCAAGTAGGCACCGAAGACAGAGCCATTGTTTGCCGACGATTCATCGCGAATGACGAGGACGTAACCAGCTCGTTGACTACGAGAGCTGAACTTTTCGCAGCACTTGTAGAGGGTTGATAGGGATGCGCCATCACGGTCAAGGGAATAGGCTAGACGCCAGTTGTCAACTAGTTGAAGCCGCGAGGGTATGAGCAATCGAATCTCTTCGGCTAGGGATCGGGTAAGAAGGGTAGTAGACGAGTTCGGAGTGGATTGAAGAGTCAAAGGCGTCAAAGGAGGAGGCTGAAACGGAGAGGCTGTCCTAGTCGGTGCTTTGTATATGTTTGATGGTGCCATTAGGGGGGCATCGAGCAGTCTCGAGACAGGTTGATCTGGTGGCTCTGTTAGACGTCGATATAGGCCAGAGACAACATGCGCCACAGGATAGGAGAAGTAGGAAGCAGGTGACTGAGGCGGCGATTGAATTCTCCGGTCCCCTGTCGCAGATTTCCGAGCTGTAGACCGATCCAGTGTGGAAGAGGAAGTGGACATGCTGACAGCGCTATTTCAGGTTGATGCCAGTGTCTTTGATAGTTGAAAGAGACCAGCTCTTTAGAAGTGCATCAAGGGGGAATCACGCATGTTAATGAAAGTGAGGGAATCGCAGCAAGGGGATACCTCACAAACCAGGCTGCAGAGTATGCAAACTACCCGTCACCGAAAAAGGGATATTGTGATTGGTTACAGTAGACAGGACAGCTTGCCTTCCAAAGCGAAACGCCTATATACCAGAAGTGTAAGACAATATCGCTTTAATGCGGTAGACGGTAGACTGCTTCTATTGTTAATGTTACAATAACTGAAAAGCGACTCGCCCGACGTCATTTTAAAACAGTCCCGCTCACCTTGCCGCCTAGTGAACCGCCCAAACCACCAAAACCACCCACCCAAGATATCAACAACAATTTAATTTACAACAAACATCCTTCGAAAGAAACAGCTCACTTTAAATACCTTGCATCTCTACACCCATCGCTCCGAGAATTATCCTTCCTCTTCCATTCCAGGCCATTCACTGGTTGCTCTTGCTAAAATACTGAGTGGGGGAGGGGCACATCAACCACCGCCATCATGTTTATGCTCCGCAACGGTCAGTTCTATTCCTAAGCCCTGTCTGTGACCTGACGCTAATCTTTGATCGACAGTGAGCAAATATCTCTTTGGAGATGCTTCGAAAGAATCTATTATCGACATCCCACAAGGTCAACTATACATCGTTCGCCCGCTGTCGCCGAAAGGCTACTCGGAACTCATCTTCAAGGATGCCGCTGCCAGTATTCGGAGGACAGGTCAAGACTTCCAATATCAACTGGTAATCCAACGGGCATACGAAGAAGGCGAAGCCGAGCTTGCGGACGACTCAGACGACGAGGCCGCTATACAAGGTCTATCTGGCGACAAGGATGAGAAGACATTCCTTTTAGACAGAGAACTCCATTTTCGAGTGGAGATACGAGAAGGAGGTGAAAAGATACTCGCCTGGAGAGATCTCAGCGGTGACACCGGGGATCTGTACGAGTTCGTATGTGACGCCTCAATTGCAACAGACAAAGTCGCAACATTTCATATGGCGGCAGTTGAGTGCCAGTATGAGAGAAAATACAGACAGACCGCCCAGAGAGCGACGGAGGAAGAGCTCAAAGAATTCAACTTCGAAGGAGAGAGCGCTATACCAAGCGCAAATCCACCGACTGCACCAGCCGATGCGGCTCCGACATCAGAAGAATCTGCAGCCCACATGGCAAAGGAAGTCTCAAGGGGGAAAGCCAATGCCTCTGCCTCTCGACAGATAGCACCCACTGCGGCTCCTCCAGCAAGTCATCCTCCAAGGGCTGGCGAAGTGCTTGCAAAAGAATCCGCAGAACTTCATCTGTTTGATTTCGAGAGTCAAACTTTCGTAATACAGGATGCGCATGTGGTAGCAGAGGTTGTTGAAATTGGCCAATGGAAATATTGGTTGCAGATCTCTGGTAAGGAGAAGGAATGGCTGGGTCAGGCCGTTGTCGCAGATATAAATCCTGTCTTCAACTTCGAGTATTTGTCGTTGATCTTCAACCACTATGTCGACGATGGGTCTGCGTATTCCTGGCTTCTACGCTTCAAAGACCAGGCCACTTTGGAAGGTTTTCAAGAAGGTCTGATGCAAGCTTTGTGGGAGCAATTGAATGAAATGAAATGGTCAAAGGTCAAGGAACAAGAGCGTGACTATGTTATCGAAGCTTTCAACGACCTGACAATGGAGGATGTTCCGGATGAAGAGGAACCAGAAGAAGAAGAGGAGGAAGACCAAGTAGACGAAGGCCGACGGACCGAGGAATACGACTCGGACGAGTCCGAGGACGAGGATGTTCCTCGAGATGATGATGGTAATGTCAACTCGCAGCTTGCAGTTGGCTATAAGCACGACCGATCCTTCGTCGTTCGGGGCTCCAAAATTGGGGTTTTCAAACATACACCGAGCAACAACCTTGAGTTCTCGACCAACATCTCGAAGGTGGAAACGCCGAAAGGCAAATTGTTCAGTCCTAAGAAAGTCATGCTTCACATGGAAGACCGAAATCTCATACTTCAGAATGGAGCGGACCCCAACTCTCTGTTCCGCATGGATCTCGAAACTGGTAAAATTGTGGACGAGTGGAAAGTACATGATGATATTCCAGTCAATACTTTCACACCACAGACGGTAAATACCCCACCCTGTCAAGCCTTCTACGTTTGCTAATGGAAAGCAGAAATTTTCACAAATGACCTCGGAGCAGCCATTCATCGGTGTCTCGAAAAACGCACTGTACCGTATTGACCCTCGAGTCAATGGCAACAAGCTTGTAGAGGGAGACCTCAAACAGTACGTCTCGAAGAACGAATTCTCTGCGGCCGCTACGACCGAGAAAGGCTACATCGCTGTCGCTTCGAACAAAGGTGACGTGCGACTATTTGACAGACTTGGTATCAATGCCAAGACTCACATACCTGCACTCGGTGAGGCCATCATCGGTTTGGATGTATCTGCGGACGGCCGCTGGGTCCTAGCAACTTGTCGTACATACCTGCTCCTCATAGACTCGATGCAAAAGGATGGCAAAAACGAAGGCAAACTAGGCTTCGAGAAATCGTTCGCCAAGGACAGCAAGCCCCAACCACGCCGCCTTGGCCTGACTCCATCTCACGTGGCTCAATTCCAGCACGAGACCAAGGCGCCTCTGGCATTTACGCCGGCCAAATTCAATACGAGTCTCGACGACAAGGAAACGTCCATTGTCACCGCCACCGGACCTTTCATCATCACGTGGAACATGAAGAAGGTATTGGCTGGTAAGAAGGATCCATACACCATCAAGCGATACTCCGACGAGGTCATGGCGGACAATTTCAAGTTCGGAACGGATAAAAATGTCATTGTGGCCCTTCCCCACGAAGTCAACATGGTGGCGAAGAAGGCTCTTCAGAGACCCACAAGAGAGAGTATTGCCGGTCCAGGTCTGCGAGCCTCAGGTGGTGGCAGACTCTTGTCAACCCCGAAGAGAGGCAGTGGTCTGCGGCGTGAAGATGTGGTCAACAGCCCTTACTAGATTGGCCACGTTCAGATGCTGTTGGTTGAACGTAACATTTGTTGGATGGCTCTCTTGTTTGGAGGCGTACAGGATGATACCGAATGGTTTGGTCTGGCCTTGTTTTCTTTTTCCTTTTTCGACTGTGATATCCCCATGCCTTTTGCTCTTGTCATTGACAAATCGCTTTAAAATCCCTGATTCTGTAGAGGCACACATATACTAAGCAAAGAATGGCTTGCGCCAAGTTCCTGTTGACTGTTTCCGATTAAAACCAGCTAGCCTGTGTCATCTTATGCCAGCCAACGTCGCCGGTATAACGTATTCAGAAGCTCCTTAGGAACAACAGATATATAGTATTCACCGCCTCCGGCAAAGAAATGGAAGAGTCCGCAGAAGTCAGTAGATCAATGACGTGTTCGTCCACCTATCTGAATGGCGTGCCACAGCATGCATAATTTACAGACGGACAGTCAGATTCTAGGCTAGAATGATGATTGTGGTAAAGAGGGTATCTCATGATGAATGATATGAGATCAGACATTATCACTAGAGTCATACAGCCCTGTAGTTCGGCAGTGTAATGCTTGGGATCGACCTCGCTCGTACCCTCGAGATACAGATGGTGTTCCCGTAAGCAACAGACCTAGACTCGTCTGTCCCACGCCGGAGGATAGAGATAGACACGCTAGAAGTGTACATCTGCATCTGGGGTTTCAAGCAGGACAGCGAATCGGATGTCAGAGATACAAAGCCACACCCTGACCGTTAGTGATGATGACTGAGGGAATCCAGCACAAGGGAAAGAATACAAGGAAGCCGGGAGATTGTTGTCGATAAGAATGTTTCGAAAAGGAAAGAGGAAGCAGAGGAAGGATGGTTGATGAGATGTGAGGTCTTTGGTCAGGATATTGCACCAATAGGTACCCTGGCAATATCCTTGTTTCTCTACACGTCACGATGAGATGTCGTTGACCACCCCGACACCCAGTCTATAATCCCGTGTTTTATAGCAGCCTGGACGTCATGCAGTGTCGTGTCATCAGAGAACTGTTGCTGGCACACGCAAGGCTCTGGATAGGGATCAAAGGCAACAGACCATGGCATTGTAACAGTTGTTTCTTTACCCAAATTGTGCTTGCAACTGGCAGCTCGAGTAAAGAGACGGTTGATCACTGACCGTTGACCATTGACCCTATCGACAGGCATAGGGCCAATTAATTATATAAACCAATCTTGACCTTAGTAATCGTGTTATCCAAGAGAATGAATTGGCGATTGGGCGCTAAACTGAGATCGGTAGTCGATGCGCCAGAAACGCGCTTCTCCGGCGATAGAATCTCCACCATCAAATCTACCACGGTTAGCGCCATGATAAGGATCCAACTTCACTGTCAACGACTTTCTATTGACCGTCCTCGCTGCTGTGAGCCGCCCCTGTTCCTTTCTGATCTCTCGTTATCGCTTCAATGAGGGTCTCGCCCGTCTTGTCCAGCCTGTTCCACCTCACCACCACTTCTTTGACATCGGACCGGGACCGGCTTGTCCTTCATCCCGGTAGGGCACGTCGAGCAGATAGACATCTTCTGGTAATTAGTTCATGATTGATCCTCTGGGACTGTCGCTGCTCATCTAATCCAAAGACAAGAAATTACACGATAAATCCTCACCACTCCCTGGATGCCCTTCATTCCCCACTCAACCCCATGACTGGAGACCACTAAGGATGATTGCCAATTGAGCTTCTTGTCTACCCCTCGTCTGGTAGTCTGTGCAAGTTGTCGCTCTCTATTTCTCTGTGTTGTACCCTAGGGAAGATATCATCGTTGATTTCGCTTGACACCTAACCCTAATCCATGATCAAGATGGAGGACGATCTCGGCGACCTTTCTACGGGCGCGATTTCCCCAAAGCGGACTATCGACGAGGTCAATGTGGAAAATAATGAGGCTGCGCGACCATCGAAACGCGCACGCAAGCAGTCGGCATGTCAGAGATGTCGCTCGCGGAAACAAGGTTGCGACAATATCTTTCCTGCTTGCAAGAATTGCCAGAAGGCGAAGACGGAATGTATACGGCCACCTGAGAGTCTCAGCAATTCCAATGGGTAGGAGAGCGCTGTAAAGCTGGTGCCGCTCAACATGGCTAACGCGATGTCACAGATCAAATGAAGCGCTCCGAGACCGCATCGCTGAGCTTGAAAGCAGGTTGGCAACATACGAGAAGGTCACCCCAACCGTACGCAAACCTAGCAATGCCGGGCCAGGACTTGAACAACGCCCATTCTCTCCCCCGGAGTCCGCTCATGGTTCGAGCGCAGGTTCTGCTACAGTCGCAATTGAAACTCCTAGCAAACAGAAGAACATTGCCGATGTTGTCGGCTTTCTCAGCTTAGGTGCAGAGCCGACATACATAGGTCCGTCGTCAGGTTTCTCGATGGCCGCAAACCTTTCTGAGATGGTACAAGCAACTGTGTGGAACAAGATATTAGCGTCCGCGGCGAGTTCTGAGAAGCCAGGCTCTACGCTGACATTCGCGGAAATGAGGCGAAACTGCGCAGGACCACCTGAAGATACCGAAGGATTGCGCATTTTAGAAGCGTATTGGACAAGGTTCGTTCGCCTCGCATGCATGCGACTTAATTCTGACAGATCTTAGGGTGCACCGTCGATATCCCTTCTTAGTGCGAAAGGACTTGCATCAGATACATCAAGAAAGATACCAGACGCCCACTACGGTTCAGCAACAATTCAACCATTTCAAACTCTACATGGTCTATGCAATAGGCAGCACCATGCTTAAGCTGACAGAACCATATGATGCAACACCACCCGAAGTTCGTCTCACGTGCTAATGTCTCAAAAGCCACCGAAACTGACTCTTTCCAGAAATTCTTCATGACCGCATTACAGTACATCTCGGCCGCCAGAGAATCTCATTCGATGAACAACGTCATTGCGATGACCCTTTTAGTGATATATCATCTTCGGTCGCCATCTCACACTGGTATCTGGTACATGATCGGTCTTGCCATGCGGACATGCCTAGATTTAGGACTCCACCGTGAGGCTCATTATGCTCGCCTGGATCCGTTCTCCGCGGAGGTCAAACGGCGCCTCTTTTGGTCCATTTATCAACTTGAACGGATCATTGCTATTGCCTTGGGTCGTCCTATATCCGTGCAAGACAGAGACATTGACGTCCAGCTCCCCCTAGACATTGATGACGCTACCACCGATCCCGGCAAAATCCTTCAAGTAGCCTCTCAACAACGATTGAGTCCACAAAACCAAACAACGTCTCACCCGAGCCTTAAACCCCGGCCTCTCCCCCCATCAACTCCGACAGTACTTTCCAGTTGTATCCATCTCACCCGTTTAAAACGTAACGAGTCTCGAATCCTCAGTACGATCTACCGGGTGGATGTCCCTCCTCGTACCTTAGTACCAGAAATTGCACCGTTACTCTCTCTCCTTGACGAATGGAGATCACGTATCCCTTCTCCGATACCCAGCGCAGACAACACATATCTTCTCCTTCAATACCACAAAGCCGTCCGTCTACTCCTCCAGCCATTCCTATCTTTGCTCCCAATCTCCTCTCCATATCACGCAACGTGTCTCAACTCCTCTGGCCAGATCTGCCAGATCTTCAAGCGAATGCATAGCGTGGAAGCCTATGGCCACTCATTTGTTGCCGTGCATTCTGTTTTCGTAGCGGGCGTTACCATTTGCTATTGTCTGTGGCTCTCACCACACTTATGGAGTTTCTCGACATCTAACTCACTTCGCGCCTGTTCTTCGGTCTTACATGTTATCGCCGAACGTACAGCTGCAGTCAAAAAATATAGAGACGTGTTTGAAGAACTCATCGACGCTACAATGGAATGCATGGAACGGAAACGCAGGGACGTCGCTCGCATGAAGATGCCGATGGGTCTCGGCGGCAGTGGGACCCCCGGTGGGAAAACGAACTGGTTGTGGAGAGATGATGATATTGGCAACGACAATTCAAATTTTGGGATGCACGATATGGGACTGGATACAGATACAACCATGGACGATACGGGTTTTGGTGATGCTCAAGGTACGACTTCATTACACGACCTGGGCGATCTCGACGAACCATTCGAACGTTTCAAGCGAACCAGTGCCTGGGAGGCCTTCGCCCAAGGCCTCGATCTTGGCACCGACGACTTCCTCACCTCTTCCTCCTCAACCCACAACCACCACAACAGACAAGCGACCATCACCGGCAGCACAACCACTCTAGCCGGCATGCCAGGCTCATCAGACCCGCACGACCTTACTAACACTACAACAACAACATCTTTCACCATGGACACTCCCCCTCCCCATACTCATTCTTCTCATCCTCCTCTCAACAACACCGACACCATCAACTCTACCACCACCCTCCTCCCGACTTCCACCGGCCTCGTCCACGGCGAAGACGCAGAGGTCGGAAGAATGCTGATGGGCATGATGAGCGGCACCGGCGGTCCGGATCTGAACATGGGCAGTTTCGACGACGGCGTGGATATTTATGGGAGTTTTTAAAACATCATCCATCTTTGGTTTCTATGGTTTGGGAGAGGATTGGAGTTTTCCGGGAAAAGAGCAGGGAAATGAAGGGGTTGTCTGTCTGTCTGGTGGTATCTAATCTGGTTCTCGTATTGTTTTGTTGTATAATTTTTAAAGGGGCTTTTATGGAAAGAGATGATGGACAAGATGATTGTGATGGTGATGGTGATGGTGATGGATATGATGATGATTGGCCATGTTTGGTAGGTAGGATATGATATGATATAACGTCGATCTACGATTTGTATCATCAGTGCTCTATCTCTTATGTGTAAATATGTAATGTATTCATGAAGTCACATTTTCATCCTACCTAATTACCTCCCAATTACTCTTTACAATTCCTATACACTTCCCCAATCTACTCTTTCTGAAATATCATCTCAAAAGAAAGAGGCAAAGAAAAAGAAGGGGTCAAGTTAGGTGATTGATCAGATTGGACAACGGCCGACGTGGATGTTTCCAAATTACAATTACAGTAACAGTGTATGTATGTACATTGAAATCTGAGTTAAGGGTAGACAGGGAGGGTAGATTATATCAAATTAATCACTCAACTCCAAAACTTCAACGTCCGTGACGATCGCCGCGATGTCTATCTGACCTCCTGGTATCGAATCAGTAGTATTAGAGTCAGAGTCACCCTTCTTCTTCTTGTTGTTGTTCTTCTTCCCCGTCTTAGTCGTCGTGCCGCCGCCACCAGAACGAGTTCGACCGCTAGTAGCAGCAGCAGTGACAGCGACAACTCTCGGCTTCGGTTTGACCTGAACTAGACCGCCCTTGCATTTCCCGCAGCGGTGTTTCAACGGATCGATGCTTTTCGAATGTCTGCCGTATTCTGTGCCGCAGCCAACTCCATCTTCGTCGTCTGGATCTGCCAGTCTCTTGACGAGGGCTTCCCAGATCCCCTTGGAGCCGTTCGCTCTCTCGCTGGTGACGAGTAAGGATTTGGCTGTCTCGCCGCCGCAGACCCAGACGTATTTCCAGTCGATGACGTAGTCGTGTTTCGTCGTGACGGTGATGCTGCCGTACACAGGGTCGTTGGAGAATGCGGCGGATACCTTGGCGGCCCAGGATTTGAAACTGGGGCCGTGAGGTTGGTCTTTGATGTTGGAGATCATGAAGTTTGCGAGGTGGCAGAATTCGTGGGCGAGGGTATCGAGGAGGCGGAGACGACTGGTGAGGATCTTCGTGGCGAGTTCGATCGTGGCGGTATGATGGACTTCTGATCTCGCGACGGTAGATGTGCTTCCTGCTGGCTGTTCGAGCTTTTCGACGGTTCGGCGCCAGTTCGCACGACCTGCTGTGCTGCGAAGGGTATTCGACCAGATAATCTTGACGCCACCCGTTGAGGCAGCCAAGGAAGAGAGTTTCCCCGATGTGATTCTCTCGTCCAAAGCCTTGAGAAACGAAGTTGCAAGGTCGTGCTTCGTGGATTCAAATGCTGCTTGGGCGGCTTTGGCGGCTTTCTTCTCCTCCTGTAACGCTTTCTTCAGCTTCGTTGGGCTTAGTTGGCTGTCTATTGGGTCTCCGTTCACCTTTTCGCGCCTTCTGGGTGACGTTGTAGGTGTACTGATGGTAGAACTAGAACTTTCTTCCTCGTCTTCGGAAAATATCAGGAATTTTGACAAACCATTCTTCCGAGGGCTGGTCATCGGCGGTTTCGGCGGTGAATAATTATCGTTCCAATCGTTGATCACATCAGCCGACCAGAAAGCGTCTATACTTGGGCGATGTGGTGACATGGGTATCTGGCGGGCTCTCGCTTTCGACGGCGAGTTGAGCTTCGGTTTTGAGGGCGAGGCAGGTGGAGTAGTGAAGCCTGTGCCTACAGGTGCAGCTGAGACCTTCCTTTCTTCTCTTGGAAAATTCTCCTTTGTTGGTATTTTAAAAGGTGACTTCAACCTAGGAGGGGAGAACTTCAATATGGCCTTTGGCTCGGTTTCGAACAAGTCGAACTGCCTTTTCGGCTGTTGCGTATTGGCGTCTGACTTGCGCTCATCAGGCACACCAAAAATGTCGTC
Source organism: Pseudophaeomoniella oleicola (assembly GCA_003868215.1). Taxonomy (NCBI): domain Eukaryota; kingdom Fungi; phylum Ascomycota; class Eurotiomycetes; order Phaeomoniellales; family Phaeomoniellaceae; genus Pseudophaeomoniella; species Pseudophaeomoniella oleicola. The sequence continues at coordinate 170,935 of QWDQ01000011.1, read as the reverse complement.
TGAATCCACAGCAGGGGACCGAAACAACGAGTTACTTTCTTCCTTCTTTGGTGATTCGGTTAAATCAATGGTATTGAGCTGTAAAGTCAAGTTGGCAACTTCATTCGCGATCTTCCTCTGAGACTTCTTTAGGTCCCTCCCACGAACAAGTCTCCTTTGTGACTTAGGCGCAGCTTGCCTTCGAGATGCCACGTCTGACTCGGAGTTTGATCCATGACAGCTCAGCTCCGTATCATCTTCAACAATAAAGCCACTCAAATCTGTAAATTCGTCCGTCTCATCCGAGTCACTCTCATACCACTTGTACGAATACTTGGGAGCTTGTTTGGCTTTGCGAACAGGACTCGAACGCCTCGCATTCTCCTTCTGCGGGGAGATAGCAGAGCTAGGCTTCGGTTGTAGTGAAAACGATTTGTTCTTGAAGCCAGAAATGTCTGTTCTCGACTCATCCTCTAGTTTGAGTCCGTTGAAAGGCAAAAGAAGGGAGTTAATTGGAGCTGGTTTCAGGGTTATTTGACCCGTTTGCCGCTGCTGGCTAGAAGAAGACGTAGTTAATGAATCCGTTGATGTTGTCTGTGTTGATCGAGTTGTGTTTAAGGTTCCTCCTCGCCTTTGAGTGCCATCTTCGACTACACGCTTGCGAGGCGAACGTTTCCGATCCACGTCTCTGTCCTTGGACGAATGCGAAGACAACGAGGAGAGACCAACTTTGAGTCCATCATTGAGAACATGTGTCTCAGCTGCACCTATTGGTGTATTTTCACTACATTTCCCTCGGACCTTCCTTGCCGGAGAAGTCCTTGATCTGCTGGGGTACTGATGCAACGATCCGTCCTGAGTTGGTGCAGCTTCACTTCCAGAATCCCCGTACTTCCTACTTGCCAGCCTCACCATGATGCTAAATTAGCAATGCCTACCCTTCTTGACTCCCGACTTTCAAAGGTAATAATTTGCAGTTCACTACCTGGACGTGAATGGTGGAGATGCAGGGTTGTAGTTGTAGTACGACGAGTGGTTGACCGGACAACGAAGAAATCCTTGGCAACCGAGTCTTCTGGAAAAAACAGTCACAATGCATGATTGTAAGTTACATGTTTTACCTAAGTTACACTTCTATACTTTCTACATTTACTAGATGAGAACTACGTAGTTAGGTAAGGAAACTATCAAGGAAGCTGGAAAGTCGAAACCTGAGTGCTCATTTGGCACATCGTATACGAATTTAATACTACGTACTTTGCCAATTACCTTCAATAACATCGCGCTCAAATGCGACGGACTTCAATCATAATCTTTCGCTCAAAGTTGAGCCGTAAACATCGAAGTAGATCGAGCATATACACCGAACTATTCATCGTGATCTCTCGGATCAAAAAACAGGATCATGAAGCTGCTCTGATGGTGTCAACATCAAGCATATACTCCACGAATTCGTCCAAATGAATGATTTTGAACATAGGGCCCCATTGATTACGGAACTTGTGGCTCTTGTACAAACTGCTCAAGCCCGCTCGGAAGCTAGCAAGTTCAACACACCAGCCCTTGCTCAAAGCCCGTTCCACCATTCGTAAGAAGCCTCCAGAATACTCAGCAATAGCTGCGTCGCCTGTGGCAAGCACAATGGTACCGGGCCTCTCTGCATCAACAACACTTTCGAGTATCTTCAGATGTAGAATCTCGTCTACAGCCTGTTCCACCCATTTTGCGGGTCCTGGAGCGTTCGTTTCAGAACCACTCGAGCCACCGCCAGAAGTCGTGTTGCCGTTTTGTGCAGGTGTGCGCTCGTTCTTTTTGAGAGCTTTTGCTTTGTGTACTCTTTCGAGAATATTGGTCTCATAGCCAAGACTCCTGGCTTGGTCAATATGTGGAAATTGATCGGAACCGACTACAACGCGTTTCGCGGCTGGTCGGCCTCTTTCTAGAATAAGTGAAAAGTTAAGGAAATCGATAGGTACTCGGTGGACCTTTTTGTCCAGAGAAATATCTCGAGCTATCTTCAAACGGTCGTGAAATCCAATCGTAATCTTTTCCTGTCAGTGTGAGATCCAACAGTTCAAGGACAATCAGACGTACATTTGACATGTCAACAAATACATGAATGCCCACCGGATCAATGTTGCGTGCATTGAAACCTGGGCTCGTGACGGCTTGGTTCAACAGGTATTTCCTTTCTGTTGCAAACCGCTCTGAGAGATGGCGAACTAAATGGTGACGTCGCTCATTGGCCGTGGAGTCATCCAGCGGCTGAACATCATGTTTACGAAAACGAGGAGTAACAGGTATGAAAGCCACCTGGTTTGGTATAGTCCATGGTGCTTTGGGTGTGGCCCTTTCTATGAGACGAGGCTGCACGGTCTTGACCGGAGCGGTAGGCTGGCCTGGATTTTGACCTGGGAAAAGCAGTTTCTGAATAACAGCTTTGCGATTTTCGGCGAGCTTGAACGGACTTGCGGGGGCTTCGGTACGATTGTCGCTATCTGACGTCGAATCTGTTTCAATAGCATGGTGATCGTCTTCTGCAGATTCCGTGACAAGGGCGTCTTCCTTTTTCCTCTTTGCTTTAGCCCGTCGCGCTGCACGGGCTTTCGTTCGGAGAGAAGCAGCTGTAGGTTGTGGTGGGACATTGTCTTCAAGGTCCGCAGCCTCAGCTTCGTCACGCCACTTCAATCCCTTCTCTTGCTCAAACGACGATGCGAGTTGTCCCTCTTCTAGTCGACGATTGTCGATGGACTTTGGACTAGAGTTCTGTAGGTAACCGAAGATTTTGTCGAAGTTTCCGAGTCCAATGTTGTCGTTAACAACAGAAGTTGCCGCATCAAGCGGGGAGGGAACCGAAACTTGGTACGTGGTTGTCGTTCCATTATGATCATCCTGGAACGGGGACAGGGTATGGAGAAGCCCTATAACGGGCGTCAGGTCCCAGCAGGTATCTTCTGTCGCGTAGCGCATGAATGTCTGATGGACTAAATATATTGCAAGGTGTTTTGAAGTTGGAGGTTCATGTGAGCGCTATCAGACGGGCGGTGGCGCTTTGATCGAGATCATCTCGGATGGTCAAGGGAGTCAATGAACTGGACGGTGCAGAACTTCAGTGCATAATGGACATGTATATTCGTCATATATTCATGGCAATCAGAGATGTTTTAGAAACAAAAGACCGTGTAGAGATCAATGGGCGATATGTGAATGGCATCATGACACTTCATGAGTCGCTCTATGAACGATGTGGGGCAATGTCTTGATGTCCCCACGAAGATGAGTCAATTCCAGGGAAACATGATAACGTAACACGGAGTAATCGGGTAGGTCATTATCATCATCATCATTGATCTTGAAACCTCTAAAAATGTCTGATGGTGTAATGTGCGCAGGAGAGGTAATATGGGGCGTATCAACGTGCCAAGCCTCACCTACATCTTCAGAGGTGTCCAGCAGATAAGGGTCTACATACTATCTTCGAATCCGAGGCCATCTCCCTCCTGCGATCTTCACCCCGTCCATACCTGCTGTCGATGGATGACATCCCAACAATTTGCCCGCAGCCAGTTTTGCCTCCATCTCCGGTGTCAGAAGAACGGCCTGTCAGATAGTGAGCACATAGCAAACGCATCCGGGGATAAGACCACGTACATCAGGTGGCGCTTTCGCTTGTGGTAATGCTGCTGTAATCTTCATCGTCAAAGAGCAGCGACAGACGTGCACCCAGTCATTTTCGCTGCCGTCGTCCTCCCCAGTGTCCAACTCGTCAAAAGCTGTGCCTGGGCCACTCGAGCTTTTCATTGAGATGTATGTCATTTCCTCTGAGTGATATATGCGTTCAAATGGGCCTCGCTCCTTGGGTATTCGAACGCCGGGTTCTTCCCACGCGTGTTGAAGATGAACCAGCAGCCAGTCGTTGAACAGCCAAGCTATCGTTATCTTCTCGAGGCTGGCGAGCTTAAGCAGGCTATCACTGCTCCAGATATAATTGACCATCTCGTCAGCGGGCTGTTGAGAGGGTACCATACAGATCTACCGGATCTTGTTCCTGTTGCACATGCCAATCCTGTCTAAGAATTCTAGGTGCGGAGCGTCATCAGCGTCGTAACCTCTCGGAAAGGAAAACCGATTCAAGCCATACAAGACAGAAGTCGCTTCTTGCTGGACTTGGCGGTTGACTGATGTTATTGCAGACGAAATGGTGTCCGGACTCAGCGGATCAGAGTCAACCTTGCTCTCGTCAATGGAAGACTCTTCATCACTGGCTAAACAGTAAGGATCATTGTTTCCAGCAGGGAAAAAGCCTTCGGAGAGAACGTAAGGCATGGGTTTCCCCATTCGATACCTTAAGCCCTTGAGATGAAGAGGATATCTGACGAGGAGCAACCTATAGATCTGCTCCCTGATCTCAGCCGGAAGCTCCAAGAAGCGAAATGGCTTCTCAGCTTGACCGTCCGTGTCTGACTAATCAACTCATTAGAAACACATCACCAAGAGATCACATGCAGAAACTCACCGCCATGTCTGAAAGAGCACGACACGCTCTAGATACAATTGCCAGACATGTGATAGATACCTAGTCAGGCTGCGGACATGTAGAGAAAGTGATTCAGCGGAGACTTGTTCAGATGTGTACGAGGCGAGGATATTCGACTGGAGAGGAAAAGAGAAAGAAGTTAAAAAATAGAGAGAGAGAGAGAGAGAGAGAGAGAGAGAGAGAAAGAGAGAAAGTAAATCTAAAGAAGATGTTAAATGAGAAGAGGATTTCAAAAGTGAGGGTGGTAATGGAAGTGAGTGAATCTCTGTTGTGCTGGCTGGCGTTTAACTCATCAGAATGTTTGTGAACGAGTCAGTCACAGGATGGTTGATTGATCTAGTATAATGACGTTGCTGTACCGATCCAAGAAAAACAATCTATTGCCAGTCGTCTAGATGGATAATGGGATGGTTCGTGGTCACAATGGGATAAAGAAGACAACAGCATCCTGGGGATTACATAGTAAGAGATTGGTTAAGTATCTGCAACTGAAATGCTGTCAACATATAATGAATGCGCTGCTTATTGAGCGCTCACACTTACTTTCTGACAAGCGCATGCGATGGTCTGGAGCTAAATGATAAGTCGCAATTCGATTAAATGCTATGCTAGAAATCTCTTGAATTTGGCATTGACACTGATGACGACGGATGACTGAAGATGGGAAGACACGACGGTGGAATTGACATGTAAATATTAGAAGATTTCTTATCGATAAGGATGCTGAGATCTTCCAATTCGAACGAAGCGCAACAACAGATCTACTGTAACACCGTCATCTTTCCAATCATGCCATGGTAGATGTTGAATTGTCCTCTACAATTAGACGGAATATCAAGGCGGCGAGCTCATGTTATTCCCTTTGAATGTACGATGCCCTTTGTCCCTGATGCGGACCATATATTAAATCCTCCCGCCAAGGCCCCACTTCTGCTGAAAACGATCTTGACCACATCAGGTCCTATGCTGCGATCCTAGAACGTCTAGGTTCCATGCTGCGATGAAATAGACGCACGACGTCGCGGTCCATACGTATCTGTATCTGTCTGACGACGCCCTCTTGTCGTGGTTTTCATAGGTATTGTTTCCCAGTCATTGTAGCCAATGGTCTTCTGTTATGGTATTCAACACTGCCCCAGCAAAAGTACGTAGAAGGAAGAACAGGTATTAGTATTTAGACTGGCTGGATTCCTTCCTTCTTGACTCTCTCTCTCTCTACTCATCCTTTTTTGACGGTTCCTCGGGGTCTCTCCTGACTTTCATCCTACGTTCATTTGTTCTTCTTCTTCTTCTTCTCCTCCTTACCGACATTGACCCGGCGCTCCTTATGGTGCCGCCCGCTCTGTCCTTGTACTCAGCTATATTCAATATAACAAGACTCTGCAAAGATCTCATTCCGCCCAACAAAGTGCTTTGGTCAAGAATGTCGTCGGGCTCAGGGGAATACTTCAAATACTATCACTATGATCCCTCCTTGGCCGGTGCCTGCGTTCTTGCAGTCCTGTTCGGGATATCGACCGTCTGGCATTTGACCCTGATCGTTAAACGCAGGACTTGGTACTTCATACCTATGCTCATTGGCGGGGTTTGTAAGTACTTGTGTTCGCGTCGACTTCAGTGCTGCATACATGGCATTCCCTCGACGTCTGCTAACATGCTGTTGTCGCAGTTGAACTCGTTGGTTATGCGGCCCGTGGGGTATCGAATAAACAAGCGCCGCACTTGACTCTCGCTCCTTATGTCATTCAAACCCTTCTTCTGCTCGTCGCTCCAGCTCTCCTCGCAGCTAGTATTTACATGATCTTGGGTCGCATCATTGTCAGCGTGAACGGAGAATCCTATAGCCTAATCAGAAAGCGATGGTTGACGAAGGTCTTTGTGACGAGCGATGTCATCTCTTTCTTTATCCAGCTTGGTGGTACGTATATGAAAAATGCCTGTCCCTGTTTGGTTTGGAATCTCCACTAGGATCTGTTCTGACTTGGTATAGGTGGTGGCTTGATGGCTAGCAAGCACGCATCAACAGCAGAGCTAGGCTTTCATATCGTCTTAACCGGCCTGTTGATCCAGATCATAATCTTCGGCTTCTTCGTCGTCATCGCACTTATCTTTCACCGTCGATTGCGCGCCTCGCCAACCAGCGAATCCCAAGACCCTTCGCTTCCCTGGAAGGAGTTCTTGTATATATTGTACATCACGAGCGCCTTCATCATGATCCGATCAATTGTGCGTGTGGCAGAGTTCGTCGAGGGGTTTGAAGGGACGATCATCAAGCACGAGATCTATCTCTATATCTTTGATGCGGTCCCGATGGCTGCCGTGATGGTGATCTTCAATATCTGGTATCCGTCGAACTTCTCGAAGCAGGCAAGAAAGAAAGCTATCGTAGATAGCGAGGATGCGGGCTCAAATGAAGTGATCTCAAGTGTTGAGCTGCAGAGTAAGTGAAACTTTGGGTGATATAACAGCAGCGCTTTGGTCAGCATAGCCACAGTCAGGGGTCTGGAGGCTCACGGCTGAAGATAGCATAGTCAACGCTCAGAGCGAGAAGCGGATATAGAACTTGATGGGCTCGGAGTTTCCTGGCGATTGTATACGTCGCTCTTGAAGTTCAATACGAGTATCAGAATTGTATTTGTTTCTGTTACGATAAAGTAGCAACATGTTGTTTGTTTGACCTATGCACTCCAATACTCAGTACGAGTCCTCCACGATGAGAGAAAGCTACTACATCTTTGAACCGCGAAGCCTTCCCAACCATTTCGTGCTTCTCTTCACCACTTGCAAAGCTTGCCGGTGGCGCCAGCTGGGTCGAAGGGCCCTTTAATTCCAACGTGCTGGTGGCTATGCTGCGTTGCTTTTGTCATAAGAACCTGCTTACCTAGGTGGGTGTCAAGATCAGGTAATCCATCGATCATCTTCATTTACACTGTCACTTTTCCAACTCCCGTCAAATTGTCTGCTTAGGGACCAACCGACGCCTGCGGTAGTCGGGAAACAGCCCAGAAACCGGCCGGTGGCGACTTTTTCGATAAGATAGGGGGTCAACAGTATCGACTGAGAAATGTTGATTAGTCAGTGTGTGTGAAGGAACAGGAGGGAGGGAAATGGAGAGTCATACGCCTGTTGGTTGTTTGGCAGATGGCAGGGCCAATGTTATCTCTCTCCAAAAGTTCTCATAATCCACAGAATACCACCTAGTGATATCATCTTCTTCACCCTCGTAGTCCCCGTCATCGTCCCCGTCATATGAGAACTTGATATATTCGTAATAGTAGAGGTGGGTGAAGACTGGCAGGGTACGTTGTAGATAAAGGATCGCTCGACACAACCAGTTTTTAATACGATCCGGATAATGCTCCGGTTCCATGCAGGACACTTGTTCGAGATGGATGAGGTGCAGCATAGGTAGATCAGGTATCCTAGTCTGCCGAAGCCAGTCCTCGACAATAGAATCACTGCCTTGTAGGTTGGATAGCACCGAAATATTCTGGGATACCCATTGAAAAGTGTACTTCAACTCTCGAATGTATGGACAGTTTCTACTGCCGATCTGTCTGAAGAAGCTGGGAGCACTCTCACGGAGGAAGAAGACACGAAAGTCAGGGGTTCTAGCGGCCCGAAGGACGCTGACATCGAAAAGAAACATGAAACCGCCATAGAGTACCTTGGAGGCCTTATCGCTGATTTGTCGATTAACATGCAGGATGGATGTATGTGGATGCGGAGGCCAATCCTCTGACAAGGGTCGAATATCTTCAAGGTCGACACATGGATCGCAATCTTCCAATATGTATTCGAGGATCATAACCCTGATCTCAGCAGGGAGGTCTAAGAAGCGGGAAGGTGCATCAACGCTCCCTTCACTGGGAGGATCCTACACAATCAAGGGTCAGCTGAAGTAGCATATCAAGCAAATTCCTATGCTTCACTTACAGCCATGATGAACTTTATCTTAAGTTCCGAAGGAACACAAGGTATTCCTTGTTGAGGAGAAGTGCGTGATGCTTGTCAACGTGTAGAAGAGAGAGCGCGAGTGATGCGTGCATGGACAGATGATCTGGCGTGTGATCAGGAGTGAGGTTGTAACGGAGATAGGATGTTCAGAGGATCGGTTGAGCTTTATTTACACGTCTTCTTCCTTGAACGCGTGACTCAAATTGTTTGTGAACCATCTTTCTGCAAATGAACTAATTGTATCTTCTCACAGATTCTCCTTATTCCAGATTTCGTGTAGTACATTGAGCAATGGATCTCTCTTATCTTCCAATACGAAACCTTGCATCAGTAAAGATAGGTCCTACCCAACGTCCTGGTGAGCATACCACATTCTATCAAACTTCGTTCTAGCCGACAGCTGATATATAATGTGTAAAATATCCATTTGAAAGACGATGAATGCTTGAACGCAGTCACTTGGGAATGGGCGATATCTCAGTTATGCACGCCCACCGCAGCCACCTATAGAATGCTGATGTGTGAGTCTCCCTTCCATGCATTGAAGCCAATGTGCCGAGAGACGGAGATGAAGAAATCGCATCAACATCAATACAAACCACTGCAGAGTCTAGTGAGATACATCTCTGGAGACGTCGGCATCTCGATAGGTTTACACAATCCTTTCAATGATGATGTATAACTTGCATTCTACATCAAGTCTCCGTACGATGTTGAAGGAAGAAAAGGGGTCTGAAGATCAATCGGGCAATCAAAATTCCGAGATTCAAGGAGATCTGCGACAACCGACATCATCGCATTGAACACATGTACACAAACACACAATTTACACCAGTGTTCTCCCAACATTGCTGACACAATATAGACGAGTCTTTTGAGGGTTAGGACCAAGAGGCTGAGAGGTGAAGCGCACAGCAGGAACTATCTGGACAGAGATCACAAGAGAGACGCGCTATTTCAAAGAAGCCAGTTTGACATCAGTACTCTTCACATAGGCAACACCTGGAGCGCATGTCGCAACAACCAGGGCATAAACACTTCCAGATACTCACAAGATGTCTAACCGCTACTCCTCGCCGCTGCGCTCCCCCATGTCGTCTCCAGCATCCTCCGTTCGTCCATCCCTCGACATCCCCGTAACCAACAACCTACGCTCAAACCCACGCCGGGCTTCCCCATCACCCAACCCTCAACCAGGTGCACGCCGTAACCGCGCCGCTCTCCGCGACTACTACAACCTCCAATCCGCCGCTCGCCAGGGCGCCAGATCCCCCTCCCGCACCGCCTCCATAGCCTCGACGACCTCTACCGTAACCACCGCAACAGGAGGCCCCCAAACCGAAGTCCTTCCCCTCATCGACTCCCCCCACTTCGACCCAGAATCCTACATCAAATCCCTAATGTCAGCCTCATCCCTGACCAATATCCTCCGCGCCGAATCGACCCTCGTATCCGAGATCAAAACGCTCGACGGCGAACGCAAAGCGCTCGTGTACGATAACTACAGCAAACTGATCCGCGCAACCGAGACCATCGGCATGCTACAGAAGGGCATGGACGAGCAGGCCGCGAAGGGCGGCGGGAGCCGCAGAGCACGCGAGAGCGTCGAGAAAGTCGCGAAGATGGCACACGAGATTCAGGGGCAGAGGAGTGGCGGGAGCGGTGGCGTGGGGCAGAGAGAGTCGAGGCAACAGCAACAGCAGCAGCAGAGGCAACGGGAGACCGTGAGATGGGTCTTGGATGCACCGAGACGATTCAGAGATCTCGCTGATAGAGGGGAGGGCGAGAAAATAATAAGAGAAGAGTGGGAGGAAGTGAGAGATCTACTGGATGCGTGGAAAGGCGTCAAAGGTGCAGAAGAGATCAGGAAGGCCTGTGAAGAGGTGATGCAGAGCCTGGCAGAGGGAGAAGAAGATGAACGGCAACAACACGACGATCAGGCATCGAACAGTGATGCTGATGGTAATGACTAAGTAATCTGTTTGCCTTGCTTATCTTGCTCGACCTTTTTTTGGAAATTGCCCGGCTCTATCCATCCATCCATCCATCCATCTTTTCCGCCAATCAGCCTATGTACGGGTATTACCAATGCTTTTCCTGAAAATCTACAGGAAGATACATCTGGCTCAACTTTGCAAGAAGAAGAAGAACCCTTTCTCTTTCTATATACTATACGCCATGCAATGCAGAACCAGCGGGAAGAGAGCACCGGGGAGTAGGTGGGGGAAAATGCCGGAGGAAGGATTCTCATCTCGCAACGGTTCGACCGCCTCTCTTCTCGATTCTCTGCCTCTTCGCTGGTCTCTCGCTGCCGCCGCCGTTGCTTGCATGCCCGTTCGCCTTGCTGTGTCCGACGCCATGTCTCTCGAGCCACTCTTTAACGTACGGCAGGCCCGTGTGCGGACCTCTCATCGGGACTTCCCACGGCCACTTCGGCGCGACTTGACCCGTCTCTTCGAGCGCCGTTTTCTTGAGGTCCTCCCAATGGGTGAACCCTCGGTTGAAGATTTGTCTTGTCGGATCTGTTTCTGGGGTTCGGGCCGCCTTGATTTCGGCCCTGAGTTGCTCTGTCGCTGGGAGGTCGACGGAGAACTCTTCCGGGTCTACGATGACGCCGTAACGGCGGGCGCCGGCGATGGATACAAGTCCGCGGTGGCACTCTAGGGCTACTATCGCAGGGTCGCGGGTCAATGGATCACCGTAGCCGCCACCGCCCCAGGTTAGCCATTCGAGAAGATCACCAGATCGAACGTGGATGTGATCGACTTTGCTACCAAGGACTTCACGCCTCGGTTTATCTGCATTTTCGGAGTAGTGGACGAGAGTCTTTCGTGAGCGGGCACCTGGTTCACCTCCTAAAACACCCCAAGGTTTTGAAAGCCAGCGGTCATCGTGAATGCTGATTTCGCCTTCTTCGAGGAAACGGTAGTGGACCCTTTGGGCGTTACCTCCGCGGAAATAGCCTGGTCCACCGGAGTCTGTGACGGTGTTATATTGTTCGATCCGAAGCGGATAGTAAAGTTCAAGGAACTCGTTGGGTACGGATTTCATAGCAGGCCAGAGACAGTGGCCGTCCATACCGTCACCGTGCGGTCGAGCAGGTATGCCACCAAAGCCGATCTGATAGAGCTGGAACCAGGTGCCGTTGGCGCGCCAGCCGGAGTACATGAAATGAGGCGAGTCTGAGAAACCGCCGGCTGTCATGAATTCGGGTGCTTTCTGGCCGAGAAGGCCGGAGAGAAGGTCCATCACGCGGCCGAGAAGATGGGTGCGTGTGGAGAGAGCTGCAGGACGGATGGGGTTGAGTATTGTACCAGGAGGCACGTAGAAATCCACAAGATCGTGGAACCCATCGTTGACGACAGTGTTTCGATCATAAACGGTGATGAGATATGTGCCGAAAAACATTTTGAACATGTTGCCGTTGAGGTAGTAGTTGACGGATGATGAAGCTGTCAAGGAAGGTCAGATGATGTACTAGAGGCTAGATAGATGTGAGACCACTTACATTGAGGGTCGGTTCCTGTGAAATCAAACTTGACTTTACCATTTTCTTTGGTCATCGTGCATGCCACCTTCCATGGTCCTATTCCTTTACCATCGTCGTCAAGGTAATCCTCGAAATAGACCGGATCAGGCGGTATGGCGGTCTCGATCAACGATGCGATCGCACGCTTGTTCCGGTCCAGCAATTCATCAATGGCTTCGAAATATACCCTGTCGCCGAACCGTCTGTACAACTCGATCATGCGCTTCGATGCGAGTTTGCATGCCGCCACGAGCGCCAGCGTGTCGCATCTGCTCCATTCCGGTAACCTGCAATTTCGGTAAAGGACTTCTACGAGAGGTTGGTTGAATCTTCCTCTGCTGGCGAGTTTCGTGGTAGGTATCTGTATACCTTCTTCGAAGATAGATGAGGCTGATGTTGGTAATGACCCGGGTACGCTACCTCCGTTGTCTGTTTGATGGCCGAAGTTGCTTACCCATGCGATAAGTTTTCCTTCAACGAAAACAGGCATCATCACAAGCCAATCGTTCAGATGTGAAATTGCGCCACCAACTGAATATGGATCATTCGTAATGAAAATATCGTCTGGTTCCACCGTCCCTTTCCACATACCTAGAAAGTGTTTAATAAAGGAGCCAAATTGGCCAACAAGCATCTTGCCTCCAGGTTCGGCAATGACGTTGAATTCGTCCTGTTGCTCACGTATCGCCGGAGACATTGTGGCATGGGTCATGAGGGTGTCCATCTCATTTCGTGCATTTCGGAGCGCGTTTTCGAAAATATCGACCACGACCGGGTTGACACCGTTCGTGGCTTCAAGTTCTCTCACCTGCGAATGCTTGTCTTGGAAGATCAGAATGTTGCCCACGTGATCGATCTCGCCGTGAAATCCGGGTAGGATGACTGTGTTGCTGTCCATCTCCGTAACGACACATGGTCCTTGGAGGATATGCCCATACCTCAGCTCTGCCCTTTCATACACAGGACTATCCCTGAATTCCGCCCCAGCATACACCATGTTAGTTCGGCCGGATATGGCCGTCAAGGGCGGCGTCCGTGAAGTGGCCTTTGCGAGTGTCTTAACCTTGAGCATCGGCTTGTGCTCCTCTGCTACAACCCGAAGGTTCATTAGCTCAACATCTGAATCAAGCCTATAAGTGAAGAGCTTCTCGTGAGCAAGCTCGAACGCCTCTTTCATATGTCCGAGTCCTTTTCTCTCCAGTGCTTCCATTTCCATCTCCACAGGTACAGTAATGGCTTGTCCCTGTTTGACGTTAGTTGAGACGTCTCGTTGCGTACCATGCGGCATACCATATAGCGAAGATCAGCTTGATATTTGTAGAGTTGTCGTCCTGATGGAACACCTTGCGACTCACGCATGACATCTTTGGCCTGTTGAAGTAGCATAGTATAACCCTCGATGATTTCTTCAGTCTGTGTCACGCCGAGCAAGCGAATAAATGTCATTGCACTTTCATGACGCAGTACTGTAGTTGCATCTCCCCATGCGCAAAGTACTCCAGGCGATGGTGGAATTATGACTGGCCAGGCTCCTAGAAGCTTGCCAAGCGCATTTCCATGGAGGGGTCCAGCTCCTCCGAAAGCCACTAAACTGAAATTACGAGGATCATAGCCTTGTTCAACAGATACGAGACGTAGCGCACCGTACCTGGATCCTTTAGAAAATTTCTCAGACAGTGGTGACAGCACTTACATGGTCTCATTCGACACCTCCAGAATGCCCTGTGCAGCCTCATATATGTCGACACCCATGTCATCTGCAACTTTTTGCACTGCTCTTTTTGAAGCTTCCACGTCGAGCTTCATTGTTCCGCCAAGGAGATAAGCTGGTAGGTATCCCATGACCACATTGGCGTCCGTAACTGTAGCTTGCTCCCCACCTTTATTATATGCTGCTGGCCCTGGTACAGCTCCAGCGCTCTCCGGACCTACTCTGAGTGCTTTCGTTACCTCGGGTACTCTTGCGATGGAGCCTCCTCCAGCTCCCACAGACCGTACATCGATAGAGGGTGCTTTGACGACTAAATCAGCTATCTTGGTCTCTCTGCGGATCCGAGCTGCACCGTCCTCGATAAGAGCCACATCAGTGCTGGTTCCTCCCATGTCAAACGTGATCAAGTTCTTAAACTTGGTCCGATCTGCAACGGCTGATACCACGCCTGTCACTCCTCCTGCTGGTCCCGACAAAGCTAACGTGACAGGAAATTTGTTCGCCAGCTTTACTGAACTCAAGCCACCGTCAGACCTCAGGATTCGAAGGTTCTTCGCTTTGCTCTGCAGAGAGGCGAGAAGGTTGAGTAAGTACGCATTGACTTTTGGTTCGACATAGGAATTAGCGACCGTCGTAACAGTTCGCTCATATTCCATAAGCTCCGGCAGCACTTCAGATGACAAAGAGATTGGAGTGTCCGGGAACACTTTCAGCAGGACATTTCGGACGGCTTGCTCATGCTTCGGGTTTGCAAACGAATTCAACAGGCTGACTGTGATTGCGTCCGGACGAAGTCTCTCTATCCTCCTCAGTCGTTCCGTGAAGACTTCGGCATTGAACTTATGCACCTCATCACCGTTGGTTGCGATTCGTCCTGGGGCTTCCACTGTAAGCTCGAGCGGAGCAAGAGGCTCAGGCTTCTCCCATGTGATCCAGCTAGCAAGTCCTCCGGGGACTTGAGATCGTCTAGTTTGTAATATGTCCCTGTAGCCTTCGGTGACTACCAAGGCTACCTTGGCCCCTTTTTGTTCAAGAATGGCATTTGTTGCAACGGTGGTTCCGTGATTCACCACCGTCAAATCAAGATCCGCTCCTTGGGGTACTTTGGCGAGGACCTGCTCTACCCCATACAAGACGCCAACCGACTGATCTTCCGGAGTCGATGGCACTTTCGCTCTCCATGTCTCGCCGGACGCCTCTTCTAGAAGCAACAGGTCTGTGAACGTGCCCCCTACGTCGACACCGAGCCTATACAGCGGCCTCATCTCGTTGGAGCCCATGTAGAATCAGACGCTAGAGATTCTCCGGCATTTTTGGATGAAGAGAACAGAATCTGAGTCAGCTCGGGACTCCACTCCCAATGAACCTATCAAGAAGCACGCCCTCTTTTTCGATTCGGATGTTTGCTATGCAGGATGAGGAGGACTTTCCAGCGTTGACCGGAACCGACTACAGTTCTGCCGTTATTGGCTCGAAACCGGTCACTTTTTGGAGTGGCCCAGCTATTATTATTGCCGAGCCGGGTGCAGTCTGGAGTAGGATGTGGATAGATATTAGACAGGTACAGGCCTTGACTTATTGGTCCATGCATCCAGGTAAGCTACTATGCCTCGCTCTCCAATGCATGTTAATCCTTGTTGGCTGTGGCTTATCATCACTAATGCGGACATATTCAATCACTGCCGACGGGGCATTCGGATTCCCGCACCCACAACCCGGACATCTCCGCTTCAATTGAGGACCTCATTTTGACGACCAACTGCTTCTTTTCGTATCAAGGCAAGCACTTGTACCTAATTGAATATTATAATTATACATGAACTTTTATTTGATGTATGGAAGCAATGAGAATCCTTTCCAATCCAATAAATATACAGTTGAACCCACCACCATCATAGGATACACACAATGGGCTCCCTACCCCCAAAAGTATCCAAATAGGACCCTGGCAGACGTCATCAAACTTCATACCGATCACTCCTGTCGTCAATGTCAATCAGAACGTTGTCTGTAGCTTTGGGTAGTCCTTGGCTCGCGCTTCTAGGTCGGTGAAAATGGCCTTTGAGTCATCACTACTCAGGTCTTGCATCCTATGGGTGTCTTCGTCTTCTAGCTTCTCGAGTTCCTCCTGCGGTTCTTCCTTGCCATTCTCCTGGTCTTCCTTCTGAGGCTCGGTAGCTTTAGCGAGGCCGGATGACTCGCCTATCAGGAGGAATTGGGTGTTGACGAAATCCAGGTGCTTAGGGTTTGATGGAAGCCAGCGTAAAGATCGGAACTCGTCTTGAATTCTGTAATGTAATGTCAGCGATGAGCAGGTTACATAACCAATAATTAGCTACTCACTCTTTGGGGTAGTCTGCTGACTTTGGGAGTCGTGCATTCTGAGGGCTTGGGTACTCGGGATTCTTGGTACTAATAATGAAACTTCCTTTTTCCCGGAGCCCAACTTCCTTCTGAACCTCTCCAAGATCAGATGGAACGGTCAGTATATAAGCCAGGTGGCTCTCACGACCCGTAGTAGTTATAGCATAGACCCCTTCCCCAGCTGGAGTCGCTGCCGGAGTGTGGCGCGCACCCGCGGTCTTGGTCACGTAGTCAGATGCCGATAGGAATTCGTCCTTGAGGGTCTGGAATGACACCTTGGCCTTCTCAACGAAGGATATGAATCTATCCTTGCCGCTGAGAGGCAAGACCTTTTTCGGAAGGGCGATTAATCTGCTGTTTCCGATATCACCAACTGGCCCTTCGCCTAACTTCGCATCATGAGCGATCGGCCGCAAGATGATGTAGCTACGAGCAATGTCATCAACATCTTTGGGTTCATCAATACCAACCCGACCGCGGAAAAAGAAGTAGATGATGCCTTTTTCAAGTATGTTTGATGGTGTCACATCTTCCCTTGCCTTTGGTTCTACAGCGCTGTCACCATTGGTCGCTGCAGGGGGTTCATGTTGCTTCTGCTCGATCTGAGCAGCTTGTTGCTCGCCTTCATTCGTCGGTTTCTGTTTCTCAGGTTCAGTGATTCCATCTTCTTTCTTGTCTTCTTTTGCCCCTTCAATCTCATCTGGTTTCACCTCGCCATTGGCCTTTTCGGCCTTCTCTTGACCATCAGTGTTGCCTTCGTCCTTCATCTCAACATCACCCTCTGGCTTTACTTCTCCATTGGTTTGTACGGTTGGCTCCTGATCATGGGCCGGCTCGTTGATAACTTCCTCTACCTCGGTGGCATTTTCCTTGGTCTCTTCGTCCTTGCTGTTGTAGACTTTAGTCTCTCTCATCTGACCGAATACAGGCATATACGATGCTTGAACCTTACCTTGGAAACGACTCCTCTATAGTCTTTTGTTCTTTCTCTGTGGACTTTTTGCCGCGTTTGGCAGCTGGTGATGAGCCAGAGTCAGCCTTACGCTTAGTACCAGTAGCCGCTTTTGGTGAGCTTGTACCCTGCTTCGAGGCGATGCGGGCAGATGATCTTGTCGCGGGCATTGTTGAGGTGTTGAATGAATGTGTAGGCTTGTTGCGACTATGAGGTGAGAATCTATCACTACAATCCAGGTGTGCTTTGGAATGAATGGACCCAAGAAAAGAAGAATGTGCCGCACGTATTGAAGGATTTTGATCCCCTTACTTAAGAACACAACGAATTGGATGAATTCGCGTTTCCCCGGATTTCCATTGCCGACGTCATGGTACCTAGGTAGCTTCTAACCAATCAACATTGTTATCGGGACCCAGTGGGCCAGTTCATAGTATTGCGTAGTACTGCGTAGTACTGCGTAGAAATAGAACACTGGCCAATGCTTATTTTGTCCTTGTGGCGAGGTGGCGCCGGTGAGTATCTATTAGGTATTTTATATACAAAGAGTGCACTCCATACCGCCCGTATCAACATCAGACTACCACTTTAATTGTGTGTCACTGTGAGTGCTGTGTCCGAGGTCTACAGCTCTAATCACAAATGCCGTTTTCTCTGATCCGACGCTCTCGTCCTTCGTTAACATCGAAAAGCTTGAGAAGTCAAGATCACGTAGTTCAATCCATGTCCATATAATCAGTACTCCTAACTGAGCCTGTTTGTCTATGTTGGGCGATCGGTGAGAAAGGATGCGGCCCGGGTGAGCTCAACTGCGTTCCTATATTTTCTGAGCTCTTCCTCAACGGTGAGGTCGGTTTTCGTGTAGCTTCGGACGTGCGACCTTTGATTTTCAACCGCCTTCGGCCGATTTGAGCTGTTAAATCACTGGGCACTTCTTCAATTTCAAAATGTGGACTTGGTGACCGACTTCGCAATTGCTTGTTGCGGAAGAGCATGAAATCATCGTCTCTCTTTCTTTTGCCATAGGAACTTCCAGGTCTAGAAGAGGATGTGGTGCTTCCAGAGTCGCAACCGAGCTTCTTGATCCCACGGAGTACATCCCGCGGGAATGATGGGTCTTCGTCGGTCGATGATTTTCGTGATGTAGCCGTGCTCGTATCCTTTTCTTCGTCGTCTGATTCAGGCTCCTCGTATTCGTCTGGTTCGACTACCTCGACGTCTGCATCGTACATCTCCTCTTCATCATCCATTTCTTCAACTTGGAGGTTGTCTACAGGGTTTCGTGTGGACTCGTTGGCTTCCTTGTGCTTCGCGCCCTTGCAACTCGATCCAGCAGTCCTTCTCCCCATGATAAGAGCCGTCGCATCTACGCCCTTCCCAGTAATCCCGCTGTTTCGGCAAGTGATCAACTCGTGTTGTGTCAATCATTGCTCTCGTCACGTGACAGCATTGGCTAATGTCAATTGTGTCACTTCATGTACGATCCTGACTGCTACTTTTCGATCCAGTCGTCCGAGGCTTTACTGCAGAAAACAACAAGGTCCATGGCTCCCAGCAAGTATCGAGAATGCGTCAATAGCATCGACGAGCTAGATCCGCGTCCGGCTGCCGAAGGATACTAGATAGGTTTGAACAATAAATAAAGTCCCCAGTAGGTTGCATTAGAAGCAGAGGAGGCTGCTGTCCGTTCAGGAAGCAAAGTGATATCTTGCACACGTGTGTCTATTGAAGATGATGAAGTCAATTACCACGATAGAATCATCGTTGTTTGAAAACGGAAGGTTATCCGATAGCGGGACCCCTCCTTCACTGCAGGTACGACAGGAAGGGAAGTACTACCGTGTCCACGTCCTCGTCTTCTGATCCCCCTAACTTCAGTGTCGTGGTGTATTACTAGACGCATCCTGGAGTTGTGTCCAGCAGTGATTACTGCATAACTCTAGGTCACCGTCAACACACTCCTAGGCATCTCAAACATACCGGGTAGCTGCTAGTTAGTGATAAATATGCCTAATCACATGGGTTGGGTCGTGTTACCTCTGGGACTGGGTAGACTTAATATATTCGTCAGGGGGTAGAGCAGGAAAGGGATATATTGCAAGCAAATCAATATACTATATCAGCCAGCTTCATCGCAATGATTTCCTCATTAGTCCAGGCCAGGATGGCGAAGTGACATCAGAGCACCACAAGAGCTTGCGTTCCTCAAACTTGCATCTGACAGAGATAAACAGCCCAGTGAGGGATCTAATGCCGGAGCCTCGCCTTGCCCAGATCTCCCGCTCACTCGGGGAGAACAATGAGAAAGAACCTGATGCTATCTGTGAAGCAGAGTACCATCAATACTGGAGAGAAACGACGCCCACCAATTACGCGTGATCTATACCTCATATGAGCTTCGTGGGGGTTGGGAAAGGAGATTCCTATGTATGTACTGAATGTAATATAGGTTCTGTGTAGGTGGAAGAAGGGGTTGAGGTACACAATCCTTTCCCCACATCTTCGCACTAAACTGATGTGGGCTCCCTACAGCTTGTCCTTTTGCTTGGATACGCCATTCGACAATAGACACATATTGATCTTGGGCCTCTCACGATTGATGAGTATGTGTTAGGCTGATTCCTTTCTAAATATTTTGCTCAAGAGAGCAGTTTGCGATCTATCTCTTTGGTTCTGATTTCATCCATCCGTCGTTTGCGCGCCGCTCCACATCTCATATAGCACGACAACATACTCCAGCAGGCATCAGCATGTCTTACCCAAATATGCTGATCAAGTTCGAGAGCAAGTCGTCCAGGAGTAAATCAGTGTCTTTTCATCCAACGAGGTGAGTGATATCAGTGAATTTACGGCCTGGGAGTTGCTGACTGTCGCAGGCCATGGGTTCTGGTCGCCCTGCACTCCTCAACGATACAGCTATGGGACTATCGTATGGGTACGCTTATCGATCGATTTGAAGAACATGATGGACCAGTGCGCGGTCTTGACTTTCACAAAACCCAACCCCTCTTTGTGTCAGGAGGGGACGACTACAAGATAAAAGTGTGGTCTTTACAAACAAGGCGGTGTCTTTTCACATTGAATGGACATTTAGACTATGTGCGCACAACTTTCTTCCACCATGAGTTGCCATGGATCATATCGTCGTCCGACGACCAGACAATCAGAATATGGAATTGGCAGAATAGATCCCTACGTATGTGCCTATGCGCTTGTGGAGATGTATCATTGACATATGTTAGTTTGCACCATGACCGGTCATAATCATTATACCATGTGCGCCCAATTCCACCCGAAGGAAGACTTGGTGGTATCAGCCTCCCTTGATCAATCGGTCCGGGTCTGGGATATATCTGGACTCAGAAAAAAGCATTCAGCTCCCACATCAATGACGTTTGAGGATCAAATGGCACGCGCCAATCAAAACCAGGCCGACATGTTTGGAAATACCGATGCAGTTGTAAAATTTGTCCTCGAAGGACACGATCGGGGTGTCAATTGGGTCGCATTTCATCCTACACTCCCCCTGATTGTTTCAGCTGGCGATGATCGGCTCGTCAAGCTATGGAGAATGAGCGAGACAAAAGCCTGGGAGGTTGATACGTGCAGAGGACATTTCGCCAACGTTTCTGCGTGTCTATTCCATCCTCACCAAGATCTGATAATTTCAGCCGGTGAAGATAAAACCATACGGGTGTGGGATCTCAACAAGCGCACATCTGTCCAATCTTTCAAAAGAGAAAATGATAGATTTTGGATTGTTGCAGCACATCCAGAGATCAATCTCTTTGCAGCTGGCCATGATAACGGTGTTATGGTTTTTAAACTCGAGCGCGAAAGACCAGCATCGGCAGTTTACCAAAACCAGCTGTTCTATATCACGAAAGACAAACACGTGCGCTCATATGACTTCACGAAGAACATCGAGTCACCTTCTCTACTATCATTGAGAAAGCTTGGTCAGAGCTGGGTTCCGCCACGGACATTGTCGTATAACCCGGCAGAGAGAGCAATTCTTGTGACGTCGCCCACAGATGGAGGCTCCTATGAGCTTATCAATCTACCACGCGATGCCACCGGAGCAGTTGAGCCGACCGACGTGAAGAAAGGTCAAGGGAATTCGGCAGTCTTCGTGGCAAGGAATCGCTTTGCAGTGTTTAGCCAGTCCAATCAGCAAATCGACATCAAGGACCTTAGCAACTCGACCACCAAAACAATCAAACCCCCGGTCGGCACTACCGACATCTACTTTGGAGGTACCGGGTGCCTGTTGCTCATCACTGCAACAAACGTAGTCCTGTATGACATTCAGCAAAAGAAGGAACTGGCACAAATTGCTGTCAATGGTGTTAAGTATGTTGTATGGTCAAATGATGGACTGTATTGTGCTCTTTTGAGCAAGCATAATGTCACAATCGTCACCAAAACTCTCGAGCAGGTCAGTACGCTACACGAAACCATTCGGATTAAGAGCGCGACGTGGGACGACACTGGTGTCCTTCTCTATTCCACTCTCAACCACGTCAAATACACGCTTCTAAATGGTGACAATGGGATTGTGAGGACGCTAGACCAGACCGTTTACCTAGTTCGGGTCAAGGGAAGGAGTCTCTACTGCCTTGATCGAGCAGCTAAGCCTAAGGTTTTGAATATTGATCCTACGGAATACCGATTCAAGCTTGCACTCGTGAAGAGGAATTACGACGAGATGCTCCAAATCATCAAGACTTCAAGTTTGGTCGGCCAAAGCATCATCTCCTACCTGCAGAAGAAGGGATATCCGGAAATTGCTCTGCAGTTCGTACAGGATCCACAAACGCGATTTGAGCTTGCGATTGAATGCGGAAACCTCGAAGTTGCAACAGAGATGGCGAAAGAGCTTGACAGACCGAAGATATGGACAAGGCTTGGCTCGGAAGCTCTCAGCCATGGCAACCACCAGATTGTGGAAACAACATACCAAAAACTCAGAAATTTCGACAAATTGTCGTTTCTCTATCTATGCACAGGCGACCGAGAGAAGTTGAACCGCATGGCTAAGATTGCTGAGCATCGTGGTGACTTCACCTCGCGATTCCAGAATGCCTTGTACCTTGGCGATGTCGAAAGCCGGATACAGATGTTCAAGGAGATCGACCTATATCCTCTGGCCTATTTGACTGCCAAAACGCACGGATTGACAGAAGAGTGTGAGTCCATCCTTGAGGAGACAGGTCTCACAGAAGATCAAATCTCCTTGCCTTCAACAGGGGCACCGGCCAAGGCACCCCAAATGATCGTCTCCACATACAAATCAAACTGGCCCGTAAAGGAGGCTTCACACTCGTCCTTCGAGAAAGCGTTGATGGGTGAGGTCACTGGAGCCGAGGAGACAACTATTTTGGATAATGCCCATGAGCCCGAGGTTGTTGAACCTACTGAAGCTGCGCTTGGTGCTGGTGAGGACGAGGACGAGGGTGCAGATGGCTGGGACATGGGTGACGATATTCCTGTTGAGGCAGAATCAGACTTCGTCAACGTCGAATCGGTAGAAGCTGGAGCCGGTAGCAGCGAAGCAGATCTCTGGGCTCGCAACTCACCCATAGCCGCAGATCACGTTGCTGCAGGATCATTCGAGTCCGCAATGCAACTGCTCAACAGACAAGTGGCCGCCGTGAATTTCGATCCGCTGAAGCCAAGATTCCTGGAAATCTATCAAGCTTCGAAGACTTACTTGCCAGCTGGCCCTGGTCTACCACCTCTTATCAACTACGTTCGTCGTACAGTCGACGAGACGGACTCCCGGAAGTTCTTGCCTGCTATTCCGCGAGATCTCGAATCGATTGCTGCAACAGACCTCCAAGAGGGCTACACTGCAATGAGGACGAACAAGCTTGAGGACGGCGTCAAAGTGTTCAAGCGCATCTTGCACTCACTTTTGGTCAATGCTGTGTCCTCTGAAGGTGAAGTTGCCGAGGCCAAAAAGATAATCAACACCGCTATGGAGTACAGCGTAGCTATGAGCATTGAGTTGCAACGACGTGCAACGGGCACTGACACTGACGAGAAACTCAAGCGCAGCTTGGAACTCAGCGCATATTTCACGATACCTAAGCTGGAGGTCGCTCATCGTCAACTGGCACTTATGGCTGCTATGAAGCTCGCCTTCTCCAATAAGAACCTGTCCTCGGCTCTAAGCTTTGCAAATAGAGTGTTGGCAAATGGTGGAAATGCCAAACTTCTTGATCAGGTAATTATCGTTGGTCATCGGAAAGCGGGACCCTTTTACTAATTTTCTATAGGCAAAGAAAGTCAAAGCACAGGCAGAGCGTGCACCCCAAGATAAGATTGATATAGAGTTCGATCAATTCGCCGAATTTGATGTCTGTGCTGCGTCTTTCACCCCAATTTACAGTGGAAGCCCCTCGGCCGTATGTCCTTTCGATGGTGCTAAGTTTAACCAACAATACAAGGGTACCGTGTGCACGATTTGCGAAGTTTGTGAAGTTGGCGGTGTTGGCAGCGGTGTCAGGCTATTCGTGTCTCGATAGGATGTCGCAGAGAAAACCTCTCTGACGTGACTATGCAACGATGTTCCTTTGGCGGTGTTCGCAAGCTAAGGTTAGAGTATGCATTGGGTGAACTGGCCTCAACGTTAAAGACGTCCATATACTTGTGATGGCATAATGAGGGGAAAGGCACGGACTGTCGAGGACTAAAAGCAAGGAGTACTTTGCTCACATGATCGGCTGTACTGTGCGGCTCAATAGAACAACCATACATAGGTAGGCTACCTAGTATAAACAACCTTTACCAAAAATCAGTGTAGACGGTAGATTAACTGAGTAGAGTACTATTCAAATCAGTATGACCAAATCATGAGTTCCTAGCTCCCAAAGCTGATCTATATGCACGCATTTCTGTCCAAGCTAATGTACATGGATGGGAACAGGAGGGGACCAGCCCTGCAAAATCACCTCGTCTGTCTGAGGCACTGAGCATGCTGACAAACACGACCTGCACAGTCTGTGATCTGCTGGCATGTCATAATAACACAATGTGTAGCCCAAAGCAGGGGTTTTCTTTTAACCGTAACAACACCCCTGGGACGCCTGTTTTAAGATTTCAAGTCCTTTCTTCAAGCACAATCCTTGCCGGCACCCTTCCCAACTCCCGTCCTCCACCGTCCTTCCCACCCGTCGCAATCAAATTCCTTCTTCCCTAATTTCACGTTCACCGCGTTGTGCGCCCTGCACATCCACAGCCCGAATTCACCTCTGCTCTCGACCCTGGGCTCATTGCCTGGGGTCTTGATCCATCTCTGGAAATCCTCTGCGCAGACCCAGCAGGGATATAGTTCGGAGAAGAGTGTGAGGAAGGAAGAGGTCTTTACTTGGAGGGAGGGAGTGGCGCGTTCAGGGTAGTTGGCGGTCAGCGTGTGGAGGAAGGTCCAGGTCGAGCGCCCGAGACCTTCCACGTCGGGAGGACAATCGTCGCTAGAGACAGGAGTGGAAGCCGGGGTGGAGGTGGTTGTAGCAGACGTCACCGTTGGGGAGGCATCTTGGTGCTTTTGGAGTTGCGCCCAGGACGCGAACGAGGTGCAGGAACGACAGCTGTTAGGCTGAGTTGGTACAGCCGTATTGATAGCATAGAGGAGTGTTTAGTCAGAAACTTACGGCTTGCCGTCCTTCCCCAACACCACGCCTTTCGGAAGCCTCTTGGGTGGTTCAACGACAGCTGTTTGCGTAGCTGTATCTTGGTCTGTAGAAGGAGCCGACATTCTGCAAAATAACAAATGGATACTTTGAATCAAGAAAAGTACCTTACAACACAACGCCAATGAACAAAATGAAAGCTACCAGAACGACACCTTGGTTTCTGGTGTACTTGGTCCGTCGCTGTCCGGGATATGGATTCGCCTACTTTCCGGACATTTTATTTCGTCCGGAAGACGGAGCAACAGTACAACAAAACGGAAGCTGTTTCCCCACACATGATGTTTGCGGGGAAAGCTCAGTGAAACCCATTCGATGCGCGCCGCAGGTGCAAGGAGCATGAATGAACGCTTCTCGCACTGTGAATCTGTGCATACTCCACGATTGTCCCGGTTGTTCGAACGACCATAGCCATCGCTGAAGCGAGTGCACCCGCGGGGCGATTTACTGCTGCACTTTAGGCGCCTTAAGATGAGCGACTCCGACGTGGAGAACCCATTTGCGCGCCCTTCGGACTCTGTTATCGAGAAAGAGCTCAGAAGACAAACGGGTCTGCTTAGAGACGTGCCGGATACGTCAGTAAATACGATACGAGTTGCTACCGAAATTGCATTGAAGTTGGAGAGAGGTTTCTTCAGAAACAATTTTACCTGGAAGTCTAAGAGCAAAGACGTGATCAATGATCAAATAGTACGTATGGTGAATAGATATATAATCACTGCGATTAACTCCATGTCAAGGAAAAGGACAATGATGCGCCATCCTCCACTGAAGACTTACCACCTGTTAAAACCCAACCGACACAAAGAGCCGCGAAACACGCCCCGACCGATGACGACGAAGAACCCCCCAGAAAAAAGAGCAGAAAGAGTAAGGAACCTTCGAGATCGGAGTCCGAACTTTCGAATGTAGAGAGCATCTCGAGTATAGAGGAGAAGCCAAACAGGTCGAAGAAGGCTGCGCGGAATCGCCTCCCATCGAGAGCGGCCGTCAAGAAGGCTCCAATACAACTACCCAAAAGCAGCGAGAGCGAGGACTCAGAAGAGGAACCAAAGAGGGCTAAACAGATACAAGGGAAACGAGCGAAGCCAAACAACGTCGTCTCTGATGATTCGGTCGCGGAAGAACAAGATGAACAAGAAGATGAGTCCAACACCAGACAAGGCACGGATGCCTCCGAATCCGAAATGTCAGTCCTAATCGACGAAGACCCTGGACCGAAATCCAGACGTGGCCGCCCGAAAGGTTCTTCCTCCGCTGCCTCTTCGAAACCCAAGCCGAAGACCCAAAAGAAAAAGACCGCCACAGCAACGACATCAAAAAGCAAAGAGAGCGACCTTCCACCAGATGAAGCCGAAATTAAACGCCTCCAAAGCTGGCTAGTGAAATGCGGTATACGAAAGATCTGGGGGAGAGAATTGAAACCGTACGAGACAAATAAGGAAAAGATCAGGCATCTGAAGAAAATGCTTGACGATGTAGGCATGACGGGTCGATTCTCGTTGGAAAAGGCGAACCAGATCAAGGAGGCAAGGGAGTTGGCAGCGGATATCGAGGCTGTTAAAGAAGGAAATGAGCGATGGGGAATGGGTGAGGGGAGCGAGGAGGAATCAAAGGATGACAAGCCGAAGGGGAGGTTGGTCAAGGGGAGAAAAACTTATGACTTCTTGAGCAGTGATGCTGAAGAGACGGACTGATTGTTAGCGAACACGCCGTTTGATTCTTGGTAACAGCAGCATGTTTTCATGGTACAATTGTACACTTGTACGCGGATATGAGCTATGATGAAGCACGCACCGGAGAACCGATGCATGATCTGGCTGCCTTTTGATGCCAGACTTCACTGGCTGGCAGTCATGATACAACAGTCGCACGAATTGTGATCGATACCCGCCGATTCGACGCTGACTTCGTCTGTCTCCGCTGTTGCTACTACACACCGAATATAGTGGACGCTTCGAGGGGAAAGAGCCAGTAAGTAGAAACAAAAGTATCTGTCGGACCGAAAGATTCTAAAGCCTCTGCTGGAAGTCCACAACAAGATCTTCTTTCCTTCAATCTTCCTTCTGCAACTTTCGCAGCTGGAAGCGTATTTTGAGCCTTCCTCTAGCTGCACGGAGAGAAGTTCAGCTGATGCATGTACATAGGTTGCGTATCTTCGTGGCCTGTTCACCCGATTCATGGGTGTTTGACCTTAGCTATTCACTGGTCGAGACCAGTGCTCAGAGCAGTCGATGGAACTATGTGGCTGCCTCAGGGTGCAGCTGTAGGATTAATGTCGGTCTTCTGGATAGGTGCTAGGATTGATGGAGCTCGGATTGCTAGGAGAGTGCTTTTACTGCCGGACCACCATTCATCCGCTGAGCGACAAGGCTGAACACGGCAATGGATGAAATGAACATTGCCAGATTGTAGAACTACGATTCCAATGAGATACGTAGGTCCCATTAATAGAGACAGGAACATACAGCTTTCCGCGAGTACTCACTTTCCTCTGCTTCAGTACGGGCCTCCACGAAGAGACGACGTAGATTTGGAAGTGCCTTGAATGCATTAACGAGGCACCTTCGGCTTCAGAGAGAATTATCGTCTTACCATCGTCGTCTTTAGGCAGAAAAGTATTGTTTGGTTCCGTTACTCACAAAGGAGTGCAGTAAATTGAACAGAGGATTGAGGTTGCCTGGCTCACACTAAAACGTGTAATTAGTGGTCTGTCGTCGAATGTAAGTTCATCATCGACCATTGGCCCCACCTCTTGACCGAACTAGAAACGACCTTCGTATGGGACAATGGCGACTCTGGCCTACAACGTCAAATTCATGAAATATACGACAATCTGTCCTCATACTTGCATTTGAAAGCAGTGGCTAAGATCTCGACACGGCATACATCTCCAGGAGTCACCCGAATTTTCTGAAATCATTTCGAGGGTCTCCGTCCACCCCCCGGAATTGCGCAGCTTGCGCAACGTTATTTGGTAAACACCTCTCATAAATTAGCGGAGGCGCGACTCTGGTCGCAGCCGAAGCTTGCAGACTAGGATGGCTGTCAACAGGATGCGCGCCGCTCTTGCGGCTCCAAGGAAAGGCGAGACGTATGAGCTACGGTCTGGATTAGTGTGAGTTGCGCTTGACACTCTGGATGAATACCGATACTGACCGCCCCTGCAGCTCACAATATGCCTACGAAAGGTACGATCACCCCCTAACACAGGGTTGCGCTTCTTATCTAACCGGTTCTCACAGGAAAGAGGCAATTCAAAAGACTATCATGGCCATGACGCTGGGCAAGGATGTGTCTGCGCTGTTCCCCGATGTGCTCAAGAATATCGCTACGCCCGATCTCGATCAGAAGAAGCTCGTCTACTTGTATCTGATGTAGGTTGGACTTCGAAATGATAATAACAAGGTCTGACTCCGCTAGGAATTATGCCAAATCACATCCTGATCTTTGCATTCTTGCTGTCAACACCTTTGTGCAGGATTCCGAGGACCCGAATCCTCTGATCCGAGCTCTGGCTATACGAACGATGGGCTGCATTCGAGTGGACAAGATGGTGGATTACATGGAAGAGCCACTGCGGAAGACTCTTCGGGATGAGTCTCCCTATGTTAGAAAGACTGCTGTTATCTGCGTTGCAAAACTCTTTGACCTCAACCCGTCGATGTGTCTCGAGAATGGCTTCCTCGAAACCCTGCAGGAGCTTGTTGGTGACCCGAATCCCATGGTGGTTGCTAACGCCGTGCAAGCACTCACCGAGATCAGTGAATCAGCACCCCAGACCAGGGCCTTGCAGATCACACCGCAGACCTTGAAGAAGATGCTGACTGCATTGAGCGAATGCACGGAATGGGGTAGAGTCGCCATTCTCTCGGCCCTGGCAGACTACAAAGCAGCAGATGTCAAGGAGGCTGAACATATCTGCGAACGAGTATCACCTCAATTTCAGCACGTCAATGCAAGTGTCGTTTTGGCAGCGGTGAAATGTGTGTTCTTACATATGAGATACGTTAACCCTGAGGCATCACGGACTTACCTGAAGAAGATGTCACCACCTCTTGGTATGTTGTTGCATTTACCTTGCTTGCTTGATACTGATCTATCCAAGTCACCCTTGTCTCCTCGGCCCCAGAAGTTCAATACGTTGCTCTACGGAATATCGATCTCCTTCTGCAGAAACAACCGGATATCCTGAACAAGGAGCTTCGTGTTTTCTTCTGCAAATATAACGACCCTCCATATGTTAAGTTCCAGAAATTAGAGATCATGGTTCGGATAGCCCACGAGAAGAATGTGGACCAGTTATTGGCCGAACTCAAGGAATATGCGCTGGAAGTCGACATGGACTTTGTAAGGAGAGCCGTGAAGGCAATCGGGCAAGTTGCTATCAAGATCGAAAGTGCGAGTGAACGATGCGTCAAAACTCTGTTGGACCTGATCAACACGAAGGTAAATTACGTGGTCCAAGAAGTGGTGGTCGTTATCAAGGATATCTTCAGGAAGTACCCTGGCTATGAAGGAATTATACCTACGCTATGCAAATGTATAGACGAACTGGATGAGCCGAACGCTAGAGGGTCTTTGATCTGGATTGTCGGCGAATATGCGGAGAAAATCAGCAACGCAGGAGACATTCTGTCCGGCTTTGTTGATGGATTTGCAGAAGAGTTTTCTCAGGTATGTGCAAAGCCTCTGGGAAGACTAATAGGTGCTAAATCTCTCCAGACACAGTTACAGATCTTGACAGCTGTCGTGAAATTATTTTTGAAGAGACCACAGGCCGCCCAAGGATTGGTCACCAAAGTACTTCAAGCAGCAACTGCTGAAAGCGACAACCCCGATATCCGGGACAGAGCCTACGTTTACTGGCGATTGCTGTCCAACACCAGTGACTCGAATGCGCCTAAAAACATCATTCTTTCCGAAAAGCCACCTATTACTACCACAATTGAGTCACTGCCACAACCGCTCCTTGATCGGCTCCTTGCAGAGCTGTCAACACTTGCATCCGTTTATCACAAGCCACCGGAACAATTCGTTGGGCAAGGCCGGTTTGGAGCGGATGCTGTCCAGAAGGCTGCCATCGAGTACGTGCAACCAATGACTATAGAGCTGACAATCACTGATTTATTTTCTTTCTCACAGGGAGCAATTACAGAATGCAAGGGAAAACCCACTTGCAGCTGCGGCTGCGGCTGCAGCAGTTTCCGGCAAGGCGCCTGCAAATCAAAACAACATGGAAAACTTATTGGACATCGACTTCGATGGTGCTGCACCAGCTTCTGTACAAGAGAGTCCGGCAAATGGTCTATCTGGATTAGAAGGACTTACAGGGACGCCACAAGGAGGCACACCAGCACGTGTGGCTTCGCCTGCAGTAGCAGCACCCCCTGCTGCAAACAACATGGACGACCTCATGGGCGTATTTGGCAATGGCAACAGTGGAGCAGCTGCGACATCGAGTGCGTCTGTACTTGGTGGTTTGTCGAATGACGATATCATGAATGGTTTTGCATCGATGGATCTGTCAGCGAATAGTCAACCACCCCCTCCACAACAGCAACTGGACGCCGGGAAAAAGACGAATGACGACCTTTTATCATTGCTTTGAAGAACCGGCGAGTAGATAATGTATGAAGAAAATCCTAACCACTACATGATCATATCTGTTTGTTCTTGAGACTAGATCGTATTGTTGACGAAGAATAGAGTGCCATCATTTCCAATGCTGTGAATGTCTAATACTCTACCTTTCTGCTGTGTAATTACGTATAGTGCGTGTATAGTATGTAGGTGCTTTTTTTCTCTGCTGTCATGAGGTAAATTTGACAAACCCCCAACCCAAACAGATAAAACAGCTCTCTCTAGCTGCCTAATCCAAAATTTGCCAATCACTAAACTCCTGTTCTCTTCTCTTCTCTTCCCTCTCCTCTCCTTTCCAACTGTAATTACTACTATTGCAAGCCCATTATAACCATCCAACCTCCTTTTGAAAAAAAAAAAGAGAAAAGAATGCCAGTCTCAGCATAACATCCCCCCCCTCCCCAACACCTCTATGTTGGAGAAAACTTGTTTGCAGAATCCCATCTACGTATAGAAAGAAGAAGAAGGAAGAAGGAAGTCTTTATAAGGCGCATCTAGACAGATAGGACGTCCGTCTCTCTCGTTTATGGCTTAAATAAATGTAAAATAGAAGGAATGGGATAGGATAGGATGAGTTTGCAGGTCGTGTATTATATTCAGGGCACATCTGTATATATACATAAGGTATATATATATCCTCTACATACCTTATATCTAATTACTAAGATTTGATATAATTAAATCAACCTGTAAAAGCGATATATATATACATAGACACAGATATAAACACTGAGAGAGAGAGAGAGAGAGAGATACAGAACGCTGTTTAAATCTCTGTGAAAGAAGAAGAAGAAGAAGAAGAAGAGATGCCTTCTCAGAGAGGAAAGAAAGCAGGTGCATATCTATTAGCACGATGTGATATGTACCAAAAGAGAGAGAGTGTGCGTCAGTGTTACTAGATAGGCATAGGCATAGGTATAATTATTGAAAAGAGGCAAATAAGTCACTCATCAAAATAAAAAGATTGGTATTCCTTTGCTGCTGCTGCTGCTGCTGCTCCTACTACTACTAATAAGACAGGAGGACGACCCATGAGTTCATTACCTAGGAAAGGGTTCTAAAAAACAAATACAAAAAAGTAATTTTTGCGGAAACGAAAAAAGGTGAAGAGAGAGTTTTCTTGTTACAGGTCTTCAATGGAATGGGTTTCTGTTTGCCACTGCTCCTCCTCCTCCTCCTCCTCCTCCTCCTCTTCCCCTTCCTTTGTAACTCCTGTTATCGTAATCTACACTGACCTCGGTCGTGACCTGTACGCCGTTGAGGTTGTCTTGTGAATTAGCACCGTGGGGTGATACTAGCTGGTTTGCCTCGCATGTCGTTTTGTATGGGTCTGACGGTGAAGGTGAAGCGCGCGCGACGCTGTTCATCCGACCGTGCTGAAGCTGTCGAGATTGTTGTTGTTGTTGTTGTTGTTGCTGTTGATGAAGCAGCAGTGGATCGTCCTTTGGCAAGATGGATTCCACGCTCGAAGAATCGCCCTCTCCGCCGCCCCGGACGGTGCGCATGTTGTCTACCTCTTCGAGGGCGATGGTGACTTGGCCCACTTTGCGGCTGAAGGCGCCGTGGGATTTGTTGGAGCCGAGTTGTTGGAGCCCGGACGAACCCTGGGGGATACCGGAGCTTCTGCCGCCTTTACCGTCGTAGTATGCGCCGGCGGTGTGGCTACTGGGAAGGCGTCCTCGGGCTACGTTCCAGAGAGGCTTGAGGGTTGGAAGGGAACCCGTGATGATCAGGACGAAGATTTCGGCCAGGTACCAGACTCCTATAGGTCCCCAAGCGTCTGAAAACAGAATGAGTTAGTGTCCATGCACTTAAGGCTCTCCAGAAACTCACAAGTAAGATCGGCTCTGTCCGTAAGCGTCTTCATCATGACAACCTTCACTATAGTTGCGGCAGCAGCACTTAGCGCCGACTCTGTCAGTCGCTCAAATCTAAGAATATAGAGGATTCATAGGATAGACTTACAAGACGCCACCGCCCATTAGGAACGTCAGACCCCATTTGGTGCTTCGCTTCATCTGGAGAGTCTGGACCATGTAGGCTGGGAAGACAGCTGTTACCAAGTCCATGAAAGCATTGAAAACTGCAACAAGGGTCAGGATAGCCACTCCCATATGCTCATCAAAACTTACTGGCTTGGATCCGTCCACCGACCCCTATTACAGGGGAGGGCATACATTTACCCGGTATGTTTGGCATCCACTGCTTCTGTGCTGGGTAACAACTGCCAATGATGATGATGAAAGCGAAGAGGTTCAGGCCGATCATTGCTGCTGTAATCAAGTAGAGGAACCACCTATGAATTCTTTTTGCTGCATGACCAAGAAGATGTAGCAAAAAGATCACCATAGAGATTTTGCCAGTCGTAGACGCTATGAGTGATATAGCGGGTGGTATGATCGTATACTTCAAAGCTTGTATCTTCCTCTCTGGATCCGTGATGTCTGCGTAGTGTATACCGAAGCCATAGACTGTACCGACCGTAACTAAGATCGTAGTCACAAGAGCAGAGACCTGTGATTATGACATTAGCACCTTCTGTTCATTTCCTGAGCAATCACGGCTCTCAGCAACACTCACGAGAGCAAAGACCATGAACCCATCGTCCCAACCAAATCGATTAAGAATATAAAGCCGACAGTAGCATCGTGCTGAAACGACTATGAGCGCTATGGCTGACAGAGTCCAGCCTACAGCGTTGAGTCGGCCTCGATAGTCATCTTGTGCCATGATCCTCTCAGAAATTTGGGACGGAATGTTGTCAGGTGGACTCTTGACGAAACGATAACTTAATTCGACCAGCGGCTTCGTTCTGGTAATAAATGCATCTTGCTTTTGCTGTTTGCCATTCCTGGTGCCCAGACTCTCTCTCCTGGAGGAGATCGACGGTGGAAGCCTTTAACACGTACTCAGGAGACCACGATCAAGGAGACGTGGACTTGTCAGGAACGGTCCCAGCTCGCAGGAACGTCGGCAGTTCATTGAACAGACTTTACCTGTTGTAGGTATAGTGTACGCTTTTCAAACAGGCGTAGGCAAGGATGACTCTGTCCTCAAAAGACCGTGCCTGAGACTTAGGATTGTCCAATGCTGATCCTTCGAGAACTCAAAGTTCCACGGCCTTGATGATCACGTTCATTCGGTCTTCTTCTCGGGGACCACATGAGAGAAGGCCTTTATTGGTTTAAGAGCCTAGTTTTCTCGATAGATTTACCCGAGTTTCAGTATCAGGTACATGTGAGGTCCACTTACTAAACAGGGATGATATGGTATCATGCAGAGGCATGATAACAGTTAGTACTACTACTACCTTAATATGTGCTGATCTGTTGAATGTTGGATACTACGTAGTAGAAATGTGCAGAGTTGTGGGATCACCGTAAACGATAATCCGGTAGAGTCCCGTCTCGAGCCGTGCGTGTGGGTTAGTCTGAATCCAGATGTATGGTGATAGTGTCTGTATCGAACTTGATAGTACATAGTATGTGTACCGTAGTAGTATGGCTCATGCGGTGGGACTCGACCGCCATGCGTAGTATATAGTCCGAACTGGATCCGTACTGTCCATCATGATGCCCGTCGTCCCATCTCGCCGTGTCAACGCTCGTTCTGTTGTTGACGTTTCATTCGGAGGTTGGTCGCGTGCCAAACAGGCTACAAGTTCCCTCAGAGCTCACTCAATGTCAGGCTCATATCATCGGTGACATGAGATGACTAGAACGCGTTTGCTGCGCACGTGTATACAGACAAGGAGTTCGGGTCCTTGGTCGTTCTCAAATTTGCCATGATTCAATATCCCTTTGGGATCCAGTATCACGTTACTACGGCATGTGGATAAGCGCCTTCCGATCCATGTCTGACCCTAGTTCGATTCCCTGTAAAACAACGTATATAAAGACCTGAAGATGTGGAATCGGGCCGGCTCCGATCCGGTTGGATGAATTGAGTACGGGCCACAATAACACGGCGAGAACGGTGACCAGAGTCCTGGATTTAATATGGGTATTTCAGTGCCAGGCCAGGATTATCAGTTAGCGAAAGTCAGTGCCCCAAGGACTGCGGATCATTAACGTTATCGAGTTATCGCATCCTTAATTTGAGCACGTCCAACAGACCACCCGTTTCCAGTCTGCTGCTTGGCTCCGGCAAGACCACGGCGGTATCCGGTAACAATGCTGTAATCGTTACAGCCGATGAAGGAATGATTGAACCTGTGGAGTATGTAGTACTTTAGCATGGAGATCTTCATTCCATCTCACCATGTCGACCGTAGAGACGTTGAAGTTGTCCATTGACGCCAAGAAACATTGATCCCTACCCAACTCGCCTCGTCGCTAAGATACCTCGTGCCGTGTGCTATGTCGAGGCATGGGTGACCTTGCTCGAGCTTGGTGCATGGTGGTGGAGTATACTTACTTCACCGGTAGCGAGCAGGTGGCTCCTCCACAACCAGGCCATCCTTCAGCACTACAATTTTGAGCAATTCATGTTTGTGAAAAAGTTCAGCAAGGGCGGAAGGGGACACTCTCAGCGTCTCTCTTGCGCCATCAAAAGTTGCCTCGTCTAGTAGTGGCGGGTAGGAAGTATAAGCTTGAGCGGTCAGCCTCTCATCGTTACCTAGAAGAGAAGACCATTGTCACGAAAATGGCGAAGTCCACTTTGAGTATCGTGTCAGGTTGATGTGACCCTGACTTATACATAGTAAAGACGGCTCGAAGGGCTACCTCCACATTTTTGCCAGTTCGGGCATTGCTATCAAGCTGGCATCCACCAAGTGGACTATACGCTTATCATCGTTGTAGGGGCTATCGGCTATGGTACCATCCATTGCCGTCACCCCTAGTATATATGGCCAGAGGTCACTGAGCAGACTTTCTTTCTCTGGAGAAGCTTTCCGAGGTTTTGAGACTCAACACATGCTGGTCGCTTATGGGATTGTGACACCACTATGGACTCGACAATCCAGTCTTTGTTACAAGCTGTACAGACAGCTGCAGCAGGTGTCAATGCTACTAGTATCACTGAGACGACGAGAGTATCGCTGCTTGATGCTGTAACGAAATTAGGTGTTGCTCTACAGAAGCCGGAAGATACACTCACTAAGCTTGCCTTCTCCGTATGCTCTCAAATGGTCTTATCATCATAGAAGCTCTCTGATCCACCATCCCAGTACACCCAATTCTTGGCTATCAGGATCTTGGTCGACCTGGATGTCTTCCGCCTCCTCTCAGAGGCTAACGGTCCCATCACGGCCAAGGAGCTTTCCGAAAAGACGGGTGCTGATGAAATCCTGCTTGGTCAGTCGATGCTGTGCATTGTACAGTTTTGGGACATGACATGCTGACGCTTCTGTAATCAACAGAGAGGCTTCTACGGGTCCTGGTCGCTGCTGGTGTAGTCGGAGAAGCTGACGCAGCCACGTATTTAGCAACTCCAGAGACCCAAGCACTCACTCAACGTGGCCCAATTGGAATGGTCCAGACAATGTAAGGTCAATCCGATAGGACTTCGTGTAACGATTTATGGAATTACTGATGTCTTATTCCTTCCATGTAGCTGGGATATTGGGAATACTACTATTACCAAGATGCCAGAGTACTTCCGTCAAAATGGTTACAAGAACCCTTCTGATCAATATGATGGACCCTTCCAGTACGCATTTCAGGTGAAAGGGGGCGTCTTTGATTGGTTGGCAACGCACCCAGAAGAAGCTCTCAAAGCGAACGCGTTCTTCGAAGGTGACCGTGGGAGTCGGCCAAACTGGATAGATTGGTTCCCCGTCAAGGCAATGCTTCTCGATACTACACCTCAGCCTCTTAGTTCGGATACAACCGTCCTTGTAGATGTTGCAGGTGGAAGAGGTCACGATATCCTCTCCTTCAGGAAGAAATTTCCTGAGCTGCCCGGCAAATACGTCCTTCACGACTTACCTCATGTCATTGCTGATAACAGCCTTGAATTGGACCCGGTAATCGAGAAGATACCTTTCAATTTCTTCGAGAACCAACCCGCACCAGGTGAGTGATTTCTACTTCAACACGCATCGTTTCCCCCTAGCTCATTGACCATAACAGGAGCTCGGTTGTATTTTATGAAATTCATTTTCCATGATTGGTCAGATAATCTCTGCCTGAAGATTCTGGACAACATCAAGCCTGCCATGACCAAAGGATATTCGAAGCTGATCATCGAAGACTTCATTATTCCTGATAAGGGCTGTTCACTGCTGCCAGCCATGTGGGATTTGGAAATGATGGCATTCCTCAGTGCCATTGAGCGCAGCAGGACCATGTGGCTGAAGCTCTTGGATGCAGCAGGCTTTGAAGTGGAAGGTTTCTATCCTCCGCCAGGTGATGGTACCGGTATCATTGTTACTAGTTTGAAAGCGTGAGTCATTAGGGTAGCGAGAGCAGGTCTGTGTTATCATAGACACATCCGTGCATCTCATAGCTAGTTGTTATCTCTTGATACGAGACAGTTCTCAAGCCGTTTGAGACGGCGAACCTAAACGAATAGACTCCCAGATCCTCTTTCATCTTTCAGGAGTCGTTCCAGCGATAGCTCAATTTTCCCCTATGGAGATCGTCTGATCCATTGAAAACAGTACAAATCAGGC
Organism: Pseudophaeomoniella oleicola; assembly: GCA_003868215.1. Taxonomy (NCBI): domain Eukaryota; kingdom Fungi; phylum Ascomycota; class Eurotiomycetes; order Phaeomoniellales; family Phaeomoniellaceae; genus Pseudophaeomoniella; species Pseudophaeomoniella oleicola. The sequence continues at coordinate 133,953 of QWDQ01000011.1, read as the reverse complement.
TGTATGGAGAACATAAGTACCCAGTAGTGTTGCCTAATGGAGGTGTTCTTCCCTAATGCGCTCCACAATCGCAATGTGACTTTGGGACAGTGCATATCGATGACATGAAACAATGGCAGCGTGCTAAGATGGACGACGCGTTGAGTTTTCCGAGGGTTTGATCACAATTGCTCCAGAAGACGTCTTCTTCCGAGGGCAGCTAACTTTCTCCATAGCGGTGTCCAGACGACAACCAGAATATATCCGGCACCCCTTTTCCATCAGGTGAATCAATTGCCCTTTTCAAAATGTGCATTCCTTGTTTAGTGACTCTGTGCAAATTTAAGGTGATGGCTGATCCTCCTCTTGCTAGCTCAAGCCAGTGCTGACATACTTTCACGTAAGCGACAGAGGTCAGGATAAGATAATATGTGAATCAAAAGTCACTCAACAATGCCCTAGACATTCGTCTTCGCTGTCCATTGAACATCAAGCAGATCCTTTCCCGACGGCGCCGTGGAACAGCTAGAAATGAGAAAGATTGAAAAAATTCAGAGAAAGAAACGCAATATAGTATGGAAGGATGGACATGAAACAAATTGTAATAGGACGTCGTTGATGAGGTCAACGGGTGGCATCAGTCTATGAACATGGCAGAGGTGAGCGCTTGAGAGCAATTGCAGAATATCAGAATATGAAGAATGAATGGAAGAAAGAGGAACGGTTGGCATCCCTTCAACACGGACTCATCTTCAACGAGGAAGTTAGAATTGCCAAGCGGAACATGTTAAGATATCAGCACCTCAACTTAACTCTCCCCACTATCAGTTTACTCATGAGGTTCAGATCATGTCCTTTACAACAGCGTGAGTGAGATGGTGAAGCCAGAAACAGACCGACGGATGTTGAATCTCGGTATGGGAGGCTTCCTCCCTCTTCCATATGTGCTTAGAAGCATACGTTCATCCGTATTCCTTTACTCCAACACAGTAAGTGAATAAACACGGTGGCACTCAAGTGTCATTGACAGAATCCCACTGATTATTATCTGCGCTGGTGTTTATTCTTTGGTTCAATCTCTTCTCCTCTCTCTGCAGTGATAACCCTGAGACACAATCCAGAGTCACTTAAAGTCCATCCAACCACAATAGCGGCATTGTCTGGCTGTTGCTGCTCATACCAACATGGTTGATTCTGGGGACAAAATGGATGATATGTATACCACCGATGACACCGACGACAACAATTATGAAGCAGGACTGCCCAGAACATGGACCGAAGCTACAAAATTGTACACAGAGAGCAAAAAGTGAGCTTTGTCTTCTTCTTCTGCTAACATATCTCTAACTGGCTGACCACCGTAAGGCTCCTTCAAGATGACACCTACTCTGACCTCACTATCACATGTGGTGACAGAGTCTTCAAATGTCATCGCGCCATTCTCTGCTCTCGGTGCCGCTTCTTTAATGCTTGTTGCAACGGCCACTTTAAGGTATAAAGGAGGCACTTATATTAGCACAACAATGAAAATGAACTAACATGAATGACTATAGGAGGCAACAACGCAAACCATCAACATGCCTGATGATGATCCAGAAGCACTGGAGCTGATGATATGTTATCTCTACACATTTCGCATACCCAAAGCGCTAAAAATCCTGGATCGATTCGACTGGAGCATTTCTAAAGCTATCTCTTTCTACGAAATATGCGACAAATATGGACTGGAAGAGGCAAGCAAGGAGGTATACGACATGCTCTTATCCGAGACGAAGAAGTCCTTTTCCCTCTTGAATGAAGAGCCGATTCATACGGCCCAGGGGTTCGCCGCTCTTGCCTTCGCAGACAGGAGTGTATCCGAATTGGTCAGCACTGTCCTGGGGAATGACCACCCGGGTCTGAACATATTTTGCAAAGCTATCTTGGAGGAGCTGAAGAAGAGCCGCAGAGCACTGGAAATGCCCAAGTTAAAAGCAATGTTGGACTCACTTCCGAAGGTTAAACAGACGCTCTTTGGACACCTGATTCATGAACTGTTAGGCAGGGAAGAGCGAGAGGAACTTGGACAAAACACCGGGGGAAATGCCTGCGGGTGGGGATGCGAGGGAGAGGACGAGGAATAGGACCCAAATCAAAGCCCGTAAACAATTCACACGGCAGACCACAAGCTCGACGCCTATCTGTCTTGCAAAACCCCCTTATGAACCCAAGTTATCAACGACAGAGTCAGTAGGAAGAAAGCTCTTCCAAAACAAAGAGAAAAATAATAATCAGTACTTGCATACATTCATAGAATCAATCTCTCCCATTCCCAAAAGTCCTCAATATCTCTTATTCAGCCCTCATACCTACCTTAAATAAAAGCACATACCCTTTCTAATCTCCAAAAAAAAGAGCAGAACAGCGCGAATAAAAGAATTGAGAGGAGCTTTGGGAGAGGACGGTGGGGAGATTGAAAAGGAGACTGTTGTAACTCATATTCAGGTATATACATATTTAGGGGAAGAAAAAGGATGGATATCAAATTTTGGAGTTTTTTTTGAGCGTCAACAACGTGGTAGAGGGATGGGAGGATGAAGGGAAAGGAGGAAAAGAGACAGAGAGGGGTGGATTAGCTGGCGATGGTGACGGTTGGATGCAAGGTAGGTCAACCGGTCAACCGGATCGAGGTCCGATGTGAAATCTGTTGCAACGTCTGATGTATTATTTTCGTTCTTGGAATGTAGGGGGAGGGTATTATGATTTATATTATATGTATGTAGGTAGGTAGGTAGTATATACGGTCTGCGTATGAAGAACAAGACTACCCCTCAATACATGATGCACAGCCACAAGCCCATGCTTTTTTAGGTTCTGAAAGAAATTCAACGCGCTTAGAAATGATCTGTTGTGTGCCCTGTAGGACCCTGTGAGGTATCTGCCCGGGGTAGTCAGCAAACAAATCATGTATTCAAGCACTGGGCACACTCACAGTCTGTTGTTACAAATGCCCGATCCACTTCGCTCAACCCCTCGGCACAGTACTGGAGAGTCTCGCTGACATCATGGCAATAATGTAGGGGCGTCTTCGCGTCGAAGAGCACGTCGTACTCTGCCCAAATACCATCACCTGCGTGGTACGCTGTTATGGATTTGAAACCGTTGACCACAGGTCCAAAACGATAGGCAAGGAATGTAAGCTTCCGGTGTGTTTCCACATTCGCAGCTGAACCGGTTAGGCGGAACAGGTTGATGAAGAATGTCTCCGACCAGTCGTAGATGATGAAAAGTGATAAAAGGAGAGCACCCACTGCAATAGGTTAGCAAAGTATCAGAGTGATTGAGAGGAAGCTTACCTGGATCTAGCCACCAGACGTTTGCGTGGTAACCTATCAGCGGGAAAAGCAGGGATAGCGTGTTGAAGAAGACATCTGTTTTGCAGTCCTGAGCCAGGGCCTGATTCGATTTAGCAAGCGGACGACCAGGTCAGATAATTGGGACGCACCTGAACCTGGGTGGTTTTTATCCTCGCGCATCCGATCCAAATAAGGCCTTTCAGACCAACCGTAGCAGCCATGGACCCAATGGCAACTGCGGGAAGCTGCATGGCGTTGTGAGGCGCGCTGGGCAACAGTTTCTCCACAGACTCCTTCAAGATCTGCAAGAACGAAATAACCATGATGACTGAGAACACCAGTATACCTAACGGTTCCAGACGTCGCCTTCCAACTGGAAAACGTGCCGCCAAGCTCTTAAGGCGCCATTGTACTATCCTATTGGTACTCCAAACAATGAGCGTGCAGAGGAGATCCAATGCCGAGTCGACAAGCGAAGCTATCAGCGAGAGGGACGAAGACCGTATGCTGGCAATGCCCTTCGCCACGAGAAGCAATACGTTGGCCACAACATTGATATTTATCGCCCATCTGGCGTTTCTATTGGCTTTAGTTCTTTCTGCCCTGGTGTCATCGGGTAGGAGCTCATCAATGTGTCCATCCACATCCTGTAAGGCTCCAGCGCGCTCCGCGATACCGTCGCCGTCGTGGTCTGGATCCATACTGTCGAGGATGTCGTCGGCCATGGTGCGCACCAGAGTATCGACCTCGACCCAGTCGTCTATCATCGAGTTCTGCTTTTCGTAGAACTGGCGCAACGCTTTGTTGTCAATCTTCTTCAGCGCATCCGTGCTGACCCTGTACTTCATAAAGTCTGTGGACTTCACGCCCTCGATGAGTTTCTCTTTAAGGTCGATCTTCTCCTTCTGGTCCACGGCCAATTGGATGGCATCTCTGAATCGACCAAATCGCCTGGGACCGTAGCCGTCCGGTCCGCTTTCTAAGTCTCCATTGGCATGGCCATTAGGCGGGTAATGCGACGGTTCGGTCTTCTTCTTCGGCTCTTGCTGGAATTGGCGCTTCCCCATGGCTGTTGGCTCTATACCGCGGTGGCATAGAGTGACATATGTAAGGGCTTCTAGATTGCACAATGGACACTCGGTGACATGGTGACCGCAAAAGACAACATCAGTTGAGGAGAGAATCTCTGGACGTTGAGGAAGTTGTAGCATCGCAAACATAAACCTGGCAGCGTTGGTGACGACATTTCCATCTCCACAAACCTATTTTGGGCAACGGGAACCTGACGCGTAAGTTCCATAGCTTCAGGAGAGTTTACCTGGGGAACCTCAACCTTTGCCTTTGTCTCCTTGACAGATAATTCCATTGCTCTGAACATATTTTATAATGGATGCTTCTGCTGAGAAAGAAGAGTGGTATACACCTTATACTCGTTCACTGGTATCGTGTTCCTCTCAGCAGTCTGCGAGTTGAACGTGCCCACTGCGATCAGCCTTCGCCGAGCTCCGACGAGCCGAAATCTGTATCCTCAGCATACTACGTAGTATACTACGGAGTAATCCAGTTATCATACTACGATCTCACTATCAAATTCACTCCCCACATGGCTCTTGCGGCATGCAGTTCGTAACATACAAGTGCTAACAGCAGCTACGCCTTCAAGAGGGATGCACTTCGTTGTGATCTCGCTCGAGCAGCCAATGGTGATGCAAACTTGTACGATGCGAGGGTTCGGGACGCAATTAGCTCTGGAATACTACTAATTATGTAGTACGTAGGTACGAAAGCTTATGCGTTGCTTATATGCGATTGACTTTAGGGGCGCTTATTACGTAGTAAACTCGGTTTCGCAATAGTAACAGTTCATGCTTCATCACGTCGCTGCTATCGTAGGATCAACTGGCTGCAGTAGGAATTGTCCTTGGGTCTCGAGATGATTGAATGTTCATGTTTATTCTGGGATGAGGAATACTTCGTAGAGAAGGTAGGATTGGGGTGATTGATTGAGGAGATTAGGGATGCCTTACTACGTAGTACACATCAAGGAGATCGAAACGTGACTCCGTGAAACGTACTAATCACAAGGCCACCGTTTACCTGCAAGAACATTCGACACACGACACACGACATACGACATACGGCATCTTCGTCATTCAAAGTTGGCGGTGCATATATGCTAGCCAACATCTCAGCTGAAGATTCACGCGTCGAAATACCAACAAACGGAATGACTGTTTGACACAGCGAAAGAGTTCATAGAGCAGGTATGGGTGTATCATGTCGTCTTCGCTAGTCACTGTCACCAAACGACACGGCGGTTGATTGCGTGATGTACGTACCCTTTCATACTGCTGGAGGTGTTGCTGCTGTGTCAAATCGCCAATTCGCCAGCCGTTCAGCTGACCTCGAAAATTTGCCTTTCAAATAAAGAAACATGTCTGGTTCACATCAACCGTAAGCACTACTTCTCTATTACCTTTGAGTTCTCATGATCGTGAACTCAAAAGCTGGCTTCACTCCTACCTTATGACTGTAGTATTTTCTCCGGCCATCAGTCAAAGACCACCTCTCTCGAAAGCATTTCAAGGGCCTCAAATCATCTGGATGCTTTGTGTCTGTCCGAACCAGCAGCCTTCTGTCAATTTCCTATTTTCACCGAGGACGAATTTGCATTTGAAGAATTTTCATTCTCCCCAATATTCCCGCTTATCTCTGACTCTAACAGACAGGCCAAGATCACGGCATCGGCCGCGGCATGTGCGAATGTGGAATTTGATTCGAACTACCTATGCTTGTCTGCTGTAAGTGGTGAACATCTACATTAGGCTACTCGAGACAGAGGCGTTCTCTGATCTCACTATCAAGTGCAGGAGCTGGACGTGGAACTGTCATGAAGCTATTGTTGCTCCCGGATGGGAGTTCTTTGCTGCGTGTCTGAGAATTGTGTGTCGGGTGAGTTCACATTTCGTTAAGATCGTGGTGCGTTTGGAAGTGTATGTACTGACTGGGAATTTAGGAGTCTACATCAAGTACTATTGATCTGAAAGACGACGATCCGGACGCTGTCGATCGCTTGCTTCGATATATCTATACGCTTAAGGTCACTTCATCAGACGTCTTTAAAAGTACGTTGGTAGAGACACATGAGCTCTTCAGGGCTGCTAAGAAGTACAGCTTATCGAACTTGGAACGTGTATGTCTGGCACTTCTCGACTTCAGACTTGATCCGTACCAAAGGAAGACCCACCAGCACCAAGAGCAACGAATTAAGCAGGCCTTGGAGCTCATGGTGGCTCTTGGTAGAGAAGACCCCCTGGGCCTAGAGGAAAGGCCCTAAAGCTATTCTTTTGGAATGGTGACATCCTCAAAGGCTTCGTTACTCCCCAAATCGTTGCAGACCGCCCCTCAAAATTTATGCAGCAGCTTCTGCAAGCTTCGCTGGAGAACTGTATCGAGAACAAGAAAGGTATCTAGGCAGTGTGCTCTTCAGCTGAACCAAAGAGCAAAAGGCCGGAGGCACCCGAGGGAGGGTTCTCTCTTGCACAAGGGCTCAATGATGGCCACGAAATACAATCATAAGAAGATGTTCCTCCAAGAAGAGGTAGACTTGGCTGGTGAACGATCCGAGGCGGCTGTGACGAGGGTATGGACTTGAGTACTGTAGAGACAGCTCATTGACTTGAAACTCCACCATCTGAGAATACGTACATACCTTAGTACTTCTCAAAGCCGTTTGCCGAGGAAGTTATGCGAGAAGCCTGAAATTGCTCGGATGGCGCCACGGTCGATGTATACCAACATGTACTTCCTACAGTGTTGGATGCAGGGTAGACGTGCTTGGACTTGGCTTTCGAGTCAAGAGGACAATCGCACGGTAGATCCCTCTTTGCCACTTTGTCCGGCCGTGTATGCGGTGTACGAAGACTATGAATAGGATTAGGGAGAGATGAACGCTTGATCACAAAACATGCCTATCATGGAGAGAAGGTGGAGGGTAGAGATTGTAACTGTATCATAGTAGATGCGTGATATCAGCAGCAGATCAATCAATCAAGGTTTGCCCCGTCTCCATACTATCGTAGTCTTATGATCTACTACGTAGTATGACTACCTAGGTATGCACTCAAGCGGCAGACTCTGCCCTGTCGACACGTCCGAAATGAGTGGCATCAACCGGAGGACATTTTACGCATTGGAGCGAAAACGAAGCGAAAGTGTAATGCTCGGATCTTGAAGAGTCGGCAAATCAATTGTTCCTCGTCCGTCCGCAGCGGGACTTTTAACTAAATTAGCGAGCAACGGTGGCAACGCGTCGGAACGGATTATGGATAAGACTCTAGGTAACGTTACTTCTCCTGCTTTTTTGACGTGGTTACTAATTATTACTATATACGTACAATGTACAGCAGGGGACAAGGGTCCTTCTGGTTGACTACGCACAGCAATGTTTCCCACGTAGTAGATCCTGCATTGTCGCCCTTCGCATACGCGCACAATGTCACCGTACATATATCATTCCTGAATTCCCATCAGGGTCGACATCCAGAACTTCACCTCTTGACCGTTCTACCTCTGTATCGTCAGCTTCTTCTTGTCACCTCAATATGGCAAATCCAGAACCTGCCCCCCAGGCTCCTGCGGCCTTACACGCTGATGAAGATGTACGTAGGCCGAGGCTCCCAAAAGCCAGTTTGTGACGGCCAATATTTACGACTAGAGTATAGGAGTCCCTAGAAACAGACTCTAGTTTAGGTGAAGATGTCGAGTCAGTCTGGAATCCCCATTGAGTCGATACGTTTGGCAAGCCAACGGTCTGACGCCTTGATAGGAGCTATACCAGTTCGTTAAAGTCCAGCTTATTGGAAAGTATTGAGGAAAATGGCCGAGGGTATCACAAATATAAACAAGGAAGTTCGTGCCACCTATGACAGTCTCGACCGTCTTAATCACAGTGGCTGATAGTCTGTTTACTTATAGAATATGTCGTTCCTAACGATGAGGTGAGTCCAGGAAGGATCTATAGAAACAATACCCCGATGCATGGCCCATTGACATGGCTAAAACCTTCTTAGGACGAAATGAACCGACTAGGTACAGTTCTTCCACGTATTGCTGGAGGGACCCAAGCAACTTAGTAGTATCCTGGCTGACTCACCTTCTATACAGATCTACAACATCACCTCTACTTGCTGACCACAAAAGGCCGATTGCATCTCGCACCTATACCTGAGTCGGTTGGCACTGTACTCGACGTAGGAACAGGAACTGGAGTATGGGCGATTGAATTTGGTATTATTGGCATCAACCACAATTCTCCCGCAAGCTACTGCAGCAACGATTTCTGACAAAACTTACAGCCGACCAATACCCAGACACACAAGTCATTGGAGTTGATCTGAGCGCGATGCAACCTTCATTGTAAGTACTATGCTTGCTCAGCCTCGCTCCGTTTACAGTGCAGAAACTGAGAAGGCACACAAGGGTTCCGACGAATCTTAAGTTTGAGATCGACGACGTCGAGGAACAATGGACTTACCCTCACAAATTCGATTATATCCACTCCCGCGGGATGCTAGGAGCTCTGAAGGATTGGCCTGCCTTTATAAAACAATGCTTTGAGTAATGAGCCCCTATCCCCACAATCATCAAGAGAGCGCTGTCTTCAGCATCACCTACTCTAACATTCCTTGGACAGTGCCTTGGAGCCTGGTGCCTATCTCGAACTTCAAGAAGCCAGTCTCCCCGCCAAAGCAGATGACGATTCCTATCCTGGCACATGCGAATACCACCGCTGGAATGAGCTCATGCTGTCGGCCGCCGACAAGATCAGCCGCTCCCTCTCTACAGCCCCAAATATCAAACAGTTTATGATCGACGCCGGCTTTACCAACGTTAACGAAACGGTCTACAAATGGCCAACCAATAAATGGCCCAAAGATCCGGACATGAAGGAACTTGGGACATGGCAATTAGTGAATCTGATGGAAGGTCTGCATGGTTTTAGTGTCGCACTTTTCACGAGGGTCCTCGGTATGTCAGTCTCGGAGCTTGAGGTCATGCTGGCCAGTGTGAGGAACGAGATAAGGGATCCGAAATACCATACCTATTGGCCTGTGTAAGTTCGCGTGATGTATAACTACTTTCGGGAGTTAGCTAACTAGGAGACTTCAGTTATTATGTCTACGGACAAAAGCCAGAAAACTAGGGAATCAAAAATACGGGAGAAGGGTGAAGGAAAGGGTAACACGGTAAGGCAAAGAAGTATAAGACATGACCGATGACGATGATGATCACGAAAATAACAACAAGAAGAACAACAACAAGCATGAAAAATGACAAAGGAAAAGAATGAAAGAACCCCCAAGATTCGAAAATCCCTTACCAACTTACCTTGGTATAAAAGAATCCACCTTAGGAAAACATAACATAAATAATCTCCTTATTTTCAAGTAACCATTACTCGCTCAATGTACTAGTCAGCCTTTCACTTACCTTCTACCTACCCTATCTGTAGCATAACGACATCCTACATCTTCCCCCCTCCCCCATACTGTGGTCTGTCTCTGTCTCTTCGTCTTCGTTTCGCTTTGTTTTTTGTTTTTTTTTTTGGCTTTTATTTGCACGCGAGGGTTAACGGGTGGTGGATATGATGTGATAGGTATGGTATTAAAGCTATTGGAATTGCTAGAGGAAGTTAGGGAGAGAGGAGAAGAGGAGGGGAACAAGTAAGATGATTTGTACCGTGAAAGTGCATACTAGCTACGACCACTATATTCCCCACCTACCTACCAAGTACCGGCTGGGTACATACGACGAGCATCGGAGATTTTTAATTAAGTCCACTCATTCCACTTAAATCACCGCCCGCCCGCCCCGACCCATCATTTCAACCTCGTCTCCAACATCACCGTCTGCCCTACCCCAGACTCCCACACCTTGTCCAACTTCAATCCGACCGCCTCGAAGATGTCCTCGAACTCCTTCAGCGTCTTCTCCTTGCCGCCGATGGAGAGCAGCGAGAAGTCGAGCCAGTACAGGTCGGCGGCGGCGCCGTCGGCGTCGGTGAGCGCGGGTACGAGCATGTCGCAGACGATAAGGCGGGAGTCGGCGGTCATGGCGGAGACGGTGTTACGGAGGATGGTGATGCAGTCGGGGGCGTAGAAGTCATGGAGGAGGCGACGGAGGAAGTAGATGTGGGCGTCTGGTGGGAGGTGTCAGTTCGTGGGATCTTGGAAAGGGTAGGGGTGAAACAAGGTGAGATTGAGAGAGATTTAAGGTAAGATTAATGAGATAGGGATACGTTCACGCACTTCTGACCGGCTGGGGTGTGAATGCGTCATGGGACATCTTTTCTATACCAGGAACATCCTCTGCCGTCAATGAATTGATAACGATAGGAAGATCTTGCAGGATCATCTTCGCCCCGAATCCGTTGGGGCATTCTGTTTGTATGGCTTTCAACGCTTGGCCTTTACCACCACCGATGTCGACGATGAACGGTCGTGACGGATCTGCCTCGACTTGTTCTTTCATCGAGGCGAAAGGGAACATTCCGAGGATGGGCATGTTCTTGTCCATCTGCGATAAGGTGGTGTTCCATATCAGACGCGTTTCCTGATCCAGGTTGATCACGTCGTAGTATGTCATACCTTCCTTGCCACGAGAGAACGCGAACGGTGTCTTCTTCGGGTCGTAGAGGTCTTCGGGTTTATGTGTCTTGAAGTATTCAGGGAACATGGGCCAACATTTGGCGAAGTCCATGGTTACATGGAAGACAGGATATAGTCCTTGGGGCAAGTAAGTCAAGGACTTTGCGTTGTGCGTATAGGTGTCCGGCGCCGTCTCCTTTGCAAATCCGCTGGCAAGGATCATACGCATGGCTCGAGTGATGGCAGACTCGTCCACGTTGACCGCGGCTGCCAGCTCTTTCGCCGTGATGGTGCCATCGACGGGAATCTTTTCCAATGCCTCGAGGCGGCATAACATGTACAGAGCGCTCGTGACGCCGATTATCTCAAGTTGTTTCATTATCACGTCATATGGCTCCTCAAGGGCGTCCCGGACTCTGTCAGTCTGTTTCAGCAGGGAGAGATGTTTGGCGGTGTTGGTTTTGTAGCTCTTCAAGGCGTCGACCAATGCCTCGGCCTCCTTGAGGGCCTTATCTATATCCGCCATGGTCTCGTGTTGCTGTAGTGCTTTGTAAATCTATAACATGAAAGACGAAGGCCAAAGAGCACAGTGCGAAGCAGGTGACAAGGCAGACAATAGATGGAAAATATGTGCCGGCACAGTAACTGATCTTGGATTGCAATGATACGCAACATCGCTGGGAGGACGCGGACATGCATTGCCCCGCACTAGCTGCACTGGGAATTTCTTCAAGAAGATCCTTGCTCCTGTCTACTACATCTCTTGTATCCTATGTCTCTACAGCAATGGACATCTCGTACAGGACAGTCTTGACAGCAGTTGAATGTTTTCGAAACCTCCTACGGGATGAACAGATGAATGATCTGTAGTGTGCAGCTAACAGTTCAAAGTTACCCGTTACTTTGGGACAATGAGAGTTGCCAGGGAACAGCAAAAACCACATCAACTTTCCCGGCAGACAGCGTTATTTTCCCAGAGTGGTATCACCGTATACAGTGAACGGAGCTTCGAGAAGAGCTGGAGACGAATAAAGGTGGCAGAGACCAAAAGGTGGTACTGATTAGTGATGCGACGCTACCACACGTAGATTCCCCAGAGATCCACCACGCAACGCGCCGTTTGGGATCCGGCTCAGCAACTAACTTATACCTTAGACCATCGAGTTTCTTTAGGCAATGATCCACCGTAACGGCTGATGAGACAGCTAACTGCCAAACGATCCGCTTCTATCCTACCAGGGCATTTGTGAGGACAAACTGCCGTGATTTTAGGTCGACAGGACGACAAACTCGTTGTGTGCCGGATGAACAGTACAGGAAGAGGGTTAACCATTCTGGACAGACTATCACAGAGCACATCCCGACTGTCCATTGCTGAACAAACTACACCTCCACATATCCTACCGTGTTCCTAACAATCGGGGTACACTCGTCGTCGCTGAGCTGCATAGTATTCTCTCAACTACCTGCTTGATCTTTTCTATCGACCGCCTTCAATTTCTCAAACTCCTTCATTCCGAACATGAATTTTCCCGCGGGTAATGTACTCCTGATTGTCTTCTCCGCGTACACTCTCATTTCCTGTTCGTACATTCGTAATGCCTCTGGTTCTACGGCGTTGTCTTGAAGCATCTGTGCAAGGACCTTGGCATCCTGTAGTGCAGTGGTCGCTCCCGCCGCCGCTGTTGGAGCCATCGCATGGATAGCGTCGCCGATGAGCGTGATCCTGCTATGGGGATCCCACGCTGGAATCTCAGGCTGAGCTGTCACGATTCGGATAAATGATGTCTGCGCCATGGCCTTTTCTGTGAAAAGGGGAAGCAAAGAAGGGTGCCAGTGCGATGTTACTTTGCGCGCGAGGTCTCCGGCGGCTGTACTGTCATCGGTGTCGACTAGCTCAGTGTCTGGAGTGTCGTGATTGAGGAACATACCCCAATAGATATAATCATCGGGAAGCGGAACGGGAGGATCAGCCCTGTTGAAGTGCATTGGCTCTAAGAGAAAGTTGATCCTGCCAGGGTTGTCGGGCCCATCACTTCGTTCGTGAATGAGTGTGAGACCACCCCGCTCAAGCACGGATCTTGGAAAGTGCTCGAAAAGGTCAGCTGTCAAGTCGGTCTTCCCGAAAGCCATCCTTCCTCCAGTATCGAAGAGCTGATGGCCTGGGAGTAGTTGCCTTCGTATTTTAGACCACGTTCCGTCGGCGCCGACAAGAACAGAGCCTTTGACCATGGTTCCATCACGAAATGTTACATTCACTGTCTCGGCTGTGGTGTCGTAACCTGTGAATTCTTTGCCGAATTCGATATATTGCTCTAGACCCAGGCAGAGAATACTCCTCAGCACGCTTCTGTCTGCATTGATTGGAGGTTCCCCGTCTGAAGTTTGCATTGGCATCTTTGACGGAAAGCCGTTAACACGCGCAGCCGCGACTTGTTCACCACTCAGGGCATCCAGCAGCGATGATGGTGAAGGATGGCTGCCATTCACTTCCGGACAACATTCTGTCAGAGTTTGAAACGTTGCCAGATCCAGATTCTGTCGAAGAGCGTCTATCCCCGGCCCTGAGATGCGTAAGCGGTAACCTTGAGCCCGAAGATTCAACGCGACGTCTCGTTCGTAGAGCCGGAATCTGATCCCCGCTTTGAGCAGACCTTGTGCAAGCGTGAGCCCAGAGACACCTGCACCAATTATGATGATAGGCAATGGATCCGACATTGTTTTCAGGTCGTTATGTCTACAATTGCTTCAGCTTGATAATATCGACAAAGAAAGAAAGCAAATATTGTTACAGCGCGGATGTCCCATATCTTATATAGACAGGTTTCTGCATATGCTGAGATGCGAAACGTACATAAATCCATTCATACTCTTCACTGGCCCATGCTGATTGGCCATACATTACCGTGGCTTGCATCTTAGACCTCCGGAGACTTTGTCTCTACCTTGGTAGGTACATTACCCCGCAAAAAGAAAAGAAAAAAGAAAAGAATTACCTGGGGCCTAATTCCTGGACCGATAGGTACAACAGACGAAAGGTGAGAAAATATCTGGCCTTCTCGTCACCATCCCGGATACATGACGAGACGAGTATTTCTCATACTCTGCCAACCCTTCATTTTGATCTGGTATCCTCCTCCTATATGCAGAAATTCAGCCCTCCTCAATTTCTCAGCCTCCTTTCTTCCCGTTCTTTCCTCCAAAGCCCCCATAGGCAATTGATCCGATCTTCTCCCCCCCCCATCGGAAGTATATCAAGTGAGCTAAAAGAGAACAGGAAAGGTTTACTTTACCGTAGCTTGTCTTTTGATGTGTTGGAGGTTTTGCGTTTTCATTCATCTTTAACTGGCTATTTCTCGCTTTTCTCCTTTTTTTCGTGGACGTGAAGGATGAAGAGAGAGAGAGGGAGAGGGAGAGAGATAGTTGCATAGGAAGGAAGGATGGAAGGATGGAAGGAAAGAGGATGTGTGAGCGGGCATGAAATGTAGGTAGTGTAGTGAGTAGCAGTGTACATGTAATGGTAGATATACAATGGATGAATACAAGTGGCACACAGATCAGTACTGGCAGTGTTCAAAGTCTTCTTTGCATGGATAGCTAGAATAAATAGCAGCTAAATGAGGATGTGAAATACAGCAAAAAGCAGAGCCTATCCCATCCCAGATTTTGTTTATTGTTAGCTTGAGAGAAGAACCAACCTCGATGTAAGTAGGGCGTTGCAAGTAGCTGATCCATAACTCATCTTGTGTGCTCTGAGGCTATTTTACCACTGATATATGAGTTCAATTTTCTTTGATTTGATTCCAAAGCCCGTGGATGCTCCCAGCAGTAGCACAGAAATTATGGATATTATCACGAAAGGAAGCTCTGAGTTTTTGATCTTCAGTCCCCCATTTTTAGTGCATCTGGTGCAATCAGTCATTCTGTAGAGACCCCTTCGCAGAAGTCGCTCCTCTCCACAACCTCTCGACCATTGTCTAAGGCTTGCTGCTACATTTACATTTCTCATGCATTTTATCGAGAAGACAGCGTGCGAATTGTGATGTCTTCTCAAGTAGAGCATCGAACTGGTCGTCTTCGAGCAGATGGCCCACATTCTGACAGGCTGCATCGATAACAGCATCCTGCAGTTCCTCGGAACCTCTGCCCTCGAGCACCCAGACCTGTTGTAATAAGTGGACATAGCTCTTTTCCCCAACGTCATCTTTCAGTGCTCGAGTTAAACGTTTGGCTGCTAGCTTTCTTAGGAAATCCAAGCTGTATCGTTCAGCGATCTTGAAGATGCCTATAGCTACTTCCCACGAAGTAGTTGGCGGGTAGACTTTCAGCTTGGTCATACTTGTGGCTGCGTTGTCATCGGATCTGTCTCCAAGGCTACCTGCGTCCTTCTGTCCCGCTTTCTCAAGATCAGACTTGGATATGGAACCGTCCGTAGTTGGCACAGTATTGGACGCTCCGGGGTTTTCAGGTAGGAGACCTTGTGCCTTCAGGGTACGGTATTTTGGGTAGGAAGACGTGTAGATGTATATCAGCAGTGCCTCAATAGCCCAGGGCTCCTCCTTCTCCCAGTTGAGAGTCTTCGATATTGCCTCCTGGTTTAAGGCATCAGTGTAGGTAGATAATAGTTTGGAAGTACATACTTGAAATTGGCCATTGAATACTCGCTTGAAATATTCGCAGCGACGGCAAACAACGGCCTGGTGCAAGTTCCATTCAAGCCCCTGGCATTTGATCTTGCAGTCCGTCTTCTCTTCAGCAAGTAACATCCTAATCAGCTCGTCAGAAATGAATTTGCTAGAAGAGAATTTGAGCTATTCCACGAACTGAAGCTGAGCATCAATACTTATTCGATGGCATAGTACCTGCTCAGAGTCTACCTCCATCACATCCGAGTCGGCGCTCTGCAGGGCACCTTTGACTTTCTTGGGAGGCATGATGAAGTTCCTCAGATCGCGTGCTTGCCGGCAATACAGCTGTGAAGTATAAGTGAGTTTGAGGGAAGGAGACAAGGTGAAGTCGTAGAATATGCTAAGAGGAAGAAGACGAACTTAGATTAGTCAAGCCTCAAAGACTTTGGAAGACACCGAGAAAGATGATGAGACAACGAAGATAGAGCAGACTGCGGACGGGCTCGGAGCAGCGGACTTGCAAAGGTGAATCTTCGAGAGTGTAGATAAATGAAGCGACAAGCTGAGACCGAATCTCTCAGGCCTTGATCAAGGTGAAAAGGCAATGAAAATCTACAAAGAACCGGTCACAGAAGATGATCCTCTTGGACATACACGAAGGGTAGCCTCGTCGATTTGAAATCATCCGAGTCTCATCTACCTTCTCGCGATGTTGTCTGATATCGATGGTCCTTACCGAGCGGTATGATCGGTACCCAGACCTCTGTTACTCCCGAACTTCGAAGAATTTTCGTACCTTTCAAGAATCTCGGAGGCAAAGGTTCTTATCGCAGCTTGATGTCAGCACATCCATCTCTGCATTCTAGAGTGAATAGTGAATCGTTATAGTCAGCAATGATTCTTGTCTACGAGTGCATGAAGTGCTTCAATAAGTCTAGCCTGCTAGGACGGAGAAAAAAGAGCAATCACATGTTTACAGTAACGGAACCCGCGCCCATATATTACCGATATGAAGATCATTTCCCTTTTGTTGAATTTGACCATCTAATACCATCGATCGACTACGTCTTCATAACGTCAAATGAAAGACGCGCATATATATCTGCCACAGAGTTCACTCTGAAGTATTGTGAATGGCAATGAACCCTGTTTAGAGGTAGGTTTTTCTTTCTAATATCCTGCGGCTTAAAGTGAATGTCATATTTCCTGTCCTGAAGACTTCTCGGTATCGCCAGTGATGTCGGAGATGAATGCGCTGCTTATTGAAGAGTACGGCGATGTCGACAAATTGATTGCGAAGACAGTCCCGAAACCAGGGGATCCGCAGGGCCATGACATACTCGTCAAGGTCAAGGGAGCTTCGGTCAATCCGGTCGACATCAAGGTCCGAGGTGGTGTCTACGATGACTACCCAGATTACTACGATCGGGTACCCCGGCCATATCAAATCATCGGGTTCGATGGTGCAGGTACTGTAGAAAAGACTGGACCTGCAGTTCAGAAGTTCAAACCTGGTGATGATGTATACTATTCCGGTTCTCCCGTACGGCATGGAAGCAATGCTGAGTATCAGCTCGTCGACTCAAGGAGTGCTGCTAAGAAGCCTAAGTCGCTGGATTACGTGGAGTCGGCTGCGCTGCCGTTGACATATATAACAGCATACGAGGCCCTCGTTGAGCGAATGGAGATCAAGAAAGGAGAAGAGGCCGCCATCCTGATCATCAATGGAGCAGGAGGTCAGTCACTGAACATGCATCAATCAGACAGCACTGATAACTACTCTAGGTGTCGGATCTGTTGCTTCACAGATCGCCCGTACCATCCTCGCCCTTCCAGAAGTCATCACCACAGCATCAAGGCCGGAAACTCAGTCCTTTAGTAGAGACATGGGGGCAACCCATATTGTCAATCACCGAGAAGACATCGAGCCTCAACTGCAAGGTCTCAAACTCAAATATCCGCTGAAGTATATCTTCATAACACGCAACACGGATGACTACCTCGGAACATGTGCTTCTGTTATTGCGCCATTCGGGAAGATTTGCAGCATCGTTCAAGGTAAAGTCGAGATGTATGGTACCGAGTGCATGGCCAAATCGGTTGCCTATATCTGGGAGCTATTGGGTACCAAACCTTACTATGGTGTGGAGCTCGACTCGCACGGGAAAATATTGGAAGAGCTGTCACAGTTGATCGACGAGGGGAAGATCAAGTGCCATCTGACGAAGAGATTCAGGCTGGATCTAGAAGGGCTGAAAGCCGGGCATAAGGCGGTGGAGAGCGGCGGAAGCATGGGAAAGAACGGATTGGGCGTCGATGTAAGAAGCGAAAGCGGACAGGTGTCCAGCTTACCTTTCACTTGAACATTGACCTGCTAGCTTTTTGCATAAGGGAATCGAATTCCTGATTAGCCACAGTATTGGCAATCCTGGCGAGCCGTTATTCCAATGGTCATATAGCTTTCATGATATTTGCCACGATTTCAGCGATCTGCTTTCCTTCTTCCCACACCACGTTATGGTCCCCCGTAACAGAGACCTCCTTCACATCTACGCTTCCATCTATTGCGCTCAAACTGTGTAGAAGACCCCCGGCCTGATTGTAGGGAACCAGGGTATCCTCCTTGCTTTGACCTACCACAATCGTCTTCACACCTTGTTCCTTGATCCCGTTCCAGTCTGGTGTATACGTAGGACTGACGTCGTTCCATACCTCTCGATCGTCGCCGAAAGCACCTATAATAAATTCTGCGTATAGGGCTCGCCACCTTTCGTGATCTGGCCCAGCATCATCCACCAAGCCCGGCAAATCATAGAGTCCGTTCAAGCCGACAACTGCGCGAGGCTTCACGACGTCAGTCTCCACAAGGATACTCCAGTGTTTTGGGTCCATGAGGACTTGAAAAGCCAGGGTAGCACCGCAACTATGTCCCAGTAGAACGTAGTCGCTTCCGAAACCAGCGAGTTTCTGCAAGTATGTCAGAGCTGATAGAACATCCTTGATGTGGTCTGGGTGCCGAGCTTTGCGACTTGGATCCTCAGATGGATGATTGGGGTGGGGGGATAAGGAGTAATTTATAGATGCTATGCCAGCAATAGTGTCCTTTGTCCCGTTGTCATCAAGGAGGTAGCTGACAGTGGGGGTGAAAGAGCTTGATGTGACTAAAGGATCCCTCCAAGCCCCACCATGGATGTATATCACCCAGAGACCCTTCCTTTCAGTCAGTGATCTGGGAGGCGTCTCTGACGAAGATGGCACCCAGAGGTCCAACGTCTGGAGCTTGTTGGGAGTTGGGACGAAAGAGACATTCCGTTTGTACCATGCTGGACTGGGGGAGGCTTCTGGATCAGGCGGGAAGCGCTCCCATTCGCCTGCCATGTTCAAGATGTGTTAATGGTGAGAGAAACACAGTCACAGAGTGGCCGTCTGCAGACCTTTCTAGGAACCCTCTACCATTTGTAGTCCTGAGAAGATCCGAAGTTGTATTAGTGAATCAGGTTAAGCGCGGATAAATACAAATGGATTACATAATTATATGTTTATCGATAGGAGCCTTGGCATTGTTACGCCTGATCCTCGTCTTTTTTACGACGCGGTTCACCTTGATCAGATCTGCTCTAATTCAGCACAGCACATCAGATTGCTGTTTAACGACACGTATCGCAGAGTTACAGTATCCATACTCGAAAGTGCAATAATTTTGGTTAAGAGAGGTGCGCCGAGCCTCAGTGCATCGCTGCCGAATGGCATCTCCGCCCAACTTTTTGTCAGTCTGTCGCCGGTGATTAGAGGGGGACTGGGGAATAGAATGGCTATCTGCAGGTATTACCAGCAGGGTACATGTCGATTCGGAGGTATGCTGTCTGTTCTTTTAAAAAAGTTGTTGTTGAAGGTCGTTTGGTTTTGTCAGCCTATTCCCGAGCCTGTCAGAAATGAACACAGAGAAGGCAATGTCGTATGGTGCAAACCAGCACGAGTAACATCATCAAGCGTCAATGTGGAAATGGGTCTGCATAGACTTGTTCAATGGCTGTTAGATGCCCAATTTGAATGATTCAGAAGAGGACAACGATGTTTTAGAAGTACAATGGCAGCTGACCCGTTCCCCAGATAAATGTCGTAACGAACATCCCGGCGCTGGGCGCTCTGGCGACCCCGGGCGTCAACCACAATCACAAAACCCTTTTGGGTTGTTTTCGAGAGGTGGAGGTGCTTCTGAATGTAAGACGAGGACAAACTTTCCTATGCTTCTGACAGGACGAAGTCGTGCCTGGATGAATTCCAGTCAACCTTTACTTTTCTTCCCTCTGTTGTCCCAAGTGTACCGTTCCTGTGGTCGTGTTATCCGTGTATTAGTGGTACACCTTTCTCTAAAACTGTTCTCCATTGCTGCGCCACACCTCATTCCATTCTCTTTTTGCGATCTGTCAGCATGCTGAGAGGCAATCTTCTGGAGAGCAGATTTGCTCCCCCTGGAGCACGACTGCATCAAGGGAGCGATCACGATCTGAAGCAATGGTCCGAACGTGAGTTTCGTCGTTTATTTCATGCATCGATAGTGGCTCTGAGATCAACTTGTCGTTCAACAATGTCGTGTCTCTGGTCTTTTGACAGTTTCTTTTAAGACAAATGATTTTGCATAAAACACAACTGACATGTCCGGCAGCACAGAAAAGTGTACCATCGTAAGCGCTACTCACGTGCCGAACAGACGAGCTCTAAAACTAATGATCTTAAGCTATGGTATCAGGACCTCCGATATCAAAGAAGACCTCACCGCAGGCAAGGGCCGACCTCAGTGGATATTGTCTACGTATGGACCCGGAAGGAATCCCCCGGCTTCTCTCCTCGATGGAAATGAACTTAGCTTCGAGGAGCTCCGCCTGCGGTTCTACGAACTTGCCTCACAAGGAAATCAACAGCAGGCGGATGCTGAAGCAAATGCGCTTTGGGCAAAGGCCGAAGCAGGAATGCAGGATATACTTAATAATATCGACAATGTGCCTAAATTCATCGAGGAAGCGGAGAAGAAGCATCCGAATAGGATAGACTTATGCCAACTTGATGGGACGAAGAATGTAGATCAGGTTAGGCAGGAGCTGCAAAATCAAAACCAGCAAGGTGTTTTAGGTACTGGGGGAAACACTACAGGTTCCAACCCATTCTCACAACCAGCGGGTGCAGCTCCACTTGGGCAGCCTTCAACGACGTTCGGCCAACCATCTTTTGGAAGTACGGCATTCGGCAAGCCTCAACCAGGAGGCTTTGGGCAACCAGCATTTGGGCAGGCCTCGACCTCAAGCCAGACACCAGCATTTGGGCAGCCTTCGCAACCGCAGCAGAACACGGCTTTTGGTCAACCCTCTCAACCTTCATCTTTCGGTAAGCCGGCGTTCGGTCAACCATCACAACCTGCCCAACCAACCCAGACCGCATTTGGACAGGCTGGATTCGGTCAGCCTTCACAGCCTTCAGCATTTGGTCAACCAACTTTCGGTCAACCGTCGGGTCCCACACCATTTGGCCAGCCCTCAGTCCCAGGATTTGGACAGCCATCAGCGCCCGCAACGGCCGCTCCAACACCAGCTTTTGGCCAGCCAAGCCAGCCAAGCACTGGCTTTCTGGGGGCAGCTTCTCAACCTGCAGCCTTTGGACAGACTCCCTTTGGCCAGCCCTCACAGCCTCAAACTACCCAAGCGACAAGTCCTTTTGGCCAAACCCAACCAGCAAGCCAGAGTCCTTTTGCCGCCAAGCCGCCCCAGTCACTACCATTTGGTGCACCTTCCCAGAGCTCGCCTTCTCCTTTTAACGTAGGCGCTGCATCCGGAAATAATCCGTTTGGTCAACCTGCACAATCCAAACCTCAAGCTCAAGCTGCAACCATCTCTCCTGCAACACTCCCAAAGACAAGCACCGGGCAGCCTCATCCTCTCACTGGGAAACCTACTGCCGCCATACATTATACACAAACTCTTTCCCAAACACCACCCACAACAAAGCAGGTCATTGACCCTCTCACCAAACGCCCAAAAAAGATCCTCACCACCTACCGTGGCTGCAAAGTCGTCTACAACAAGGAAGACAAGCCTTGCTACGATCGACCCGACGGCAAAGGCCTGGAAAGGATCTTCTTCCCCGACGGAGAACCGGGTGTCAAACCCGAAGAGGTCGCGGTGGATGATGCAGAGTACTCGGAGCCCGTCGTCAATGCTTACAGAAACCTCTATCAGACTGGGGAATTTGAGAAGGGAGCGCCGATGCCAATGGTGCCACCGAAGCTAGAATGGGGCACATTTGACTTCTGAAAACGGCAATCCGAGTGTATCAGTGCACAATGCGCTCCGGGGTTAGCGAGAGCGATGGTGAATATGCATTCTTATACTGTCTTCCAGCGCGGAGGGACTGCAACGTCAAGGGTTAATGGCCTCAATGAGGCAGTGAGGAAACGTCTCAGTTCTTCATTTCGAATCACGCGAAACTTGTTGGTGGCAGCCAAATTTCTATTCTTATATAGCTATGTGCCTAGCGAAGGGCGTAACTCCATAACTATTCTGCCACTTCTGCTCTCATTTCTCTTCCCCGTCCATGTCCCGTCTCTGGGCCATTGTCCGAAAGATTTCAAGATCCCACAGCCCGCAATTAAGCGGCAATAGTAACCTCAACCTCGACACCGGCCTCAATGTTGATGATGATCTGCTTGACAACCTCGGTTGGGGCGTTCAAGTCGATCAAACGCTTGTGGATTCTCATCTCGTACATGTCCCAGGTCTTGGAACCCTCACCGCAAGGAGTCTTACGGGTGGTGACCTTGAGGGTCTTGGTTGGCAGGCGGACTGGACCCTTGACGCGGAGGTTCTTTGTCTTCGCGCGCTCGATGAGCTCGGTGCAGACCTTCTCGAGGGACTGGACCTTGCGGGATGTCAAAGTGATACGGATCTTGTGGGTTTTCTGTTGCAGGAATGAGTTGTTAGTTTCTTTGATATCTTTCATTTGACAAGCTCGGCGCAATCGGTGTATAAGCCGTATCCGAAGTGTGGAATACAGGTGGATGAGGGAAAACATACTGGGCCTTCGCCGAAGTCCTTCTCTGGCTTTTGGAAAGACATCTTGAGGTTGGTCTTGTCTGGGAATGCGACGGATAGATTTCTGATTTCTGCAGATCATTTGTCAGTACCGCGACTTCTGCGCTCAATCCTTGGATGACATACATTCGGGAGAGAGCAAAGACGCCAATCACGACCTGAACGTCGATGGTTCGGTAAGGTGATGAAAGGCTGGTTGTAGTGAGTTGAAAATTGAATCTCCTGCTGCGATGCGACACTTTGCGATATAAAAATTCCGACAACGTTATCGTGGGTTGCCAAGATTTTGTCTTGGCGTGGGATGATTGTGCGTCACGTGATCGGCAGCGTCCAGCTAAGAGTCATCGACTTGATATCAACGTAATACTACTTCGTCGTGGAGCAAAGAATTCTTGGAGGCCTTCCATATATATCGACCTCAAGTCCTCTGGACTACAGGCCCTTGAATTTGCGGAATTCCTTGTGGCGACATGGCAGACATTGTCTCCAAACTGCCGCCGCTGGCTCCGTATCCGCCTTCACCAATTCGGGAAACCCTTTCCGCATCTGAGTGGGAGGCATGCCAGGATGCTTGGATTTTGAACCTGCAATATCGGTTCAAGCTTCAGGACGCTGACTTCAAGTCTGCAGCATTTACAGCTGTTGACTTCCTCAATTCTTTCTTTCAAGCTTATACTCCAGCTTCAAGGATTTCCGGAAAAGAACGTACTCTGCGTCAAGTATGTTTTACTTATACCAGACGACTCCTACGGGCTATTGGGAGTGACAAGGATTCTGTTGACAGTTTCCCCGGGGGATTGTTCTCTCTTCTTGCTAATTTCTGTACGGCGTATCAGACAACATCTGCTTTGAAGATTGCCGTGAAGGAAGCGCAGGATGCTTCTTCTTCCTCTATTATCGCTGCAGCGGAGAACGAGAAGTCGAGACAGATTAAGCTATTATCTGTAAAGCATAGCATAGTCTCAGAGAGCATCCTTACAGGGTTTCGCTTGACTAGCAGAGCTGTCCAGGAATTTGCCAGCATAGGTGCGATCTTCATGACCGGCGATGACTACCTAGATGCATTGTGCACCGAATATGCTATTGCTGCTCAGAAAAACGCCGAACGGGAACAAAAGGTCTTGGTTGAGACGCTGTTTGTGTGTCTACGCAGCCTGACACAGATAGAGCCATCTCGAACATCATTGCTGCTTGATCAGCTTTTCAGCCTGAAGTCTATATGCGTCGATGTTCCTGCTGCGAGATCAAGAGGGTCTTCCCAGTCTCCACAGCGAACAATACTTTCAGCCCTTATCTGCTCCACGTCTTTTTTGCAGTACATAAAAGCTTTCTTTGCCGATCCGGCCGTTTTACATCATGCCCGAGCTCAAGCAATACTCACAATCTTACAGACATATCAACAACAGACGTCATATTTGCACACGCCTCCACGGAGACGGCTCAGAGTCGCAAAGGGGAAGGACAGAGCGCATGGAAATATCAACACGAATCACGAGATGCATATACATTCTATGGAGCAGGTCTCTATACTTCAAGAGCTTTTCCCCGACCTGCCACCCTCATATTTCCTTCGTCTACTTGATTACTACAATAACAACGTTGAAGAAGTAACAGCTGCCCTTCTTGAACCAAGTAGTTTACCGGCACATCTTGCCGAACCTGACGCCAAGTCGGAGCTTGCAGCTGAGCCAGTGGTGCCGCGCTTGACAATTCCTGAGCGTAAAAACGTATTCAATGACGATGAATTCGCCAAACTCCGCGTATCATCCGATCAAGTTCACTACGGCAAGGCACCTAAAACTGACAATCAGGCCATCAGCTATGAGCATGAGTCTGAACGAGCGAAGCACAAAGCAGCTATCTTGTCGGCCCTGGCGGCATTCGATGCTGACGATGACGAACGAGATGACACATATGACGTGGGAGATGTCGGCGGAACTGTTGATGCTGCACTCCCAGGAGCCGATGATGTTGAAGCCTTGGCTGTCAAAAAGGAGCAACAATTGGCGGCTAATAGAGCCGACGAGGTTCTTTACAAGCTATGGAAGGAGGATCCAGCAGCATTTGCGAGAGACACGAAATCAAGACTTGGTCAAGTGCGGGGTCAGATCAAGAGAGATCTGAGCCAAGCTACAAATCAAAACTGGACAGACGAGATGATCGAAGGTTGGGCAGTCATGTTGAGCCGTGATGCTGGGCGACAGCGGAATCTTGAGAATAGATTCGGAGGCGCTGCAGCGGGGTATACGAGGGGGCAGGTACAACTGGAACGAACATCATGGCGGGCCGGAGGAGATGACGAGGAAGACGAAGGCAGTGATAGCTCTACTAGAGGACGTGGCAGGGGAAGAGGCGGGCGAGGTCGTGGCCGCGGTGGTGGAGGTGGGAGGGGTGGAAGTACAGCTGGGTCGCCCAGCGACTCGTCAACACAAGCGGCCAGAAGAAGAAAAGAGCAGAGGGGAGGAGGTAATCATGGACGCCGAGAAGGCAGAGCTAAAAAGATCGCAAGAGGATTTGGTGGCCCGTCGGGATCATAAGGAGACTCTAATTACGCATTATGACTGTCATGTGGACTCGACTGGCCTGCTAATCAATTGGTGCACGAGCCTATGTATGGAAAATATGAATCTGGAAGTCAACATATCAATGAACGGCTCGCTCTGAAGATGAGATGTCTAGGATCTAAACATGTGAGCATGAAAAGGTCTGAAACTTACCTACCTGGTAGGTATATGATGTAAAGAGAAATGATGCAGAAAAAAAGGACGCTGTATGACATTACACCAATCATGATTGATCGATCAAAATCGAAGGAAATGATTTACAGTAACGATAACGGACGAAGATAACAACGGTTTCCTACAAGGACCCCGCGATATTCACTGATATCTCAACCTTAGATGTGTAAAATACCTGTATGGTAACGTAATCCACCCTTTCTCCCCCACATAATCGTGACATGCCCCGATTGCTTTCAGCTCAACTCAACTCGAATCAGATCAGCTTCACGTATATATCATCGTCAGATCCCTCACCTAGCTACCTATATATGAGGTCGTTACTCCTCTAGCTTCTACTATCACTGTTAAACGCGACATCATCTTCAAAGTCGATTACGTTCAACACGCATATAGCTGTACACTCGTGAATTGGAACGGCCTTCAGCCTGATCGCGCGAACACAGCTCACCCCCACCAAACATGGCCTCGCAACAACGGCCACAAGTCCAGCCATGCCGGTACAAAACTGGCAAGACGCTGGGTGCGGGTTCATATTCGGTTGTCAAGGAGTGCGTGCATATTGATACGGGAAGATACTATGCCGCCAAAGTCATAAACAAGCGGCTGATGGCCGGAAGAGAGCACATGGTGGGTTTTTACCGCGGGGTCTGGGGGCTGAGGTTTGGCCATTGAACTAATGGCCGGGATACATAGGTCCGCAATGAGATTGCAGTTTTGAAAAGGGTGTCAATGGGCCACCAGAATATCCTGACTCTGGTGGACTACTTTGAAACCATGAACAACCGTGCGCCGTTCCCCGTCATCGCCGATGTGTAACCCAACTGACCTCAGCCAGTTTACCTCGTTACCGACCTTGCTTTGGGAGGGGAATTATTCGATCGCATCTGCCGAAAGGGCTCCTATTACGAATCCGATGCTGGAGACCTTATCCGCGCGACGTTATCGGCTGTCGCTTATTTACATGATCATGGCATTGTTCACCGAGATCTGAAGCCTGAGAATCTACTATTTCGGACACCGGAGGATAATGCCGATCTACTAATAGCTGATTTCGGTCTGTCGAGAATAATGGATGAGGAACAGTTCCACGTCTTGACTACGACGTGTGGGACACCTGGTTATATGGCTCCCGAAATATTCAAAAAGACTGGACATGGAAAGCCTGTGTATGCATACACCCCCTCCAACTCAGCCATTGTCTATATCTCAATATACTAACACCACTGCTTAATAGCGATATCTGGGCCATTGGCGTTATCACCTATTTCCTCCTTTGCGGTTATACTCCATTTGACCGCGACTCCAATCTCGAGGAGATGCAAGCTATCCTCGCCGCCGATTATTCTTTCACGCCGATAGAATACTGGCGTGGTGTCTCTATGACAGCTCGCGACTTCATCAAACGCTGCCTGACCATCAACCCGACCCAGAGAATGACAGCACATGAAGCTCTTCAGCATCCTTGGATCAACCAACTCCATCCCGACTCATCTGTTGTCAGGGAGAAGGGCGCAGGCGAAGACCTCCTTCCAAATGTCAAGAAGAACTTTAATGCGCGAAGAACGTTACATAAAGCCATCGATACTGTGCGTGCAATAAACAAACTACGGGAAGGTGGTGGGTTAATGATGATGATGGACGGAGCAATGAGCGTCGATCCGAAACCGAAGGCTGAAAGAGTCGAGGGTAGTCAGGTAGTCAGCGAAGGTGGTGAGAGCGGAGAACAGGGGCAAGCTACCGGATCTACTGATGCAATGGAAATTGATAGCAGAAGTGACGCAAGAGGCCAAACAGAACAGCAAATAAGGGACCAAAAAAGGAAAATTGAAGAGACCGTGATGGGTCTTTGGCAGAAACAGAGCAACTGACCCGACTCGACTCGCATGGCAGAAATTACACTGAGCCAGAGGAGGAGACATGCGACGACAATGCTCTCGAATCTGTGGTAATCACCATCCTTTCGATTTACCGGCAGCAATGAGGCTGCTTCCCATCGACCAAGTGTTGTGCTAGGACGGCATCACACCATCTCGACACGGAAGAATTTACTAAAACAAAAGACTGCGCAATCTTATCGACGATCACACCCCTACCATCCTACCACGACACAAAATACCTTCCAACCTATCCCCCATCCCTCTCTCGCTGCGCCGGCCGCAGTATCATCACCAGCACCACGAGATTACGTATAACAAACATGCTACCCCCTCAGACCCTACTTGGACAAGGAAAAGTAGGTAGTCAACCTCGGAACGAGAACGAAAACGATTTGGAAATCGATTATTTATGTCCCTTTTTTGGCTAGCAAAAAGTATACATGCCATTATATAACTAAGGCACTTACTTACTGTATTACTCTTTTTCCCCTCTCTCCCTCAATCAACGACACTAAAAGCCAACCTTTCGAATAAAGATTTTTCTATGCTGGTGAATCTATATTCTATGCTATGCTGCTTGTATACTCTGACGCTGCTTATCAAATCCTCATATTACATTATATCATATCATATGCCTGCTTGCTCGAGCGAGTACCTCATCTCATCCCCACACCAGGAAAAGAGAAAAAGAAATGAGCGAGTGAAAGGTAGGTTAACAGATGATGTGTAAAACATATGATATCTACGCTATATGTTTAAAAACAACACTTAAACAGACGATTCGTTTCCCAAACGCCTGCCCCTTTCATAAGCATGCATAGGAGAGAAAAATACTTTCCATCCTCTTTCCATCTTTTGCTGTGCAAGAGAGATCATAAGCCCCATCGCCCCCGCCCCCCCCAATCGTCATTTCACTTCAAATCCAAATGCCCATTTCCATTTCGCCAATGGAACCAGAGAGAGCCGCGTTCCCGAAACAAAAATGAATCAAAGACCGCAGATACAAGATTGGATTTCTAGATCCCCCTGACAATTCCCGCACAGACACCTTCCAACATCCTCATGTCATAGCTCCTCGCCACACGCCCAAAGACAGCCGTCTCCTTTTTGACCTCTGCTCGATCCACAGTTCCCTGCCACGGGCCTCCGCAGCCACAGTGTTCCATGAACGCGCCCGTACCTTCGCTCTGTAGACCGCCGCATTTGCCGCACTTGACGTCTTGGGAAAGCCATTTGACGATCAGTGACTGTAGCTGTGAGATCAGACGTTCTTCGATCGAGAGGCGTGGAACCTCGCTCCGACAGACGTGGCAGAGGAATGGTTTCTGTACGTCAGAGTCGGAGCTTGTGGTTGCGGTAGGGTCGGAAGTGGTAGCGGATGGAGGGTTGGGGAGGACGTCTTCGTCGCGACAAAGATCGAGATCTCGAGGCTGAGTGCAGGTTTCACATGTCCAGTGAACAGTCAGGGAAGAAGAGGGTTGAGTGAAGCGAGCTTGAGAGGAAAATTCGCGGACTTCGAAGAGCGACAGAAGGTCGGAGCGGAGGAGACGAGTTTCTAGTTGAAGCTGAGGAGAAAGGCTAAGAACTTGGCAGAGCGACTTGACCAATTCGAGAACTGGATTGGTGGAAGTGTGTGGGTGAGGGCGAGTGGTGGTTGGAAGTACACTAGAAACGGGAGGTGAGAGGCTGCCACCTGGGAGGTGGGTTGGGAATGTCCAGTCGCTTGCTAGTTCTGGGTGGAGGAGTTCTTCGCGCTGGCGGCGAATTAAGGACTGGATCTGGCGTTTCAAAGGTTTGGAGAAGGGTTCAGTGAGTATCGTGGTCGGCGTCGTGGACGTTTCCATCTCTTTAGTGAGGGAGATGAAGTTGCTTGGGAGCTGCGTCGACCGAGGGGTCGAGGAGATAGAGTCGTCATTATCCTGCTGAGGACGCTTGAGGCGCTGCATTAATTCTATGAATTCAATTGTCCAGTCGGTGAAAATGGACTGAAGGGGTATAGGGAGAAATTGGCTCAATTGCCAATGCATTATCGTATTCAGGTTGGAAGCGTCCGTCGCTTCAGTGACTTGAGAACAGCCTTTTCCACCGTAGTTATAAGGATCGTACCAGACCAAGTAGTCCCAATAGTCTTTGATTTCGAGATCGAGAAAGTGGAACAACGGCTTTTGTTGGATGGACTTGAGGATGTACTGACTGTAAGCGTAAGCGTTGCCCACTTCGGTTTTCGTTGTTTGCAGGAGCAAGCGAGATGGGCTTGCGTAGACAATGTGAGAACCCACACGCCTAAAGTCGCTCATAAGCTGCTGGAATGCCTTTCGCGACATCATCTGCACATAATAGCAGAGCGACCGATCATACAAGAAGGAGCCAGGGCTCTCAACCCAGCGAACAAGGTGTTGCACCATCACATCAGCCATTGCGTTACCTTTACAGGCTTCAGCCCACCAAGCTTTGACCATATCTCTCAGAACCATGACTCCCGCATTGGCAAAGGCCTTGTCTGAAGACAAGACTCCGGTGCCGTCGCTTAGCCCGTCACTCTCTCCAGCTGGATTGAAGGCGATTGAGTCACTGCCTTCCAACTCATTGATAAGAGAGGACGTGAGAATAGTGTTGATTGCTAAGTTGCGGATTTCGAGTTCCACACATACAGAAGAGTACGCACCGGGATTATTGACCGACGGCATCTCGACCGTATCGAGTGGACCGAGAATATCATCTTTTTCATGACCTGCATGATCGGGTCGTGGATTCGATGACCACCACAAGATGACATTACTTTTCTGTAACCTTCTAGCATATGCAATGTCAATCAAATATTTGGCATCATCTTGCTCTAAATTGCAAATGGGAACATCTCCATATCGAGAAAGTCCCGTCAAGTGAGAGACCCATGACCCAAGTGTGAGATAATGGGAAACAAGTCGCTTAGCGACGTACGATTGCCATCCTAAAGGTGGAAGATGGGTGTCCGTCACTTCGGAAACCAAGGGCAAGATTGGAATATCCTTTAGATTGGGGATATCATGAATCACTTGCCGCCGTTGAGTCGATTGAAGCACCAGTAGCAAAGGATTTGTCTCTTCATTCCTCGCTTTCTTGACGAGATCGCCAATTTCCAGGTGTGCCTTTCTCTTCGTGGTAACTTGAGTTATCTTGAACTTTATCTTGTCCTGATAGGGGAAAGCATCTTGCCAGTGTTGGTCGTCGTTTTCTGTAAGTTTCCTGGTTAGCTGTTCCGTATAAATTTTGTCGACGTTCGGTAGTCCTTGAGAATCTCTTGTGCGGTTGAGGATAACGATATTTGCCTCATCTTTACTTGTCGAAAACAATGCAAAAACCTGCCGATCTCCCGCGGACACATGATAGAGAAACAGGTAGCTCATACCAGGATTTACGAGGTACGAGTCAGTTGATGGGCTTCGGATCAACGTATCCAAGTCGAATCCTTTCTCGAGACCATTCCCAAGTACACCTTTCTGGCTTTCATCAAATGAACAAAGGCTGCCCAATTTTAGCAGAGCACGAACGCTCAATGGCACTTGTTTTTCGTAAACACCCTCTACTGATGGATGTTCACATAGTTGCGAAACTTTCTCGGTTTCCTGGACGAATGTATCTTCAGACATCGTCAGCCTGAAAAGGTGAACAGAGGGATGGCCGTTCGGGAGCGTGTGGTTGACCTTTTCAACCGAGCACCCGGGGATCTCGACATTCGGTAACTCTCGATCCTTCAAATTGAGATAGAGCTGACGAGGTACTTTGATAGCCAGGGCATGAATTTTTCGGCCAATCAGTACGAAAGCTCGAACTTCACCTGGCATATCTGTTTCTCTTAACTGCAGAATATGCCAAGTATTGACAAAGAGCATCTCAGCCTGGTTGCGGAAGAAGTTGCTGAGGGGGTCTTGCGCAGCGCTGGTTCGCTCACCGAAAAGCTGACGCCTCCTTGCCCGGGCCTGTCTTTGAATTTTCCACTTCTGCTTCTGGTATTGAAGCCAGGCGGGATAGTCTTCCTCAATGGACGGCATTTTCGCAGGCAAAGCAGCGAAGGGGTCTGGTGCTGCTATAGCTGGTTCTGGTGCCTTTCGCTTCAAGGCCGTACTCTTGGTTGACTGCAATTGTGGTTTCAACTGGGTTGTTAAAGCATCTTCAATCTCTCCAGCCGCTGGTAGCTTGCGTTCTAGGGCATTGAGTGGCACCTCGCCTAAAGGTTGCTTCTCAAACAGATCTGTCATTTTCTTTTGCTTAAATTTATCGTCCTTGATGTTGATCCGCCGTTGAAGCCAGTCAGGGTGTGCCACCCGTGGGACAGGGTTCCTGACCTTTTGGAGAGCGGCAGGAATGGTGATGAGCTTCTGGATGACCGATCCAAGGCGCTCCAGGTAGTAGTCCCAATCTAGTACTGTCCTTAGGTCCATGTCACCAGGGTCGTCTTTCAACCATTTACGCAAGAAGAAGCGCTTCACGTTTTCTTCTGCGGCAAAGATTGCGACAGGGACTGCTCTCTCCGTGACGGGGCTGTTTTTAGGCTTCGAAGAGATAATATACTTGCAGTTGAGACCTTTGTCCTTGATCATACCTTCACCGAGGAAGTCTGCAAGACGTCTTGCAGTTGTGATGGAGGTTGACTTCTGTGCACCATATTCTTCGAGGGTCTTCGCCATGCTCTTGTTTTCACAGATGAGGTCAATCAACTCCTCGTCTGCAAGCGTTGAGCCGTGGGAATGAAGTACATCAAGCCATCTATTAGCGACTTTTGCAACAGCTGCATACGTCTCTTCAAGTGTTGTGCCTTCAAGGAAAAATTTGAAGATCTGAGTCTGGAAGATCTTGATAAGTTTCAATTCTCCACGGCGCTTGACCTCGAAACCTTTCAGTTCTGCAAGGCTCCCATCATGATTGAAAACCGCATAACGCTTTTTCAAATTCTTGTCTTCCTCCTTCGAGGTGGGTAGGACCATGGCCTTATATGGTCCATCGACTTCGAAGAAGATTGAGTTGTCACTGGTTGTCTCATACTTGAAGGTCTTCGGGTCTTGGAGAGTCTGGTATTGGTGATTTGTGAATCTGCGGTGGACGAGATGGTTGAGCATGATACAAGGATATGACACTGTCATCTTCTTCCCATTTTTCAGTGTGAATGCGACATTTTCGGGAAATGTCGCTGGAAGCATACACCAGATACCGTCAGTATCTAGCTCTAGAGGTCGCCCTATCCGCTCAACGAGTTCACGGGCCATCTGGATGATCGTCGCTCCTGTAAGACAAGTGACGCCAGCCATTTCCATGGAATACCATCTGGAACCCTTCCTCATGACGTAACCGTAGAAGCTGTTCAGAATGACCTTGTGAGCTAGCTGTAGTGAGTCAAAGAGCACAATCATCTTCTTGGCCTCTTCGATTTCGATAGATGATCCGCCCGATGATTTCAATGCTTCTGTCTTGCCTTTCCATACTTTCTGCTTCCCCTTGAAATCATATCGTCTATCACGGAAATCGCGCACTGTGTCGACATAGAAAGGGTTCTCTCTCTGACAAATGATAGCTTCCCGGACGATTGTCTTAGCTTCGTGGATTTTGTGATAAATCTTCTTCGAATAATCCTGAAGACGCTTCTTCACCGCAGCTGCTTGTTCGTCTGCACTTATATCTTCCCAAGACCTCGGTGGGCTCTTCTTTGTTTTCCCAGGAAACATCTCGTTCATAGCAGCTCGCTTGATCATGTTGTACTCATCGCGCTTTGCAGGCAGAAACTCTCCTCTCCATGCCCAGGGAAGTCTCCGGTCGCAATTCTTGCCTGGTCTATTGAAGTCGCATGCAGCACAGTCTGACTCCTGGACCATAGAATCTGGTTGAAGACGATTGGTAGTCATGATGTTAGGATACATAGAAGCGACATCCAAGTGATAAATCAGCGGTCGTTCATGTCGATGGGGTGTGGATTTCAGTTGAAGCAATTTTTCCATAATCTGAGCTTTTACTTCATCATAATTGGCGATGTCGTCCAAAGACTTCTTTTCCTCCACAGTTATACAGAACTGCAGAGCCGCATCCAAATCCCTAATCAGCTCGTCAATTGCCGTCGTGTCAATAGCGAAGTTGACCGGGATATCGGCACGAAAAACTCCAGCTTCTATACTTTCAACGTGGCCACCAACGTAGGTCTCAGAGTCCAGAAGATGTCCTTCCCAGAAAGATTCTCGTGGATCTTTATGCTTATTCGGAAGCACAATATCTTTTTGGTACGCTTGGACCATGAGCAACATCTCGCATAAAGTACCTGTCCCTTTCCGTAGAGTGTCGTCCGGGTTAATTGGCAGAATTGTGCAGAGAGAGAAGATGAATGGATGTACATATTTCATGTACAGATAGTAGGTTGCAACAGCATCTGAAACGGAGTATTCTGCCAGTGTTTGAGGTCGTTCACTTGCGTAAGGTGTCATTAACTCGGGATCGAGTTCGTCCGGATCGTAACCCAGTTTTGCGACGGTTACAGCCTTCAAGCCTCGGCTTCCTTGCGGCAAATAACTGTCTCGGTTGACCCAGGCAAAGCAATCCATGTGCACACAATAGTCACTATGGTATATATCTTCACTGTTCTTCCGAAACCCAATCTCTCGATACATATCTAGACCTTGTACAGCTGCTCGGGCTTCGACGTAAGGCCAATCGAAAAAATCTCCGTTGTATGTTGCAATGACTGTGGGCCTGGCTTCTTTGACATGTATGAAGAACCTCTCAATAACTGCCTTCTCGTCCGGTTCATTAAAAATGAGGAATGGCCCTTCGTATTCGGGCTTTGGGGTGTATTCAAAGTCTGCAATGTCCTCCGAGACTATTTCCCGATTTGTGATGAGGAACCCCTGGCCCTCGATCATGTAAGATATCATCATGATTTGATCCACGGCCGCATCTGGGAATTTCAAAGGAGCTTTTGCGGTTTCGATATCAAAAGCCAGTACGACGGGATCTGCTCTTTGTAGTCGCTCTTCAATACAACTGAATGAGACAACGCCGTGCTTCGCTTCAACCTCGTACCACTTCCCAATCCTGATATCTTTGTCGATCGTGACTCGAACATGGTAAGGCACGTCGTATTCCCTGATATCAACAATGAAGTCGCTTGCATCTAGAATTCCGTTGCTTCGTTTCGCGTCATACTGTACTTCGTCATATATATCAAATCCTGCGTTCGCGGTCGCAACCTCAGCATAGGTGTCCATGGCGTTCATGCTGTTCTTGTTCTTCTCGGCAATGGGCATAATCACTTTTCGTACAGCGAGGAGATCCGGGACGTTGGCGAATGCCAACCTGAGAAACGTCCTACGATAGCCCAGAAGATGGTTCGGCATTCGTAGATCCTCTTTTTCGACGCGCGAAACGCCTTTCACGAGGCCCTCGAACATTCGTTTGCACCATTCTTCGACCTCCATCTCCTTTCCTTTCCTGACTGCGATCAGGAAGTACGGATCGTATTCGACGGTCGCCTTGAAATTGTCGCCATCCTCCCCAATAAAATAGAAGTCCACGCCAGCCCTTCCCCCTGGTACTTTCGAGTCCTCTAAAGCCGTGCTATGCATATTGTAGAGCCATCCAACCCTCTTCTTCCCAGCTTCGAAACGTGGGAATCCCATCTCCTCATCAATGCTGTTGGCCAGCCGAGTCGCCTGAATCTTCTCATCTTGAGAGGTTGCCTCCGACGATCTCAAAGTCGAGAACTCGACATTTCTCGTCTTCTTCGGATTGAATGAGGATTGCTTGGACCGGAAGTTGTTGCCATATTTGGCGGGTTTTCGTACAGGCATTTGGACAGAGTCTTACCCGCCCGGCGGAAGGAAGTGATGAATTAACCCTGGGTCATTGAGATCTTCAGGGAGACATGTTTCGTTGATACCTGTTGTACAAGATACTTGGACCCAGATTATGTCATATCTCAAGTCTCGTCGGTACAGGTGTGTATTTGAACGTCGGTCGTTACTGTGACGTTCAAGAGATACATTACACATTGGTAGGATTATTTGTTCGAGGGTCGCGCAAGCGCGTTTAAGGTACAGTACGCGTTAATTGGAAAACACGCGACGAAGAAGCCCCGCAAGCTTGGCGGAGACCCCAGTCGTCTCGATTTAGCTCCCGTTGCCGAAAATCAATTCGAAAGTTGCATGGATCATCGATCGCTTGGTCCGTACTCTACCATAGAGCTTTATACATAAGCTGTCAATCACAGTCACAATGGCCAACGACGCACAGGAGGAGCCGGTTAGACCGGAAGATAATACTATGGTGGCACAGGATGAAGATATAACTCGACGAAGACGGCGGAAGCCGAAGCACGACTTTCCGCAAACCCAAGCTGGCAAATTATGGGATGCTTTCGGCAATCCAGAAGAACCAATAAACACCATGCCTGGCGGAGCCTTCAATACAGCTGGCGGAAGACCCGGAGAATACTCGTGGAAGGATGCGTTTACCTTTACTAAGTCTGATTTCGAAAATTTCTACAAAAAGGGTTGTGCAAGAGACGCACTGCTCGTTGGGATAGCAGGTGGTGGTACCGTTGGAGGCTTGACCTTCATAGTGAAAGGTATATTCTCCAATCTTATCGCCTTGATCTAGGGCTGACGAAGTTTCCTTTAGGAGCAAGACATTTGTTTGCAGCGGCAAATCTGTCCGTCGGCGCATTCAGTTCGGCCGCATTGGGGATGTATAGCTGGTGTGAGTACAGGCGTAGGCAAGAGGCCATTGGTATGACACAGGCCGTGGCTGGAATGAAAATGCTACAAGAAAAGAAGAAGCGAGAAGAGCAAGAGGCGCGGGAAAGAGCGGAAGCTGAGGCAAGGCGACTCGAAGAAGAACGGCGGAAGAAGAGCTGGACAAACCCGAGTAATTGGAAATTCTGGTAACAGAACAAAATTCTGTGCCGCGTTCAAAGCATATCTACGGCGTCTTGAAGTCCTTGGAGGTTTGATATATGACTCGTCATCTGCTAGGGTTTCTATCCATGCGTACCGGCACCACGACAAATTTCCTCGCTCAATTTTCGTTCGGGATAGGCTCTTGGAACCTAACCCTTGATTTCTCTGCGCCCTCCATTTCCATTTGTTGCGCAATATCAACTGACACATTCCGTCTTCGCTCGCTTCTCCTCTGCCTAGCTTCCTTAGCCTCCCTGCTTCTATATTCAGCAATTTGCTGCTTCCTCTTCTGCGATCGTGACCATGCCAACGCAGGTGTAGGTCTAAAGCCGATCCCATTGATACCATAGCCGTCATCCTCTGGGTCTTTTGGGTCGTGTCCCGTGATTTCAGACTCGTGCCATGTAAGTGGGTTATCATCTGGGTCTCCATCTAAAGGCGGAGATCTGCTCCGCGCTCGCGGTCTGGAAAACTTCCTGTCGGTTGAGTCGATGCCATTAAGGTCTGGTAACGGCTGGTGACCTGCAATATGTGAATGCGTTGCTAGCCTATCGCTTTTCGGAAATGCCTGATCTTGGATACTTTTTGGTATATACTTTTGATCATGTAGTTGCGCATTGGGCTCAGGACTCATTTGGGCAATTCGTTTTCGCGCCCTTCCCGCATCCTTGTACGATACTTGTTGAACCCATGAATCGCAGATCTGTAAACGTTGTAGATCACCGGCGACGACCGAGCGGGAACTGCCAGAGTCATCCAGATCAACGGCTACCGACTGATTCAACTCTGTCGATAACCGGGGGAGAAGATTGGCTGACTGTGAGCTTAGATCGACCGAAGCAGGGCCCCGTTTACGCTTGGGCGATGCTGTGAGGGACAGTGCTGGCGGCGTGAGCCCAGACATCTTGTAGTAGCCTGACCAGTCTTAATAGTGTCCTCTGCCAAAGGAGAGGTCAAGGCGAAACCCCTCATGAATCGTCCATCATCTACAAGATGTGCGTAATTCACTAGCCCACGTTACTTGTATTCAGACTCAGTTGCCTTGATGAAGCTACTATTTCAGGCCTGAGCACAGATGAAAGCTCTGTGCTCTCTGTCCTAGAACCGAACTATCACAATGTATGTCCAGTGATGCGTACCTACCCACCTTAGCTTTCCTTCTAAGTCTACAGTACGTTCCGATGCGGGACACGGGAATCGATCATTCTGCATGACAGACTAGGAAGGAAGACCGATACAGTACTAATACCATTGATCAAATGTTATTATATTGCAGTGGCTGGAATCATATGGCCATCTCGAATTCAGGGTACTTTTAACTGACAAGGTGTTCATATATCATGGTATCATTCAGGCAATATGCATAACATCGTATATAAGCCGCCACTCTAGGACCGAGCCCATTACTTGGATGAGCCCCATACTTATACTCCCAAGTCACCACAACCATCGCGTTCCACTCTAAAGTCATAGCAGATGGTGCTCTTTGGGCCTAATATGATTCCCTCTGCGTTTCCTTGGGAGCGCCGCGGATGATAATAGTGATCCTCTTGTAATGTCAGTGGTGTATTGCGTGTGACGAGTATGGGACTTACTCGATGGTATACATGATGAAGGTGCCAATCGTGGAGCTAGGTGCTGGACTGGACCTGGCGCATCCAAACGAGGCTTTCCGTCAAGCCCATGATAGGTAGGCGATGCAAGTCTTCAAGCTTTGAAGTGTTCGAAACCCTCACTTTGGGTCTGTCATCTCAAAAGTCCGCCGAGGTCTTTCTCCATACCTGACACGCGCTCCTCGAGCGCTCTTTTTCTAGCTTCCAACTCTTGTATTTCCTGTTCTTCAGCAATCAGATCGTCTTCCGTCACCACTAGCTCTCCTCCCATGTCCTCTTCTTCATCAACCTGGTATCCTGATGCGAAGTCCTGATTACGATTTATTCGGCCCATTTGTTCAGTCTGCTGAGTAACTCTTGCCTCGTACTGTGCAATCGACTGTGCCACAGAGCTGTACCTATTCCTCAAAGAGGCGATCTTTGCTGCAGCACCCTCGACAGGACTATTCTGTCAGCTCAGCGTCTCCATGATGCCAGCTCCATCAACTTACTAGACTCTGCAGAGCTTTTCGGCTCCTCGAAGCAACACCTCAACATTGATACCACCATAGTTCGCGCCTTGTTTGGTCCGGGCATTCGCTGTCGACTTCTCAATCTCTCGTAGCATGTCTCCACCTAGCACACGTGCCACTGCTGACTGCTGACGCGGATACATTGAGCCGTCTACGTCTCCAGGAAACATCGTGCCTCTTCTAGTCGCCCTGCGCGATGTTCGACTCTCTGCATCAGAATGCAGCTGGAACAATGCGCGTTCATGCGTTTCTGTATCTCGAATTAACGTCGTAATATCATGCTTTCCCAGAATGGCATTGGTGAATCTTCCTGCTGGCGGAAACCTGTGACCTGTATAAGCTTTTTACAACGCCAAAGGTTGCAATTGTACCCACGGCAGATCTGTAATAGCCCTAGATGACAAGGATATCTGTTCAAGGTGGCTTTCCAATAGAGACATATTGGTGTAGTGTTATGGATAGTGTTGTCGCGTATACAAAACAGTTGTGCGCTTCAGAGCCCACAAACAATTCGTCTCTGGAAACCTTCTAGATGAAAGGATTTGAGAAAACAAATTCACAACTGAATACATACAATATGAAGTGTACAGCAGTTCTGTTGATATATCCTGATCATCGCGATCGCAGGTCGCTAGCGGGTTTGTTGACTACGCGCATTTTGGAGGAGTGGTTGCTGAGTCAGTGACGAATGGGGGAAACTAAGTTTGTCCGCAGACGTAGACGCTTCGGCCTACTGATGCTTTCATTGATCCTCATTGCACCTTGACATCACCCAAACCATCAACCCCTTCACTTCAACCCACAGCAATCCTCGCATATCTTTGTCCATTAACCTAGTCAGAACTGGTGCACTCTTTTTATTGTCCTCATCTCTTGCCTTTCCTCTGCTTCGTGTCACAGAGCTTGCAGGTGTCACTTAAGCTCTGTACAATAGGTCCGAAACATGCCCGTTGAGAGACGATCTCTACGATCCAACTCTTCTACCAACAGCGAAAAGCCTAGATCCGACTCCCGAAGCTCGAACAACAAAGATCGTCCTACACATACAAGATCGAACTCATCGAAGAGCAAGTCCGTGCCAAACAAAAGCGCAGTCGCTGAGGAGATGAGCGGCGACAAACAACAGCCGAATGGCACCGATCAGATCGAGAACGGTATCAATGGAACAAAAGATGCTGAAATGGCAGACGATAACCCAAAAACACGCGGCAAGGGAGGCAAAGACAAAGATGGTGATGATGAGATGACCGTAGTTGTTCCTCCTTCGAAAGGCCAGAAGCTATCTGGAGATCCTGAAGGTGACCTCACAATGGATGGAACGGAGGACGCAGACTTGAAGTCTGCCGAGGTAGTCGAAGATCCTCATAATAAAGCTGTTACGGGTAGGTTACAGAGCTTCAAGTCCAGGGCTCAAATAACTAAACAGATAAACAGATATCAAAGCCAATTTCGCCCTCCTTGAACGAGCCGTATCTCATTTCGATCCTCGATTCACCCTCAGAGTCCTTCGTCATATCTCATCAGTTCGGAAGCAACTGACCGCGGAAGTCATTGCCAATGTCATAAATGACTCATATCCAGCTTCGAGCCCGACGGCGAAGTTCCTGCTAGAATCGATCGGCCAGACAGGATACAGCAAGACTACATCCGGCAAGCCTTCTGCGTCTTTGAAGGAGAATTTGCCAGAAGTGGACGTCTATCTTGCTATTTTGTGTCAAGTCTATCTTTTTGATCACAAAGCCACAGATCAAGGAGTCAAATTTTCAGACGCGCTGGTGGACCGTTTACGTACACTCAACCGACGAACATTGGATTCCCTATCAGCCCGGGTTTACTTCTACTATTCTCTGTTTTACGAGCAAAAGGCGCCGCTTCCCCCGTCCCCAATAGCCTCCGTCATCTCTATTCGGCAACCATTGTTGGCAGCTCTTCGTACCTCTGTGCTTCGCAAGGATCAAGACATTCAAGCCACTGTCACTACGCTTCTACTTCGCAACTACTTGTCCACGTCGCACATTACGCAAGCAGACCTTTTGGTCTCCCACACTGAGTTTCCGTCAGGCGCATCAAATAACCAGGTGGCCCGGTACCTCTATTATCTCGGTCGCATTAGAGCAATCCAGCTTTCCTATACAGAGGCTCACGAGCATCTGATTGGTGCAACTCGCAAATCTCCATCTACTTACAATGCAGGAGGATTTTACCAAGCGTCACACAAATTGCTTGTCGTTGTAGAATTGCTCATGGGCGACATTCCAGATCGAGCACTCTTCCGTCAACCTTCATTGGAGCGCGCCCTGGCACCATATCTAGAACTTGTCCAAGCGGTAAGCGCTGGTGATCTGGACACGTTCTTGAGTGTGGTCCAGAAGCATGATGGTACTTTCCGACGAGATGGAACATATACGCTCATTATTCGATTGAGGCAAAATGTCATCAAAACCGGTATCCGAATGATGTCATTATCGTATTCGCGCATCTCCCTTCGCGATATCTGCCTTCGACTAGGGTTAGAAAGCGAGGAATCGGCCGAGTACATCGTGGCTAAAGCTATTCGGGACGGTGTCATCGAAGCTACGATCGACCATGAACGTGGCTTCATGAAGAGCAAGGAGGTTGGTGATGTCTACGCCACTCGCGAACCTGGAGAAGCTTTCCACGACAGAATTAGAGCCTGTTTAACTTTGCATGATGAAAGCGTCAAGGTATGTTCCACATTGTTTCTTTCCCCTCGACTTACTGACAATGCGCAGGCGATGCGTTTCCCAATGAACCAGCACCGTCTTGAGCTCAAGAACGCCCAAGAAGCTCGTGAACGTGAGCGTGAACTCGCCAAAGAAATTCAAGAGGGCGATATGGATGAGGACGATGCCGGCGGTGACTTCGAGGGCATGTAGACGTTATGGGGCAACAGTACGGACAAGGAGCCGGAACTGGTGATAGACCTTTTGGTGTTTTGGCGCTTTTAGGCCCTCGAACCCCAATTTCCATCTTTGTCTTCTTACACTTAACACTTACCTGCTGCATTGGGTCTGATTTGATCTCTGGCGTGAACCTGATTCGACCATTTTCGCTATCTACAGGAAAGCCCCAAGGAACAGCCGGTGAAACGTAAACCGGGTGTGTGCTGAAACTGTCGAATCAAGGGGAAATACTTCATAGCCATCACTACACATAATCAAAGCTCGATGATGGAATGAGCAAACTTGTACTGTACATCCCTGTTATAAAGCTCCTTTATTTTCCTTCTCCTGCAGGGCATTCTTACCTATCTGCACCTGCTATTCGTGCGGCGATTTCGACCCCAACGTAGGCATGAAGATAAGGCACATGCATCATCGGAGATGTTTCTTTTTATCATCAGTCTGGCGGTACATATATAAGGTAAGCACATAGTAATTATCAGCGATTGGCTCGTGTATGTATGTATGTATGTATGTACCTTAGGTATCGACCGTCGACTGACTACTACGTACCTAGGTACCTAGGTAGGTATGTACCTATCCAGTTCTGTCTTAAATGATATACCTAAGGTACCCAATATTGCTCATACGTAGTACTACCTGATATGCCCCTCCACCTGGATTTATATATTCTCATTGCGAAGAGTGTATTCGTAGTCTTACATTTTTACAAGTGGGGAAGAATGCACTTTGTACATTGTACATCGGGTATACACTATCCCCATCGATCGTGCAGCAAAATCTCTCAATTGCTACGGGATATTTGGGTCTGCATCGGCGTCAACATTATAGGGATTCAAGGTCCCAGCTGTATTGTACATCTAGCTTTTGTGCCTTGAGGTATAGGACTCATGAGCCAACATCCAGCGGACGTCTTGTCCACCTCTAGATGGATAATCCTGTCCTTTTTATGTTATGTCTTAATTCATTCGTCCCCTGGTCCTCCGGGTCCTCCCTTTCCACCCATCTGGCGGGCTTTCAATATCTCGTCGCACAGCAAAAGATTACTTGCGATTCCTTGACTGCTTGCCACACAATTTCTGATAACCCTGAAGCCATCAAATACTCCTTCCTGCACCGGATCCATCGGCTCACCGGTGGTCAGATCCAAGCCCACAATATTACCCTCGTCGTGCTCCTCCTGTAACGCCGCCAGAGCATCCTGAATGTCGTGACCTGCGTTAGCTGCCAGCGTCTTAGGTATGACAAGAAGTGCATCTGCGAAAGCGGCAACACCCCACTTCGCTTTACCTTTGACGGTCTTGCGGAAGGCATCTGAGGAAAGGTGAGTAGCGGCGGCCATCTGGAAAGCACCACCTCCAGGTACGACACAGCGGTCGACAATGGTATTGTAGACTGACCGGAGACCATCGCGGACAGCATCAGTGATTTGGTTGATGGTATGTTGGTTTGGACCTTTAATGAGGAGAGTGACGGATTTCGGATCCTTGACCTCTTCAACGAAGGTGTACTTTTCCTCACCGAGAGTGTGTTCATAAACAAGGCCAGCCCAACCGAGAACAGATGGGTCAAGGTCGTCGACGCTGTTCTGAGCCTGACCACCACAAACCAATTGTAGTCGTTCCATGTTGCGGCGTTTAGCCCGGCGCAGAGCCATGATGCCGTTCTTGACCAGGACATCCAGGGACAGGGGATCAATACCCTTTTGATTGATGACAACGAAGCTCTTCTTCGAATCATTGCCACAGACTTGGTTCTTCAGATCGACAATCTTGCGAAGCTTTTCGTCCACAAAACGTCTCTCAGAAGCGACGAGTTTGTCCCTTTGTTCGGCGCTGTTGTAGAAGAAACCGGAGTTGATCTCGGACTTTTCGTATTCTAAACTGACGTTAAGAGTGAGGATAAAAGCATTCTCGAGACGTTTTGGCATATCTGGGTGACGTGCGCCGTGATCAAGAGCCAGGCCTCGTATCAGCTGGGTCTCCGACGCCGTTCTGTGTTGCATTTTCATTATCTCAATCATATGTAGATCTGGCTTCGCCGGTGGTTTCGAGATTGCAAGGACAGCATCCACAATTGACGGTGTAAGATGCTCAGCTAACGTAGCATTGAGCTTGGTGGCTAAAGAAGTCTTCGCAACGGACAATAACAGCTCCCTGTCTACTTCCCGTTGTATCTTGATCTGGTCGAGGAATTTGAGAGTCTCCGTCTTCGCAATGTCGTAGCCGTCTGTTATTATTCTTGGATGCAGTCCTTCCTGGATATATCTGTCTGCCTGCTTGAGAAGCTCACCCACCATCAACACTACTGACGTAGTGCCGTCCCCGACAATGTCGTCTTGTGCCGTGGCGGCTCTCGCAATCATAACAGCGGTTGGATTCGTTACCTGCATCTCCTTCAGTAGAACGGCCCCATCTTTGGTAAGTTTGATCTGTAAGCGTTCAGTCAGGCGGTTCCTTCGCAAGGTTGAGGATTAACATACCCCTCCGGCACCGTCGACCAACATTTTGATCGTTCCCTTAGGGCCCAAGTTTGATTTCAAAACATCTTGTAGACCTTCTCCGGCA
Source organism: Pseudophaeomoniella oleicola (assembly GCA_003868215.1). Taxonomy (NCBI): domain Eukaryota; kingdom Fungi; phylum Ascomycota; class Eurotiomycetes; order Phaeomoniellales; family Phaeomoniellaceae; genus Pseudophaeomoniella; species Pseudophaeomoniella oleicola. Next base: position 90,131 of record QWDQ01000011.1, on the reverse strand, counting down.
TTGATGTTAACCCGGAGAGCTTCGCCTCGTCTCTGGTGGGGGTGTTAGCTGTTGCAATACTGTCTTGCGGGTGCGAACATACTCTCGACTCAGCCTTTGGATTGAGAAGCTGTGTAGCCGACATCCTGACGACTCACGTATACTCCGGCAAGAATGTGTATGTGTGAAAGCTGAACCACTTTCTTAATCAGATATTCTGCTCTCGTACAAAATGATGGTTCCGACCTACACAAGATTTCGCGACGCGGGTCATCCCAAATCGACGAGCGGTCACCAAAAGAATATGTGGGGCAAGATTTCCAATTTCGTCCCGCAACTGGAGCTAGAATTTTTGTGCGACAACCTCAAAGATCTCGACAAGCGTGAACCAACGTCGCCATATCGTTATAGTATCTAAGGACCCCCTGCGATACTAGTATATCATTAATTCGGCGGCAAGCCTTATTGAGTTGTGTCAGCTGCCGGCTGAGGTCGTCCACAGCAGCGTGGACTTGCGCTCGTTCTACATTTTCCGATCCTCTCACAATCCTCGAGATTGACCAGAAAAGATGTCGAATCACTTCCTTCTCCATGAAGGGCCAATGGGCTACGCAATCTTCCAAGTGGCCCATGAGCAGGATACTGTAGGAAATCGCTTGAAAGAAGTCCAAGCTGCGACCCAGGATTTGGCGAAATTTGGGAAAATGGTTGAGCTGAAAAGCTTTCTGCCATTTGAGTATGAGACCTAGATCTCAGTCGCTGAAGATTAACTAATGATATCTCGTGTAGGAGTGGAAAGCAAGCATTGGAAGAGCTTCACGATATTTCTGAAGGTATCGCCTCCGAATATTTACGATCGTTCTTGGAACTCAATCTCCCTAAATCGGGCAAGAAGGCCAAGGTTACTCTCGGTGTCTCGGACAAGATCCTTGCCGGCAGTATCAAATCCTCCTTTCCAGGCCTAGAATGCGAGACGGGTGATACTGATGAGGTCACCGGGGACATGCTTCGGGGGATCAGACAGCATTCGGATAAGTTGTTGAAGCAGCTGAGGGAGGGTGATACCAACACTGCTCAGCTCGGTCTCGGTCATGCTTACTCACGAGCGAAGGTCAAGTTCTCGGTACAGAAGAATGACAACCATATCATTCAGGCCATCGCTATCTTGGATCAACTCGACAAGGCCATCAACACATTCTCTATGCGTGTCCGTGAATGGTACTCGTGGCATTTCCCAGAGCTGGTCAAGATCGTCTCCGATAACTATAAATATGCTCGTGTTGCACTCTTCGTGAAGGATAAGAAAACACTCTCTGAGGACAGCCTGCATGATCTTGCAGCACTAGTGGACGATGACGAGGATGTTGCAAAGGCCATCATCCACGCTGCTCAGACAAGTATGGGCCAGGAGATTGGAGTCACCGATATGGAAAATGTCACGCATTTTGCTGAGCGTGTTGCCAGTCTTACGAACTACCGCAAGTCTTTGCACAGCTATCTCGCCTCTAAGATGGGTGTTGTTGCTCCTAACCTTTCAGCACTCATTGGTGACATTGTGGGCGCTCGACTGATTTCTCATGCCGGAAGCTTGACCAATCTTTCCAAATACCCAGCCTCTACAGTCCAGATTCTTGGTGCGGAGAAGGCTCTCTTCCGAGCTTTGAAGACGAAGGGAAACACGCCGAAATATGGTCTCCTTTATCATTCATCATTCATTGGACGTGCCGGTCAGAAGAACAAGGGCAGAATATCGCGCTTCCTCGCCAACAAATGTTCGATTGCCTCCAGAATCGACAATTTCTCGGAGACTCCATCGACGGTGTTCGGAGAAGCCTTGAAGAAGCAAGTAGAGGAGAGATTGGACTTCTATGCCAGTGGTGCTCAACCAACCAAGAATGCAGTTGCTATGGTAAGCGATTCCTTTACTGCTCTACCTCATTACTCCACTAACACTATTTAGCAAACTGCCATGGACACCGTTTTGGCAAACATGGACGTTGACAACCCAGATGACAACCTTGACAGCAACCAACTCGCAGCCCCAGCAGCCGAAAAGAAGGATAAGAAGAAGGACAAGAAAGAGAAAAAGAGGAAGCGGGATTCCGAGGTCGCAGAGCTTGTAGATGGAGAAGCCGAGTCAAAGAAGGAGAAGAAGAAGAAGAGGCATTCAGAAGTCTCAGAGGCAGGAGAGGATGGAAAGAAGAAAAAGAAGAAGAGACACTCGGAGGTTGCGGCTTGATTTCAACGCAAATGGTGATTTTGTGTGATTGATTCCCTTGGGCGTGAAATAGGGTGGTTGCGTCTGGCGTTCTGTCTGTTTTCTTTCTCTTTTCTGCAGGGTCGATTTCCCCCCATGGTTTCTGACTTCAAGTGTGCTAGTACGAGAAAATCTGGAATGTCAATCGATGGACGATTTAAGACCATCTGTACTATGAGGATATATAAGTGCATGACTCGTCTGAAAAGATCTGTCATGGCACATCACATGGTTGAACTGTACTGGCAGACTACCAACTTGATTTTTGAAAAGATATATCTTTAAATATTCCGAATGGTGGAATCTTCTTTTCTCTTAAGTACGCGAATTCCATGCGCGCCGGCGAATCTCGTACCATCATATCTATGATCCTTCTCCCGCTTCCCCCAAATCTCATACACTCCTATCATCCTCTCCATCATCCATCTCATCGTCATCATCACCACCATTCCCAATCCCTTGAAAAGCAATACTAGAAACCTGAAAGACGCTCCCGGCCCACTCCTCAAACCCATCAACGTCCCAGACGTCGTCCTCTCGCCTTTTGCCTTTGCGTCCAGCGGCTGCGGCACCCGCGCTGACGATACCGCTTGAAACGAGGCCGTCGAACCACAGTTCGTAGGCGCGCACGACGTTCTCCATGACGGCGGCGACGAGAGTTTCTTTAACGCGGGATTCGGGGATCCATTCGTCGAGAGTGGCGCGCAGGATGGGGACGTGGCTGCTTATTAGGTTGCGGGTGTCGGTCGCCATTTGTGCGGCAGCGGCGGACGCAGATTTTGTGTTCGGTTGTTGCTTTTTGGGAGTTGTGGGTCTGGTGACGGTCTGTAATTCCTTGGTCATGGCTGAACTCCAGTCACCTACGAAGTCGTTGATTGCTGTGCGCAGATTTCCGTCAAGTTCCTGTTTCGCGTCGAGCATATTTTCAACGACGCGAGGGAGAAGGGTGCCATTTGCGACAAGCCGCATCAAGTTGACGGGGTTGAAAAGACCGCCCCTTTCACGAAGTTCGTGGAATGTAGAGAGTGGACCGGAGAAATCGACCGAGATATCAGGGTTCGTATTGCCGCTGGAAATGTCGAAGGCAAGGAGGTGCGTCTTGAGATGTAGGAGATGAGTGAGGAGAAAGAGGTTGGACGAAGTTGAGGGTGGAGGCTGTACTGAAGGGCTTTTAGGGTCTTCCGGAGCCGGAGTTTTAGGCGGCGGGATGGAATTAGAGGCCGTTGTGAGTGATATCAGGGTCTGGTGAACGATCTGATGTGCCAGATCGTCAAATATATTAGTATTAATCAGGCGATGCAGACGCGTCAACAGAGTGAGACACAAGTCTAGAGTTGGGTACATGGTCTGACGGTGTAGAGTTGATGGTGCCCCATACGACATGGCAGCCGCAGTGCTGTATGAATCATCATCATCGGATATATCACCATCAGCCGCCAAAGGATTTCGAGGCATAGGCATTGTCGGTGTGGTCGGTGGCAGAGAGCCTTTACGTCCAGAAAGGACAGGGCCCTTCTGTTGTTGCGGGCTTTGGTGCCGATTTAGTCGTTGGGGGTAGTCGAGATCGTCCGGCCTGGGCTTATGAAGTTCGATCTCATTGTGGACAATGGCTTGAGTCCTGAAAACAATGCGCGTCTGCGTATCTTCCAATGCCGGTCGAATAAGGATAGCGAAGTCAAGTTGATTGGGGTCTGGCAGGGTATCGTTCTCGTCATCCTGGTCTTGCATCATGTAACGTGTCTGTAGAAGTATGCAAAGCTGGCAAAGCTTGGTGAGCTTCGTTTCGTGTATGATACGCGGCCGGAGATGATCATATAACGGTTCGACCAGTGACTCGAGCCACTCGTAGACATCCCGATATCCATGAAAGTACTCTAACCATAAGTCGAACTCATCCAGACAGATACCGCGTATATAGCTAATGCTCGCTCGAGCAAATTTGATAAGATCCTCCGAAGTACTGGGTGCTTGGGAGATATCTGCAAGCTTCTTTCTAACGAGTGGGAGGATAAGTCTGCCTCGAACAGAAGCAAAGTTATGATGCAACTCGTTCATGAGACTTTGGTACTCTCCTTCGACCTCTGGATCAGCATCCGCAGGCGGAGCTGCTCTTTTCTGTATCTCTAATCCAAGACTCTTCATCTCTTCCGCGCCGACTCTGAACTTGGCATATAAAAGAGCCGGCATCGTGGTATCGTTCAGCTGCTTGTCGGCTATGCGTTTCTGTACCTCAGCTGCTGTCTCCTTCAAGGCCCCAACGAAGTGTCCGCGAATAAGTGTAAGTGCCCTTGTCAAAAGGTGTTTGTACCGTGCTCTGTATGTTTCTGCTTCTTTTTGCTTTGGATGAGCTTGCATGTAGTCAAGGGCTTCATCCAACTGTACCAACATCTCCGAGAATCCCCGGGATCGTACCATGGCGCCAGCACTCGGTGCATTGAGCCGTCTCGTAATGGGCTCAAGGTATTCATAATAGCGAAGCTGTTCTCTGATCTGACCAGCCAGTCTCTCACTGTTGGTCTGCTCCGATAGGAGACCTTCTGACTGAGTCTGAATGGCCGATGTCTGCAACTCGACGACTTTGAAGGATTCTGTCAATTCGGAAAGTGTCTCAAGTGTCGCCGCCGTGTCATTCAATAGTCCGTCCAAGTGCGCTCGGGAAGCATCGAGCTGATCGAGATAGAGCCTTCTTCTGGTCAGCATATCACTCGCAAAGCTAACGTTAATTGGACATACTGGTACTTATCAAGGCTTGCATCAAGGACTTCGCTTTCGATATCTCTAGATATTTCTGCTAGATCTACCTCGGACCTCAACTTCGGAGGTGGCATTGCGTCCAAGCTTGGTGGCAGAGAGGTGGCCAGAGAATCTGATGCACAGTCATGGAAACGGCTACCTCAAGGGTTCGCACAGTCGAATTCTGCCCCTCTGAGACCACGTCTGCTCTCAACCTCCCTTGTTTGCTATGCAGATACCGCGTGGAGGTTACTGTCTGAAATGTTTACAGCTCACTGACCTAACGGATTCTGCCCACATTGGCAACCATCAGCTCATCTCCGGCGGTCAACCCTCATCTCCGGCAGAATAAACCCTCAGGTAGACTACGTACTAATTACTGTGTAGATAATAAAAGTGCCCTGAGAGATATCTGGTTGACCACTTCTAAACATATCAGAATGGTTCATCTATGAGTCTGCGATCGCCTATATCGCAACTTGAATCTACTATAAAGCAGACACTATACGAAACTTGCATTTTTGTCAAAAAGAATGTATTATATTGATCAATCTCTACTATTGGACTTGATGCTTTAGCTTGGCAGCTAAAGATTCGTGACGTCCTTGACTTCGAATTAAATAATCCAATCGCATCGGACAAATCCTCGTACAGCCATTCGCCAAAGAACATATTCAGTTTGCCAACAAGTGCCTCCTATAGCTTCCAACCCCTCTTGACATTGGATTTTATTCAATGGATTCCTTTTGATGATCTGTTTCCATGCCCCGAATTGTGTCTCGGAAGGTTTGATGATGGCCTCCATCACGCCAGGTAGCGCAGCTCTTCGTGGCGTGCAGGTTGTTAGGCCACTTGCACGTTCTACAAGGAGAGTCCCATATAATTCTTTCAGACAAGCCCACTCAAGAGTCTCTGCAAGATCAGCACGCTATAGATGGGCACTAACACTGCCTGTCGTCGGCCTCTTTGTCGTCAGCGACATCTACCGCCGACAGACAGCGTCGGTCTTCTTCGATGCGCCCCCAATCGCTAGTGAAGCCGAGGTCGTTGTGGAAAAGTCAAAAAAGATGAGTGATGCATCGAAGGAAGAAATTAGGGATCTCATAAGCTCGCAACATCTACAAGTCAAGAAGAGCTGGGAAAACCCAGGGGTATATGCTTGGGGTTCGAATTCCGGCAAAGTGGTTGCGCCGGATTCAAAGGAAGCATTTATCAAGACCCCAAGAAGGATCCCGTTTTTTGATGGCATTCTTTTGCGGGACTTGAAACTCGACAGAAACTTTGGCGCCGCTATAAATGAATCAGGAGATCTATTTCAATGGGGGAAGGACTACTGTGAGTCGGAAACCACACCGTCCGTAACCATGAAGGGTAAAGACCTTGTTTCTCTCGCTATCTCAAAAGATCGCGTGCTGGCCTTGTCAAGATCAGGGAAGGTCTACTCGATCCCGGTCTCGAAGGCAGACCAAGCAGAGGGCCACAAGCCAACGGAGGGTTCATGGCTGCCTTTCTGGTCTGACAGAGCATCAATCAGCTACCGACTGCTGAGCCCCGAGAAGCTTGGCATTGGAGAGAAGGTAACGGCTGTCAGCGCTGGCCTGGAACATGCTCTTCTCCTCACAAATCGTGGTCGGGTTTTCTCAGTCTCAGCAAGCTCGAACAGCTATCCGTCACGTGGTCAACTAGGTATACCAGGCTTGACATATCTCACGAGGCCGCCGGGCGACATTGACACGTGCCACGAAATTGGAACTTTGAAAGGCTTCCAAGTTACAAATATAGCCGCTGGAGACTACCATTCGCTTGTTCTTGACAAAGAGGGCCGTGTCTTCTCATTCGGTGACAACAGCAGCGGCCAGCTTGGATTTGATTATTCATCAGAGTCCCCCTGTATCGACGCTCCCTCGCTTCTCCCTTTGACTAGTCTATATAGTGGGACGAATCAGGTCCCGCGAATTACCTCTATTGCTGCTGGTGGCCTGAACACTTTCTTCACCGTGGATGCCACTCGCGTGCGCGGAAGAGACGAGGATCCAAACTTCGTCCGTACACTTGGTCGTGTCACGGCTGACACCTGGGCTTGTGGTCAGGGGATAAAGGGCAATCTAGGAAACGGCCGTTGGACACATATTCAGGGAATGCCTACCAAGATACCTTCCCTTTCTGGTCTGTTCGAATACGACGAGAAAACCAACAAGACCATCCCGATCCGTCTCTCCTCGCTGTCAGTAGGAAGCACGCATGCTTCTGCTATCATGGCGAACGTGACCAACCTCAGCGCTAACAAGAACTCCAGCGAGAATGATACCAATTGGGGTGCCGATGTTGTTTGGTGGGGTTCTAATGAATTCTACCAGATTGGCACCGGAAAACGCAACAACATCAACTCTCCGATATACATAGCCCCGCTGGATGTGGATGCCGAGAAAGCGGTAGGAAGGGACCAGGCTCATAGATTACAGATCACACCGAAACGCAAAGTCAGTGTGAAGGGAAAGAATGTTGCTATTGAGCAGAAGATCGAATGTGGAAGATTTGTCACAGCCGTGTATTCTGCTGTCTGAGTTGGCGAAGCTCTATGGCCTATGACAAGAGCATCTTCTTCGACCCATCCCAGGGTTTCTTCCCTCGGCAAGCGACCCATAACAACCTCGTGCTCACAGATGAATCCGTGAGCCTCTCACACATCCTCGGAACCACTCCTTATATCAAACTCAAAAATTTGGTCACAACGGCAATCCATCCGCCACCGAAGCTGTAAATGAGCTGGAAAGCAACATCAGAGAAGGAATACCCTTCCCTCGTCCAAGATCTACCCGGTGGTTGTACGGCCCTACATCCGAGCGTTATCAAAGCCGTGGACTACAAGCGTCAACTCCCCGAAATCTACCTAAGAGCCTGATAAATGCGTCATAACGCTCTTTGATTAAATCAATGGTCCGACGAGGGCAGTCTGAGCAAATACGATTTATGAGATAGGAGGCAGGAGACAAGGCGCTAGACTCAGATGAAATCTCATCGGTGTAAAATAGGTGGTACTTTCAGTTTGTGTGTATGACTAGATGTACCGTAGGCACGGAACATATTTATCTCTAACAACTATACAATACCGTAACGTTATTCGTTAAAAAAGGCCAGTCGCGCTCCAAGTCTCCATAACATCGTATCAGGGAGCCCTTGGATCCAACACCATCGACTTTCTTCCTTTGGGGATATCTACCGTTCATGACCTTCGGATGCGCATTGACTCCTGAACTCCGTGCGCATGACCATGGCAAATGCTAGTATCAAGCCCTAATCTCTCTGCGAGAGCCGGCTACTGTTGCATATGGCTCCTCCTAGTGAACCACTACTCCAGCACTGTGCCCCTCGCCGTTGACAGCCGGACTTGGACCCTTTGCTGCATCAACTGCACCTTTGGCGTCTCCATCTTCGCCCATCTCAACGTCTTCATCTCCCTCGCCCTCGCCTTCACCCTCTTCCTCTTCCTCATCTTCACTACCGCTGGATTCTGCTTCGAGATCTTCACTCTCCGCATCGGACTCGTCTTCCACATTCTTGGTGCTTTTCGTGACAACTGTTTCTGCCATCTCGGCATCTCCACCATTGGCTGCGCGCTTTTTAGCTTCTTCCTCGGCGAGACGCTTCTCAGTATCAGCGAGTTCTCGTTCAAGCGCTGCTTGCATCTCCGCCTCTTCGGCACCATACGCCAAACCATCATCGTCAAGTGTGTCAGCTTCTGGTTGATCAGGCGGGTATTCTGCTGGCGCAGATTCCTCTGAATCCCTGTGATATAATGTTAGCAGCTGCTACATACAAGTGCAGACAATCCCTTACCATTTGATAGCAAACCGTGTGACCCTTGGCTTCTCCGCAAGTATGTTTCGTCTGACTTTCTCAATTACTGGTTTGGAGGGTGGTTCGTTGATCAACTCTTCGCTATCGTATTCATTGTTCACATAGTACCCCACCCGTACAAATTCCCGATCGTCGTAAGAACATGAGAGGAGAATGACAGTGACCCCAAGGATTTCGCTCGAAGGAATCTTTTTTAGGTCGGGGGGATCTGCTTCGAAAATGAACTTGTTGACACCGATGGGAATGGGCCCAACAAGGAGGGAGTCAAGCTCTTGGTCATACTCTGAGCTTGTAGCAGAGCCAACATAGGTTAATTTCCATTCAAGGTCTGCGATATTGATGAGTACAGTCATATATTCAAGAGGTGATGGCTCATACCCTTCTGCAATTGCTCGAGGCATTCAAATGTGATTTCAAACAAGTATGGATCAGTGAAGTTCGCTGGGTTATTGAGCACCTTCACACCCAGCAGAGAAACAACCGACATCTTTGCGGGGTTTGTCAGTCGATGTCGCTGAGCAGAATGGACGTCCTTCGTGCGCCGAATTGATAAAAGGCGTAGAACTATTATTGAGAGCAGATGCAATTGTACTTTGAGGTTGTAAGAAAGTAACGGTAAGACACAAGTGTTTGTATGTTGATGTGGTTCTTGATTATCGCAGTGACAGGAAAATGATACTGTACCATTAAAGACGCGCCTGCCCTTTGGGACGCGTTAATTGAGACCAACCTTCTCAATAATCCAGACCTCGCCAAACCTTCTATTCCTGTAAGCTGCAGGATTTGGTGAGTTGGTCGCGCAAACCACATCATCGCGACTGTAACAATTTGCTTGCATCTAATACTGGAGCGCCTGTCTTATAAAACGAGGCAGGGAATCCATTCGCAGCCACAATAGGCCCGCCTGCAAAACCTTAGGGCATCATCCTGCCTGCAGCTTCGCGCTGCGCATTATTCCTTTTGAAGCAGAGTAAAAAGATACCGTCAGTGTCATACTTTGCCAGCCTGGTGAGAAGCTTTGCTGACAGCCTTGGAACACAGCTTTTGAACACCCGAACAGTTTCAACTTTCACGGGTCCGTAGTTTTATTCCCAACATGGCGGAGGGCAGTCCAGAGGAGGCTTTTTTGAGGGCGCAGCAGACAGGTACTCCAGCGCAAGGGAACGATTCGGCGAATGGGACAGAGGGAGCTACAGGCAATGAGTCAGACACAGATGATTATGATCCTTCAGCTATCCTGCAAGAAGAATACTCTATACCATTTGATGTCTCGAAAGAAAATGTTGCCCCTTCTACTACTATTCCCGTGGCTTCAGACACAGTTCCTGTTGTCACACCAAACATTGGAATTTCTACCCCAACCCCTCAAGATAGTCAAGTCCCTTCTAGAACAGGTTCAAGATTGTCTGGAGATCTATCTTCTTCTACCCCAGTACCCACTCAGCCTCAAGCTCGGACTAAAGGTGGCTTTGTTGTTGAGAGCGACGACGAAGACGTTGGAGATGAGCAGGATGAGGACAATGTTGATCCATATGAGCCAACAGATGAGCCTACCGAAGCTACTCAGTCAGAAGAGCTCAATCTGTCTGCTAATACTGCTATGGTTTCCCATCTTTCGCCGTCCCAAGTTCAGCAGACCAATGGTATTTCCAGTGGCTTGACTGCACCCACTGCTTCTACCCCCGTTTCCTCAAATACTCCTATTCCTCCTTCTGCTGCCCAAGCGCACAGTATTGCCAATTCACAAGCCCCTACTCCGATCTCAACAGCTCCGAAAGGCCGCCTTCCCAATGATGTGATTGGCATTCTTGAGGACAGAATCAAAGAAGACCCGAGAGGCGATATCGATGCATGGCTTAACCTCATACGAGAACATCGAGAACGCAACAGACAGAATGAAGCTCGCGCAGTGTATGATCGCTTTTTCAAGGTCTTTCCATCCGCTGTATGTCCAACGATGCAATGCATAGACACCTTACTGATGACCCCTAGGCCGAAAAGTTGACAGAACAAGCAAATTGGGAGTCGGCAAACAATAACCTGTACTTTGTTGAACAAGTGTTCCAAAGATCACTTCTTTCGGTACCAAGCGTGGATCTCTGGTCAGCGTATTTACAATACGTCCGACGGCGTAACAATGTCTTGACAGATCCCGATGGAAGAGCTTACAAAACCGTTGCAGAGTCCTTCGATTTTGCTCTGAAGAATGTTGGAATGGATAAAGACTCTGGCAAAATTTGGCAGGAGTACATTGACTTTTTGAAGACTGGCCCAGGCAATGTCGGAGGGACCGGGTGGCAAGACACACAAAAGATGGATTCCCTTCGGGCAGCTTATCAGAGGGCAATCTGCGTGCCAACATCCGCACTCAATAGCTTGTGGAAAGAATATGAAGCATTCGAGATGGGACTGAGCAAGATCAATGGCCGCAAATTCATGCAGGAGAAGGCACCTGCTTATATGACGGCACGGAGCAGCTATACTCAGCTTCAAAACCTGACGAAAGACTTGGATCGGACAACACTACCCCGGCTTCCACCTGCTCCAGGGTTTGAAGGCGAAGTGGAATTCATGAAACAGGTCGACACGTGGAAAGCCTGGCTCCGATGGGAGAAAGACGACCCACTTGTGCTCAAAGATGACGAACCGCAAAATTACAGGAATCGCATTCTTTTTGTCTATCGCCAAGCTTTAATGGCCCTTCGCTTCTGGCCAGAACTCTGGTACGATGCTGCCGAATGGTGCTTTGAGATTGGCATGGAGCAGGAAGGCGAAAAATTACTGGAACAAGGCGCAGAAGCAAATCCGGAGTCATGCTTACTCGCATTTCGTCGGGCTGATCGAATCGAGCAGACCACCACCAACGATGATGTACAGGATCCTGGAGCCAAAGCGAGGATGACAAGAGTTCGGGAGCCTTACAACAGAGTATTAGATGCGCTTTACGACCTTTCTACAAAATCGCGGGCCAGGGAGGCTCAAGAATTGGAGTCTATTCAAACGAATGAGGCCAACGGTGAGTTACAAGAGACTAATGAACAAAGGCCGTATGGTGACGACGAAGACGATGCTCAAAACAACGAGGCGAAAGCTGCGGCAAACCGAGCAAAGCTAGCTGCGATCAAGAAGTTTTATGGGGAACAAATAGAAATATTGTCCAAGACGTTGTCTCAGGCTTGGATAGCTCTCATGCGGGCTGCACGGCGTATTCAAAGCAAAGCAGGATTCAGAGCAATTTTTGCTGATGCGCGGAAACGAGGCAGGGTGACCAGCGAGCTGTACGTGGAAACAGCCTTGATTGAATATCACTGCTATAAAGACCCGGCTGGGACGCGGATATTCGAGAGAGGTATGAAGCTCTTCCCTGAGGATGAACACTTCGCGATGGAATATCTCAAGCACCTCATTGCAATCAATGACATCACAAACGCGCGGGCTGTTTTCGAAACCACTATCGGCAAGCTGACATCGAACCCTGCTACTGTCTCACGAGCTAAGCCGATCTTCCTATTCCTTCATGAATATGAATCCCACTTTGGGGAGCTGGCTCAAGTGGCTAAACTAGAGAAAAGAATGAGTGAGCTGTATCCGGAAGCATCACCACTTAGATCATTTTCAGAGAGGTATACTTCGCGAGGATACTTTCCCACCGAGGCTCGGCCCGTGATATCAGCCACGCAGGTCAGACCTAAGCAGTCAATCCAGTCATCAATTGAGGAGCATACTGGTTTTGTGCAGTCTCCAGACCCTCGATTTGCAGAGGTACCAGCTACGAGCTCACCAAAGCGCCCATTTCCTGATGACTTCGATGATGGTCTCAATCCTCCCCGAAAACTGGCACGCGGAGAGTCTCCACTGAAAGGTGCCGCCGGCCGACGTATGGACCAGCAAAAGCGTGTTCAGAATCCAAATGCACCACTACCGCCCGCGCCCCTGCCAGGACAAATTGGCTTTCTATTGAGCATCATTCCGAACGTCAGATATTACAATGAGATCAGATTCAACCCCCTGGACGTGGTGCAACTGCTCCGCGAGACACGAATTCCAGAGTCCTATGCTGTATGGCAACAGGAACGGAATGCCCGGCAGATGCCTCAATATGCGCAATCCTCAATGCCTCCATCTAACGCGGTGATCCCTCAAGGAATACCTCAGACGCTATATGGACTTGGAGGTAAGCTGAAACCTCGATCTCATCACACCATGTATGACCTAACCAGAATCTAGGGCAATACCGTTACTAAGTGGTTACACCCCCTATGCTCCTTGCGTTTCCTTCCATAGCGATGGTGTTGGGACATTGGGACAGGGTCACCCGAGATTGCAATCATTATGGCTTTTCTAAATTAATCATGAGGCTAGGAGAGGATTTAGGATCTGGTATTTTTCCAAAAGTTCCTGACGTTGATCACTTCTCCAGACAGATCATCTCGTCACGTGTACCATACTCACTATATAAGATAGCTTCAGAGACGCCGTGCTCAAAGCACGAGCTTCAATGCCCAGGAGAATCTTGATCTCTACTATTAGTGGCTTGTCCTTACCCATCAAACCGCTATGCATACAAACTAGCGGGTCGTATGGATAAGAGCAGAGCCATGGATCACCTTGTCCTCAATGTGATATATGTTCGCGACGTAAGCCCAAGGCTGACTTGCAACTGGGGCTTTACACGGAGACGATGAAAGGGGGGGCCTAGAAAGCCAGGTCGTACATGATGTATGAAGAAGCCAATCCCTTCTGTGTACTCTAGATGGCTGACCGATGCACCGTAGACACTGTCATAAGACTGTAGACGATTTAATCATATAGACAGTCGAAGCTACAGCAAACACACTTGAGATGAGGAGCATCAACAAGAACTTGGAGATTGGTTCCCTCGTTGCCTGTGCGCCCAATCGTGTGTAACCGTCTGTCGCGTTCGTCCTACCATCGCTCCTACCATCGCAACCATCTCGGCCATTTCACTTTCCTCGTTAATCATAAATACTTCCCTCTTTCCTCTTCTTCTACTACTTTTCCTGTCTTCTCTTACTTGTCTTCCTTACCTTCATCCTCCTTTTTCATCTTCCTTACCTTCATCATCCTTTCTCAATCCACTCTCCACCTGCATCCTGACCCTGACTTCAACATATCCTGGTAACTGCCACCACCACCATTCTTCTCCTGCGTACATCTACAGCCACTGTTGTCAACCATTTCACTTTCCACGTCACCTTTGGAAGTCCTCAGAGCGCCGAGCTCAAATTACCAGGTAAGCTGCAGACCTTTTTTCTCTCACTTTCAGCTTGATCACTTATGAGATAATCGCCCCCCCCACGTCGTTGCCTGCTCGAGTACAAATATTTACCTTCTCTTCTCCACCTTCCTTCGTCCTCTCTACTTTTCTCTTCTCATCTTGCACAACCTATCAGACAGCAACTCCTTCTTTGCCTCTCATCAGTGATCTCTATCTTGACCTTGCTCACTCCGCAATAGCCAAGTCTCACCAGCACATCTGAGATAGCGAAAGTATCTTGAGCATTGAGATTCGCATCTAGCAGGTACGTATTGAGCACTGACTGTTGTTCCTTCCTTGATGCCGCACTCTCTTGATCTCACTTCATATCCCGCCGTCAACAAACATCATTCTCTCTATCCACCACCACCACCGTGAACTCCAATATCTGTTTCTCATCTTGTGAACTGAGAGCAACCTTGTCTCCATGACCCACGTCTGGCACCATCCAACGTCGCTTGTCATTGGCAAAGCCTCAGTTGGAAGCCACATTTGACAGCCATTTCTATTGCCTGCAGTGGTTTTCTTGTGACTGGGGCGCCAATCTCTTTCCACTTTCAAGGAGTCACTTTCTTCTCTCCACCCTCCCTCTTCATCAAGATTGCACTCCTGATTTGTGTGGCGTTGAGTCCACGTCCTGGGAACAACTCCGATATCTTCCAAACTATCATCCTTCCTTTTCCCACATCCTTCTCTGTGGTTTCATTATCAGTCTCACTCAGCCAGCTGACATTTTGAAGCCACAGCTCAAAACCGCCAAGATGTCGGGTGCAGCGCGAAACCGTGGCGATGACCCATCCAAGAGTGGTCCACCCAAGCGCCCAAATTTCGATGGTCCTGGGTCGGGGACTGCTGCCAGTGCCAGTGGCGCTGGTTCAGGGGGTCGTGCACCAAGCAATGCGCCCTCTGTTGTAAGCCAGAGATCTGCGATGTCACCCATCACATCGCCACGACTGCCACAAGCAGGTCCCAGCACAATTGCGTCTGCGTCTGGTTCGTATGGAAACCCGCCACCAACCACAATGACCGATCCGGCCTTGGAGAGACCACAGCGCGCCACGGATGCTTTGCGGCTGATGGATATTGCAGCATCATGCTTCAACTATGACAATATTGTGAGTACCAAGATTTTTACGTGATCACATCGCCTTCCACGTTTGACGGCAGCAAACACCCGTTGACCTTTCTCGTTTGATACGATGCACTGCATCATTGTTCAGTCTCTTGGTGTTGAAATTTGTTGTTTTCCTTTTGCACTCACAGCGACATATACCGATCCTTCACTTCAACACCTTATGTCCTTCACTCAATCTCATGCTTGTCGTTTGGTGTATTATTTGCACTGCAACACAATGATGCCACTGCCATATTCTCTGTCTACAGTCTTCATTAAGGATGTCCGTGCATTGGTGTCTCAGCTTGTCTTCGAATACGTGCATCGTGTTTGCAGACATGAATGCGACCAAACATGGCAGGCAAACACCAGTTCCAGATGGTCTGGATTTGCTTAAATTCTCGCCCTTCCCCCTTCTCTTCTTCTACAAATATGCTCTTTCACCACCAATCCTTGGGATATCATACTTCCAATCATGTCAGACCACAGCCCTACAGGGTCTGCTAGGCCGCTGTCCCCATCCTCTAACCCTTACACCTCCCCAAGATTGCCACCATCGACCCCGGTGATTGTATCACCGCTGTCTGCGGCTGCCACCCCTCTCTCCGTCCGTTCTGCTTCTGCTTCTGGCTCTCCAAGCCATGTTAGATCTACTTCTCAGCCTTTCGCCACTGGATTTGTGCACTTTAATCATATCATGCTTAGTGGTGCTAACCCTTCGGAACAGTATGGTGTACCTGTTCAGTACGCAAAACGTCCTGGCTTCAATACTACCGGAAGAGAAGTCAACCTGTCGGTGAACTCCTATGGAGTTCTGGACTATCCCACAAAGGCAGTGTTCCAATACGATGTAAGTTGTTACCTTCCCGCTCACAAAAGCTCTGATACTGATTGTTTGAATGTAGGTGCTCATAGGCAATGGCGCTGAAAAGAGAGCAGTGATCGAGAAGGTGTGGGCTACTACCGCAAGAAAGAACAATATTCCAGAGCCAGTCATATTCGACGGCAACAAGTTGGCCTGGTCATTGCAGGACAACAATCGCGATGTCTCTTTCATAGTAGACCTCGATGCAGAGCAGAACAGACGTCCAGGAAATAAGCCCAATACGTTTCGTGTGGTGTACCGCAAGACAAAGAAGTTGAACCCTGCTACACTCGAAGCATTCCTCAATGGAAGGACAAGCTTCTCAAACGATGTTCTCGAGTCACTCAATTTCCTTCAACATCTCTTGCGCACTGGACCCACCAAGGACCCTCGCTTTATCATCCTCAAGAACAAGTTCTTCACCCGCGACGGCGAGCGTATGGACCTTGGAGGTGGTATTGAGGTCTTTCGTGGAATCTTTCAATCCCTCCGTCAGGCCCATCAAGGCCGGTTGGTAGTCAATCTGGACGTTGCGAACACATGCTTCTGGCGTCCCATGTTGTTCACCAACATGGTCGTCAACAAATTCCGAAAGAACAGTATCCAGGAAATCGCCAATGGCCTCTTTGAAAACAAGAAGCCTACCAGTCTTTTCAACATGCTCGGAAAGCATTTCAAACGCCTTCGAGTAACTCCAAAGTATAGGGGTAACCCGCAAGATGGACGGGAATTTGTCATCAAAGGCTTCATCACGGACAACGCAAAGGAATACCAAATTGACTACAAAAACCCTCGGACGGGAGTTGAGAAAACTTTGACAGTCCAAGATTACTTTCGTGAGAAGTATGGCCTCAACTTGTCCTACCCAAATCTGCCTCTGGTGGAGATGACTAAACGTGGAGTGATGTATCCAATGGAGCTACTTCACCTTATCCCTAATCAGAAGTACAACTTCAAGCTCGACGAACAGCAGACGCAATCCATGATCAAGTTCGCGGTCTCCAGACCAGACGTTCGCATGAAATCGATCAACGAGGGAAAGTCGTGGCTGAATTGGAGTGATGATCGGTACTTGAAGGCATTCGGGCTTAAGATTTCACAAGAGATGATCAGTACCAAAGCTCGCTTGTTACCCAACCCCAAAGTTCTGTTTGGCGGTACTGGTACTAATGCATCCGCCGATCCCAGAACATCGGGGAGATGGGATCTGAGGGGTAGGAAATTCATAAAGAGCAACACTCAAGACCTCCATAGCTGGGGTGTTGGTGTCTTTCCCAGGACCAACGGCTCTTATGAAAACATGGCAACTCTGGAGAAGTACTGGCAGGATGTCGTGACAACATACCGAGGCCATGGCGGCAAGATCGCGAATCCACCCCGCATTGTGCACGTCAATTCAGATGCCGCTAAAGCTGTAGAACAACTGTGGCTCGCAACGGGTAACAACTTTCAGAAGCGTCCTCAACTCCTGGTCTTTATGGTTACAAACCGTGAGAGCTTCCATTATCTCCGCGTCAAGAAGTCTTGTGACTGCCGTTATGGTGTTGTCTCCCAAGTCATGCAGCTACAGCAGATGACTAAAGGTGGGCCATCGTACATCTCGAATGTGTTGATGAAGGTCAATGCCAAACTCGGAGGATGCACAGCGAATGCACAGTCCCTTGGAAATTCTGGGTTCAAGGCTTTGAAACCACGGACCTTGATTTTGGGTGCTGATGTATCTCATCCCTCGCCGGGCAGCATGTCACCCTCCACTGCTGCTCTGACAGTGTCACTCGATACCAAGGCTGTCCGTTACGCTGCTGCTGTCCAAACCAATGGCCATCGCGTGGAAATGATCAGCGAAAACAACTTCAAGAACATGTTCTTCCCCATGCTCAATCATTGGGCCACCGCTGTCGGAGGCGGAATGTGTCCAGAGCATGTGTACTACTTCCGTGATGGCGTGAGCGAAGGACAGTATCAGCATGTGCTTCAGCAGGAGGTACCCCGCATCAAGAAGTGCTTGGATCAACTTGGAAAGAGAGATTGGAAGGGAAAGATTACTGTCGTCATCGCATCGAAGAGACACAACGTCCGAGCCTTTCCAAAGAAAGGTGAATCCGGCGGCGACAAGAATGGAAATCCTCAACCCGGAACAGTCATCGAGCGAGACTGTACTACTGCGTTCGAGTGGGATTTCTACCTCTATTCCCATTTCGCTCTTCAAGGCACTGCACGCCCTGTCCACTACACTGTCATCCGTGATGATGGAGACCACAACCCGAACTTCCTCATGAACATGATCTACGAACACTGCTATCAATACGTGCGTTCGACCACGTCAGTGTCCCTACACCCCGCAGTGTATTATGCTCATCTGGCTTCGAACCGTGCCAAGTCTCATGAGAACATCCCATCTTCCGAGGGTCCTCAAGGCGGTCCAGGCTATAAGATGACCAACAAGCAGTCGGACACTACTCCTCCACCGACGGAGGTCAAGCCGTTGATTCCGCTGTTCCATGACGGTGGAATCACCCATCAGATGTGGTTCATTTGAGGACTTGTGGACGCTAAGGAGTTCGTTACCGCACAACGTTCCCGAAGTTGTTGAGGATGATGACTCAGCTCGGAATCAATCATCAGGCGTGCTCAATTGCTTATTCTGTGCACTGGTACCTGGCTCCAGTCAGGTTATCAACTATCGCTTGAGCTTACTTCACGATATTGCTGGACAATTCACGAGCTCACAGAAAAGAAACCTTTGCTGCAAACAAAGTTACCAAGGCAGACATGGCTGCAACTAATCCTAGTCATGCATGGAGTGGAAGGGAGGTAGGATATTGATGATGTGAATAAAATGAGAAACCCCGGAAGAAAAAAAAAGTGCCGCAAGTCTGGATTCGGATCTCGCCGAGTTTTGTCTAATCTTTCCAAAGAGCATCATGGATTTCGAAAGAATCACAGGCAGCTGGAAAGCACAGGGAGATACTGGCGACGATGTTTGTTGGACAACCGGAAGAGGTCTCGTTTTCAAAGATGGGCCTCGTGATGGTCAATAAATAGTGCGATAGCAGATAAAAAGACCCCTCTTCAGACATACTGAAAGAGTCCACATTGAAATGCATGTCGATTGTGTTATTAGTAGCCGATTGTCAGTAGAGAAGGTAGGGAGATAAAATGGTTCTTGTGTATTGCTAGCATTCTGGGTCTCGGGGGCTTGGCACACGGACTACATCTCGGATGTCTTCTCGGCCATGCCGGAACGGTTTCTTACATTATCGCAAACAGGAATCAGTGCGAAGCCCTGGATTCGTGGTCAAGACACTCCATCCTGGGACAGCAATTGACTCGGGATATGAAACAGTGTACCTGGTCCTTGATAGTGACTACCACGTTATGTGAAAACACTTGCAAACAAAATTCGCATAAAGGACTATCTAAAGGTACGCCATTTGGGTCCTTGGGGTGGGGGGACCTACATCAACGTAGGTGTCTATGGATGGAAAGGGTTGCTCTTCCTCTACTTTGACAAATAAGACGAAGCATCCTTCGGAAGCTTATCTTTTGGGTTATTCTCGAGGCAAGAGACGAGAGACGAGAGAGGAGCGGGTGTGTCTTATGGCTGAGATTAGAGGGAGCGAGCGAGGGAGGGAAGGAGCCGACTAAGTCTACATTAGTTGGGCGCAGCGTCTATCGCTGTACACTTGGCGAGGGAGTGATCTGTTAGGGAAGAATCGAAGAAGTCGTTAATTACCAAGTTCATGATTTGGGGTCAGACATGAACCGGCGACGGGAACGGAGCTCATCTTATGGTGGTATTGCTTCAGACTGCGAACATCACGATATACTAATTTCGACGATCCGCGATATGTCATTTTGTTTTCTCTCGTTCATGAAGACTCTGTCAGCAGCTTTGGTGGGGGGGGCGGGGGGGAATGGTTGGAAGATCATCTCGAAGTCAGTGGGAATGGTCGATGCTGCTTTTATCATGCAGGAACAAGGACAACCAAAGAGAGAGAGAGAGGGAGAGAGAAAAGTGCAGCCACAAGTTGTGTTAGAAATCTTTGCAATTCCTTCAAACCAAAACTACAGAAACAGGGCGGCCAGATAACGTGGAGTTGGTTATATTATCGACCATGGACTGACGGTCCATGCAGTAATTACCTCAAGCGGCTATGGGATGGGACCTTCGACTTGCAAAGATAGCGGAGAAGAGTACAAATTGTTTTTCTCTAATGGATACCTACTGACATGGTATCAATCCGAAGACACCATTTAATAGCCGCCGAAGACTGAGGAGATAATATAGGTATGCATTGTCGACGACACCTGGACACAATTATATCATCATCAGTCGGGAACTAGCAATCGATATTCCCCCAACCCCTTTCCCCGCCGATCGGTAAGTCAACGCTCCAAACATGCTCCAAACATACGGAGGCGATGGGGATGTATTGGTTCGGTTGAGTCTCAAGGCTTCATTTGAGTCCTTTCTTGTGAAATGGTGATTCAACAGTCATCATTATCGTATCAAACCAGAGGAAATCAGAGGAAAGTATGGTTAAGCTCTCTAAAGAGTGAAGAGGAAAACAGTTCTCTCGTATAGAATCTTGTAATAGGCCTAGTCCTGTTGCTACGCCTGTTCCTGTTCCTTCCCATGTCTATTCCAATTCCGATGCGAGGCTTGCCTGTTCTTCCGTCAGACAATAAGGCGCAAACGCCCCCCCAAAAACCCACCAAACAAACATGAATATTAAAATTCGATCATTATCGTCCCTATAAACCATCACTGTCCCATTTCCTTTTTTCCCTATTCCAGTTCTCTGACTACAACTCCAGCCCGTTCCACGAGACCCATTGTTCCAGTAAGGCTGAGCTTTTGCTCTCGTGCTTCGGAATCCTCACCGCCTGTTCTTTCTGCAGCTGTGGATGTTGTTGCCGTAGCGGACGTGTTGCCGTTTAGTCTTGCTAGTTCATCGAGACCGTGAGTGTACATTTTCTCGACGTCGGATTGCCAGGATGGGGAGAGAAGAGGATCAAGTTTGAGGGGATGTGAGTATGCTGGTGGTGGTGGTTGCGGTGATTGCTCCCTGTCTGAGGGGTGTGGGTGTTCGGGTTTGATGTCAACTGAAGTTAGAGATTTTGATGCCTCTTCGTCGTCTATCTGCATGACCTCTCGTAACGTCTCGTTGTACATCTGCGCTGATTTTGCGGGCGCAGACCGTCGGAGTGAAGCAACTTGTGTCGTGAGAGATTCGAGTTCTGCGTAGAGTGAAGAGAGTTTCGAAGTCAGCCGAGGGTCGTAGGTTTCGTATTCTACTCGTTCTTGGGAGGGATTCTGTTGGTCGGAGGATGCTGAAGGTGAAAGGTCTGGGTGTGTTGTGGCATCGAGGCCGTTGATAGAAATCGAGTGAGAGGCGGAATCGAGAGTCTGTAATATGAATTGGGAAACAAAATTTGATACAGCGGTGCGCATGGGATCTGGATTGGCGGATTCTGGTTGCTGGGGCTGTTGATTTGGCAGAGGTGGGAAGTACAGATCAAGTTTCTGTTGGGCAGAGCGCTCGATGTTAGAGCGAAGATATTGAAGATCTTGTGGAGATTGGAGATCGATCTTTCGGTGAAAAGGATGAGGCTGTTGAGAGGCTGCCATAGTGACTTGAGGAAAGGTGAGGGCAGCTGGCGGGAGAATGGGTTGGGCGACGTGGATCCAGTTCAGGTTGGGTTTGTGCGCTCTGCAGCGAAAATTGCACAGCGATTTCTTCAAGAGTGTCGTCACGTTGTACAGGCGTTCTCGTTAGTTGAAGCCAACTGTAACTCTCTGCGTTGCGTTACCAACATTATCTCTCCCATCTTCAAATATTTGTTTACACGTATATTTCCGAAGTCCGCGACCCGCGTTTGCCTATCAATCGATATAATCCATCAACAGAAACTTTACCGAGGCATGATAAGTCAGCTTTCATGTAAGCAGGCTGCCAATTAATTTACATCATTTCTGTTCTCCTAAACAATCTTTCGCTCCGAGGGATCTTTAATATAAGACACCTTACTTCAGATATAGCAAGACCACGTCTTCCATAAGAAGTACTCGTATCATTGAAGAGCTGGATATTGAGAAGAAAAAAAGGAAGACGAAAGAAGAAATAGAGAAAGGTGAAATGTCGGGTTCATTGGCACCGGAGTGTAATGAAGTTAAAGAGTACGTTACCAGCATTTCTTGTCTTCTCCTTTTCTCTGCCCCTTTCTATGCCCGTCAAATTGAGAGCAAGCCACTAACATGCGAGGCGATCAGAAAATATGACTCCTGTTTTTTGAAATGGTACAGCGAGAGTAAGTCAACGCAAGCCTGTGACGAAGAAGTTTGAAACCTCATCGGCTTAGGCCGGAAGCTGTCAGACAGTTACTGTTTGCTGACGACGTTTCTTTCTACGCCCCTGCAGAGTTTTTACGAGGTGATACGTCAACAAGTGACTGCGAACCATTGTTCAAGAAGTACAAGCAATGTCTTAATGTGAGTGATCCTTCCCACTTCAACATTGGCGACCACTCATCTGCACCCCTTTACCACCAACCATCATATGTTACCCCTTTACGCCACGAACTTTCTAGACTCGAGGAAACTCACTCTTTGCCTACAGATAGCTCTCAAAGGACAAGGTATAGAAACAATGCTTGAAGAAGCAAGGGAAAGTTACAAAGATGCCGATGCCGAACATTTGAAAAAGTCCTAGGGCGCCTTCTATGTTTTGACATTGGCTCGTTCCCACCAAATGCTTCTCTCACCCCGATCAGAATGTTGGCCCCCTTCTACATCGGCCGTCGGCGTCGTTTAAGGACGAAGGATGAAATCGAGGAAATGGACAGGGAACGAACACCCAAGCTCAATGCAATCCACCTGCTCTCCCTCAGCCAAGTATTCGGCAGAAGAGGACCCTTTCTCCTGTCCAGTATTCCAACCACCCCATTAGCAACTTTCCGCCGCGATACTTGAAGTACAAAAGAGAACCATAACCGTACGCATACTACCTGTCCGCCTACGACTCCCTCGCTAGAGAAATCAAAGGACCTTTGAACCTATCTCAACAATTCTCTCAACTTTCACGTAGCAAGGGTCCATCCAATCGATCTGTCGTCCGACAGACATACGAGACTAGACGAAAATCAGGAACATTGACATCTACTCTCCACTCTTTTCGTTCCCCTGGAATTCGGGGTTTCAAAAAAACTCCTGGAGGTGAGAGAGTGGGGGGAATAAGCAGAGCAACTATTATATTCGATGAACGTATACGATATTTGTCGAATTATTACGATTTCATCACGGAACTGACTACTAGTCTGCTGGAGTAGTATATGGAGGGGTGAGAGGACATGTGATTCATACTGCCGGAGTAGTAGTAGTTCATTTGCAAAGGGAAGAAAATGTATTATACGACGTGGGCAAGAATAAGATCCCGAGTCTCAAATTTCCCTATTTTCCATGTGGTTTGTGAACTTTGATTTGATGTGATTCGATTTGTATTGTATTTGTGTTTAAAACGACGAGGAAAAACAGGAGCAACAGGAATAGCAGCAGCACCAGTAGCAGTAGCGATACCTTGAAGCGAGCAGGTCACGTCGAAGAAAGCAATCGCAGCTGAGGGACAGAAAAGGGAGGAAACTCCCGGAAATTCCTGAATACTCCCCTTCTCCCCTAGCCTAACCCAATGAGCGTGATCAAAAAAAAAAAAAAAAGGGCAAACGTGACTACCATGAAATAAACGCCTAATGTTCTGTACACTGAACGCCCCTGGAAATCGAAAGCTACCTAGTCCGCGCCGAATTTCGCTAGAACTACCCGAAAGTACGAATTCCATCCCCCTACGATCCGGTACGAAAGATAAAAGCATCTACCACAGGAACCATAGACAACCCCCTGTGGCAGAGCAGACCGGAAGGATATAACCGACATTGGGGTCCTCGCACACCCCGAGCGCCATTCCTAAGTCGTTGTATGCATATATCATGATGTTTCGTCCTGCCTGGAAGCGCAAGCCGAGGTTGGATGTCTGATCATGGAAGCATTTTCATGGCTTCTTCATCCGTCACAAAGATCTCCGCAACCTCAACATCATCTTCTCCCAAATCTCCATCGTATTGTTTTCTCCTTCCCCGCCCGGTATATCTTCCAATCATGTAGCTTGGCAAGAAGAGTTCCTCATTCCAAGTGAAGCCTTGGCCTGAGCGGGTGAACGTGATCAATCGTGGTGGATCATCAGGGTCTGGGCCATTGAGATTGATGGATTTGTAAGTATGGGAGTCGAGCATCGCAGGGCCGAGAGGCGACGAACGAGATGGAACGAGGGACTGAGGGGTCGTTGCAACGGGAGTGACGTCGACCGCTTTAGCTTTCATCTTTTGATTTGCCGAGGGAGTTCTCGGGCCGTAGTTGTAATTGTCTTCAGATGATGAGGACATAGGGGAGTATGAATCAACATTCATATTGTGGGAGGTCGGCAGATAGGCAGATCTCGAAGGATGCTGGTTTTCGTACGATGGAGGAGTATAAGAACCGGACGAGGTGGAAGCGAGGGAACTAGATGAGAATGCAGCTTCTTCGGATGCCATAGCCGACTTAGCAGCTTTGAAGTTTCTCCTTGGATGAGCAGACTGGAGAGAGTGGCTGTTCAAGTTGCGGGTTGGGATCTTGACAGCACGGCTGGCTGGTCTCGAGGAGAATGATTCACCGCTATGCACGGGCATTGCACAGATAAGTGACAGCTGCAGCTACAACTAGATAAGAAGATCACGGATCCAGCATTTGAAGGTAGTTGAAGCAGATATAGACAAAGGGACTGTCTACGCAAGTAGTAGATGAAAGTGTAGATTCGAAACGGACGTTCTAGAGAAAGGGTAAAGTCGGAAGAGTTGCTGGAAATAAAAGGATGGTATCGAGGTCGGTCAGGGAAAAGGTGCGTGTACTGTATGTATTGTACTATGTACGTAGATGATGCCTGAAACGGTACCTTCTTATCGGTGACGGAGACCCTCTGGGGTACCCTCACCTTGCCGTCGTTGTACTGTATTGTTCTGGGTAAGTACAGTACATGCAATTGGCTGTACCTCCCTTCGTGTAATATCTCAGGTGCCTCAACTGGCACTGCTCAGTACCGTAAGACGAGGCGCAGTATTTATGCTTCGTATTGATGACTCCATAGTAATAATCACAACAAAATCAAAATATATGAGCTGCAGCATCCCATCTCACCGTTAGAATGTCCGTTGGAGATACAGTAATTACAGCGTAGTACATCAATACAGTACTGCCAGCTTTATCGACGGTAAGGTAAAGATGGATCTTGGCGGGAAGTGGGGTAAACTCCATCATGATGAGGCGATAGATAAATGCCCATGGAGCCCTCGCCAATCATAAGATCTCGGTCCCACAGACCATTGGTCCCTTCTTTTGGAGTCACTGATTTTAGATGGCAGCCTCACTTTTCTCTGGCTCTCTTGCTTTTGCTCTTGACTCAGTCTCGCACGATATTACGATAGCCGCCTCAGGCCTAAGGTACTAGTCAGGTAAGATATGAAATGGTCATAGCTGTACAGTATAGTGTCACGATTATACCATGGTCAAGACATTACAGAATGTCAAACCAATGAACTCGATAAAGAACGATGATCAGGGGGTCTGTCTATCGTCTACTGTAATGGTGGATTTTACCGGTGCCACTTGGCTTGTCCGGAACGTCTCGGCTTCCAGAACAGTCCCATGGCTCCTGTTGTCCCTGACCACTTGTCACATCCTCAGCCTGTCAATTTCGTACGTGCTTCCGGGGCTGTACCGGAAATGCGGTGTTTTGTGAGGCATGTTTGCTACGAGAGCGGGTGTTGTTACAAAGACCTATGGTATACTATACAAGCCAGATACCTCCCGTCCAGTCACTACGATTCCTGACCACCCAATCAAGCGAAGTATCTCGGCTCATCAAAGACGTGATAACGATGTCCTCGTACTCCTTCTCCACGGAATATATTTGGAAAGCGGAGTCCTGCAGGAACCCGATCCTCGGGAATGAGTTCATCGACCTCCGAAGGCGGCTGCTCGACGACGAACTTGCCCACCTGCACAAACAATCAGTTAGCAATGTCATCGATCTCGTTGTTCAGACAATCTTACCTGTATTTCGGTGTCGGTAATAGTTCCACGACTGACGCGAGCGTATCCAGTCCTCTTGAGCCCCTTGAATAAGATGTACTCACACCATCGATCCCAGTCGGTCGGATCGATGTCCCGCATGCCGCTCTTCTCGCTGACATAAGTGTTGTAATTGCCTTCCAACGGCTTCGTGACAAGGTAGCTGAGAAGGACAGATGGCCGAGGGCTTTGTCCCATCAACTCGGACAAGTACTCCGCCTGTAAACGACGATCCTCTGGATCCTCCTCTTGCCCTGAATGAAACACGAAGACATCTACTAGCTCCCCGTATACGTCCAATGTGGCGTGAATGGCCGGTGCTAATTCACCCGCAGGAGATGGTAGCAAATGATGTGTAGAGTTGACGATAGGGAATTTCGAAAGGAGAGCAGAACCCCAGGTGTGCTTATTCGGGCCCGGGCCATAGTCAACGTACATACCAAGATCTTCTGCCAGATATTGCGTGGTGTCTCTGTTGCCCATGATAATGCGCTGGAGGTCAGACTCCAGTAGACCCATCACGTCAATCTCGAGTTCCTTGATGGCGTCCCGCATACGCCTTTCCGACGACCACATGTCATTGTCAAGAGAAAAGTGTATAGTCCAAATACCGGCAGTGAATAGTTTCTCATCTGGATGGTATGGGACGTAGTCATTTGTTGGAAATCGCAAATATGCCACGGCAATAGAGAAGAGCTGCAAAGCTGCTAGCACCCAGATATAGTAAGATCGCAGTTTGCGTCCGACAGGACTCTTCTTCAACGATCGGGCGGAGAATAGAGCATTAGAACTCAGTGCAGAGAACACACCGGCACCAAACAGCAACATCATAGTGATCATGATCCAGTCCGTGTGCTCGCGGACCAAAGGCCCTCCGGGAACAAAGGCATATGCCACAACCCAAACATGGAACAAGACCATGAAGTTGTAAACAAGGAACCCCAGCCCAAAAGTCGAGGCCGGGGAGTGCTGCACAGCTGAGGCGATGACGGTTGGAGCGACACCCATCACGTAGACCGTCAGTACGAGCGCTCCATAGAAGCCGGTCCAGTGACTGAACAAAGTCAAGAACGCTGCGCCAAATGAGCCTATACCAAATGCAGTCCATGATCCAAATAACCGGGGGTAGAAGGAGCCTAGGATAAGCCCAATAGCCATAGCAAAGATGGTCCAAGCGCCATGGGGTGCGGCAAGAGGACCGCGGACAGGATATCCTTCCCAGACCCAAAGAATCATGGTGCTGGAATCAGACAAGAGCGAATGCATGGCAAAGACCAGACCGCCGAAACCGAGACCGGACAAAGCAGCAGAGCCCTTGCGAGACCCTGAGGTAATATAGTCACCGCCGCTGGTGTTCGCGGTTCGTGTGGAGCGGAGGACAGCTAAGATAGCGAGCAGCAATCCTGTTTTATTCCAACCACCATTAGGAGCATGCATGATAGGCCAAACAGGATTATTGGTGTGATTGGCAAATTTGGCGATGCTTGATAAAATCAAACCAGCACCCCATGCTAGGACCTTTGCCTCTAGGCGAGCGGAATGATTTCTCTCAGCATACCATGTCGCTGACCATGCCAGACACGCTTGCCAGATAGCAAACCCAACGGTGAACAAACGGTATGCAGGATCGTGAACTAGCCAAGCCAAGAGACCAACGAGAGAGGATAGATGAACGGCGCGAACATTCCGTATCGCAAAGTTGCGCACATATGGGATGCCAAGCAAGAACGGCGAGATCGTGCTCATGACCATGACTTCGTAACCAGATATACCCATGTGCCACAGAGGAAAGTACCACACAAGAACACCAAGTGATGTGAGCATAGACCAGAAGACAAAGCCAGTATAGACATCTGCAGCTGCATCGATCGCTTCCGACCAGGAGAATTGACCGCCAAATGTGTCAGCAAGAGCCTTGTCTTTCTTTTCGTCGACGATGGAATCTTTAAGTAGCCTGGCATTCCTGTTTGGTGTCAGCAGAGAAGACAACATTCGTTGCTGGTCCCGGCTGTACATTTCATCATTTAGGCAGCCAGTGAACGTACCCTCGACTCTGGCCTTTAACGTCCTTTACCATCAATTCGAATCCTTCGAAATCCAATGCAGTTATGGCGTCGAAACCAACATCGAACAGGATGAGGGCCCATTCAAAGAACGCATAGATGGTGTAAGCTACTCTGTTAGCCATAATACTTCGATCGACGTCAGCGATACTTACCACCTGCTATTTTATGGACCTTATGTTGAATGAAGAAATAGACAAGGGGAATGAGTGTGCCGAAGAAAAGGCCAGCCATTACCTTGCGATACTTTATTGCTTTAGGATTGTGGGGGCTCAAAGCGATGCACCCAAACGTCCACGGGATCGTAGCGACAAGATAGGAAATCATGAAGATATCGTGCCAGTCATGATCATCGGTTGAGGTGATGTACGTCCACCCGCCACAAGTGACTGTTCGGAAAACACCAACCCAAGCCACAACCTTGGGAAGTGTTGAGTTTGGTCGAGCTGTCAACAGGAACCACAAGAAGACGAGAGCGAATCTCGCGCCAGAGGTAATGGCAATGAATATCTGGAAGACAGATCTTTCAGGGTACCGATCTCCAATCGTGGCCGACACGGAGGGGAACCATTCCTGCGGATATCCGTAATACTCATTCTGCACGATTTTATAATAGTGCAGCCAACATCCAACAACAAGGGCTCCTATGAAGGCTGAATAGGCGACGGCAGTGTGCGCCCATGACACCCATTTTCCATTCAGCTATAACGAGGGTCAGATACCATCTTCAACTGGTCGCGATGTTCCTACTGAAAACACGATGTCGCCATCCTTATGCTTGGGCGCCATGACTACAGTGAGTGGTGGCTCCTTGTAACTACCCGCTCATCGAACTGTCGGAGAGTTGCGGCAAGGAAAAGGGGACACGAAGGAAGGACGAGAAAAAGACAAAAGAGAGACGGAACTTGGCAACTGTTAGCAACACTGGATCCAGTTAGGTTGCAGAATAGTACTTACAAAAGGTTCGCAAGTGCGTAGAAGTCGTCTGGATTCCAGAGAATACCGAAGCTCCTTCGGATATTCCTACAGATCGTGTACTACGGTCCTTCCCATGAGAGCAGCGGAGGAGCAAACAGAAGCAAGCTCCGACCGCGTCCCCACCGCGTCGATCGTTAAATAATTAATTCTGCCGTCAAAAATACTGACCGCCTATCATGATTTCTGGAAGCATCACGCATTGCGACGTGCAGCAATTTGTCTGTATCTGACTTCACCGGACAGTTGGCGCAAGTTGCAAGATCACGATGGCTGGTGCGAGTGAAAAAGCGAGGTTCTTCCTCGAACAGTCAATACCGGAATTGAAAGAATGGGAAAGGAAGAAGATCTTCTCTCAGGTAACTCACCCACTTCACAGCTTGTCGCATACAATCCTAAACGCAATCATAGGACGAAATTTCCGCCATCACAAAGAAGCGCTCGGATTTCGAGCACAAAATAGCTGCTAGAGGTCCCAGCCCGTCAGACTATGCACGATATGCGGAGTTCGAAATCAACGTTGATACACTACGGAAGAAACGAGTCAAGAGACTAGGAATTAAATCTATAAATCATACCGGACAGAGACGAATATTATTTCTCTTTGATCGAGCAACGAAAAAATTCCCGGGTGATCTAGCCTTATGGATGCAGTATATCGATTACACAAGGAAGCAGCGAGCGTTAAAGAAGCTCACTCAAGTTTTGACATCTGCCTTGAGACTTCATCCACAGAAAGCCGATCTATGGATATACGCCGCAAGGTTTGCGTTAGAAGAAAACGCGGATATGACAGAGGCGCGGAGTTATATGCAGCGTGGATTGCGATTTTGCAAGAACTCCAAAAATCTTTGGTTGGAATACACGAAACTGGAATTACTTTACATCTCAAAGATCGATGCTCGCCGCCAGATCCTTGGTCTTGATGCGAAGACCACGAAACCTCAACAGCCAGATGAGCAGGGCTTTGATTCCGATGTTATCAGCTTACCACGCCTGACAGCAGAGGATATTGATCCCTCCACGGCGCCAGAAGAGGATATCGATGAAGCCCTTCTGAAGAGATTTGAGCTCTCACCTGTATTGACTGGAGCGATTCCAATAGCCATATTTGATGCTGCAATGAGTCATTTCGACCACGATGAAGGTTTGGCGAAGTCGTTTTATGACCTCGTCAGTGACTTCTCCCATATCAAGAGTCACGAGAAGATACTGAACCACATCGTGGATGATATGCTCGAATATCGCAAGGACGTTTGGCAAACAATGGTATGCCATGTCAAAGTTGCCATTGTCGGTATTAGTACAGACTGTCCAGAACTTCCATCTGCCCTTGGCATATCAATAGGAAGATTGAGGGGTTACTTTTCCCGGTCAACCCAAGGCCATGCTATTGCAGGGGAATTGAAGTCATGGCTGGACGAGTTGCTGCAACACGATGATTTGGATCTAGCCTTAGCAAAAGTGATCGAATCGACGAAGCTGTCGTTGGAGGATCCAGTGGAAAGGGCCAGCAGATGAGATCCGTCCATAGGGTTTCCGTAATTTTGATAGCGTTCTAGCCAAGGGTTTACCCCGTTGCAATCTGTCGAGCTTACTGGTCGTGTTTAGTCCTTGAGGCCTTTTTCTGGGAATGATGCTTCTTCGACTTAAGTCTCATCTCGTTCTCTCGGTTCTTCCTGTCCTCGATCAGCCATAATCCCACCAAATCTAGACAATCACAGCATACAGTCCTTTGACTTTCTCACGCTGTGCTTCACTTGTCTCCCCTGGTACAGTCTGCTTGCCAGCTTCAAAGAGGAGGTCAAACAGCTTCCTGAAGCAGTCATCTCGATTGCTGGCCTGCTTTCTGCTCTCGTCCGATTGTATGAGAAGTGAGTGGGTATTGCTGGAGTAATATCGCGACTTTAAGACTGAAGTGTGCAATATGGTAGGCACAACTTGAAAAAGGCGGTCTACATCAATTCTTAATTGTGCTTTGGAGTTCACCCTTATCAGAATGTGTCAGATCCATCTCGCCGTGTGCACATCTGCCACAACACTTACTTGTTGACGTTCTGTCCACCAGGCCCGCTAGATCTAGCATATGAGAATTTGCATGCATCCTTTGGAATCAACTCAGGTGTCAACGTCTTCAGCCATTGCCGAGCACTTGCAACGTCAGATTCCGTAGCGGTAGTATGAGAAGCGAACGAAGCTCGTAAGCTGAGAGCGGCATTGGCGAAGGGAATGTCTTTAAATGCAAGTTTACAAGGCGGCCAAGCCAGGGGACCTCTTGAACGCCATCCTTGGTGTCCTACCCACATGTCTAGCTATTGCTTTACTAGGCATCCCTCTATCAACATCTAAAAAGTCCCGCCCAGAGGTATCTCAGGTAGTAGTTTGACCGCCTTGCGTACATGGAACAAATGGGCTGCCGGACAGCCTACTGTGCATGGCTCCATCGGCTCGAAAACTTTCGCGACTTAACGTTATAGACATTCAATTCCTGCACAAGCGACTTCTCAAGTATGGAGGTTGCGCCTTATCGAATTACCAGCCAAAGCAGCATCCTGATCTGACATCTCGCCACCACTCAGCTCCCTTTGATGATACCCTGTAGTACACTGTCCCGGATTCACTTTCGTCATCTCAAATTACCGTTATCTGAAAGCCCTACATTGCCACCATTATTGAGCCACTATCCTGCCTGCTATCCATGCTATGAGTTTGCTGCTTCTCCCTTTGAGGATCCAGCTTGCGCGATTAACTCTGCCCATCATCTCATTGTCGGATGAGTTCTGTTAGATCTCGCACAGATGACTTCCGAGGAGACGGAGGACTATGAGTTCCATCGCAAACACACACCTGAGAGCCCACGGCCAATCTACCCTCCCGAGCCTTCCAATATCCCTGTGCTCAGGAACCAAAATGATCCTGCATTCACGGACTCTTCCACGTACGATATCCGCCCGAGCAGTCAGCTACATGCCGTAGATGGCGCTACCTCCGCCAGTGAGGGTCAATCTGGTTTAGGTCAGGAAGAGCGCAAAGTTGAGAACGGTCGATATAACCCATCGGCTCCATCAGGACCACCCCATATACCTATGCAAGGAGGCAACGAGAGTCTGGGTGGTACACAGGCGTATGGATTCCAGAATTTCCCGAACCAGATGAACACACAAACTGCCTACCAATCCTACCTGCCTCATATACAGAATAGTGCTTATGCGCATCCCAATTTCCAAGCGTCGCAAACTTTGGACAGTCTGGCTAATGGTCAGAAGACTGTTGCTAATGATGAATATTCTGCCAACCGTTTCAGTGCAAATCAGTCATCAAATTATCCGGATCCTAAGCAACAACCCAACGTCGCTGATAATGCTAATACCACCAGTGGTGATCAGCAGACGTACTCCGCCGGCCTCCCTCCTACCCAGAGCCATGCCGGTGACGGCGTGAACTATCAGTCCCTCCTTGATACTCTGACCAGGTCTGCTTCCGCAGCACCTTCCGCGGAAACCGTCATTGCGCGAAACAGTGAAGCTTCACATGACTTTGCAGTGCAAGCAGGGAATGGAAATGATAAACAATTGCCTTCTGCCAGTGGCCTCCCGCCCCGTCCACCTGTCCAGGATAATCCTGCTATGCATCCCGATTATACGCCCAATGAGCCCATCCAATCTTATCACCAGATAAACACCCCCCATGCTTCTTCCCTTCCCTATCAAGCTATGTCCAACAATCTAGCTTTTAACGCCGGTCTGCCACCGATGCCACTACCCGCAAATTCCCAGGCGGCGTTCCCGGGTTCGAATGGGCTCCCACCGCCACCCATGGCAAGTTTCCAGCAGGGTCTGCCGAACCTCCCTACCCAGTCGAGACCCATTGAGCCTATGACTGCCTCAGCACCTTTTGAACAAGAAGGCGCTGTCGGCTCAGACGACGGTGACCATAAGTGGGGCCCCGAAGTTCAGAGCAAATACGACCGATTCCTTGCCGATGAAAGGGCCTACGTGACCGAAGGCGTGTGGGACCGCTTCCCAAATGGCTCACGAATGTTTGTTGGTAATTTGCCCACTGAGAAGGTCACAAAGAGAGATTTATTTCATATTTTTCATAAACACGGGAAACTAGCCCAGATTTCAATAAAGCAGGCTTACGGATTCGTCCAGTTTCTTGACGCTTCAGATTGTTATAGAGCACTTGAAGTTGAACAAGGAGTGAGCATCCGCGGTCGCCGCCTGCACTTGGAAATTTCCAAGCCGCAAAAGAACACCCGCAATCCTGGTACCACGGACAGTAACCGACAAGGAGGACGTAAACGGTCGGGATCACCGGAGAGACGTGGTGCAAGTCGGAGGGGTCAAGATCGTGTGCACGATGCAAAGCCTGGGTTCACAAATTATCGAGACGAGCCAATCCGTCGTAGAGACGATTATAAGTTGGGAAGGTCTCCGTCACCACGAATATATCGAGGAAGAGACGATCACCGAGGAAATCAGCGCTATCCTGGCAACGAACGATCTCGTTCGCCCTATAGCCGGTCGGGTGGCCGCTATCGTAGTCCAAGCCCACGTGGCCGTGGATTTGGTGAAGAAGCAGGACTTCCAATTCCAAGAAGACATCCCAATGACGTTCCTGACGTACAGATTCTCGTCCTCGATGAAGTCGACCAGTAAGTACTAACCGAACGGCAATCTTGCTTTTTTGACTAACGTACGTACAGTAACTTCGTCTCGTATCTCGAGAATGCTTTGAGAAGTAGGGGGCTTCAGTGTCAGACGCTTATCTTAAGCCCTCGTTTCACACTGGAAGCGGTCGTGAAGCGCCAGATCGTTGAAGGTGTCCAAGCCATCATCAAACTTACACGCAGCTCACAGTACAATCACAAAGTCCCCTTACAGGTCTTTGATCGCAGCGCTGGTGTAGAAGTTCGATTTAACGGTAAGCGGAGTTACTACAATGCACTGAGACATGGACTAAACATTCTTAGAGTACGTTGATCTCGAAATCTCAATCGCCGCAGAAATCGTCCTACAAAACAAACGAAGTCAACGGCCTCGTACTGCCGATGTTTTCCCTACCACTCAGTCGTTCGTGGCACCACAGGTATCAAGACCTCACGGGACGCAGCCATCGTTTCCACACTCGCAGACCGGCATTTCTCAAGATCCTAACGTCACTAATCTCATCTCGAACCTCGACAGTGCTTCATTACAAAAGCTATTAAGCGCGATGCAACAGCAGCCACTCACTACTCCCGGAGGTCTGCCATCAACATCCACTCCTGCTAGTCCGAGCAATCCCGATCTTGCTAGTTTGTTGTCTAACGTCGCTCGTCAACAGCAACAACAGCAACAACAGCAGCAGCATGCTCGGTCAGGATCAGGTTTCACCGCTCCGACACCATACCCACCGCAACCACCGCAAGATTATAGCGGCGGTAACTCAGGTCAGGATATTCAGAATATCATGAGCCAACTGTCTCAATTTCAGCGACGACGATAACGATGTCGATGTTATATATGGGTTACGTGGATACATATGCACATTTTCCTGTTGGTTCTGGTAGATGACTGCTGTACGGGCTTCAAACAGGATGTTGGGGGCATGACGGAGGATATTGATTGCCTTCCGTGGAAAAAACACTGCAGGGCAGGACTTATGCCTAGAAGCAAGCACAACTTCAAAGTCTGAACGAGTGGTTGAGCCGAGTCCTTTCATATGTATGTCTGCTCTTAAGAAATATATGAAAGGTGTGTAGGGTGTTGACGGGTCGGAGCACGATAGTTGTAGCAGTCAACGTCTCAGGCCAGTCCCTGTATATTACTCTTGTATCTAATTACAATGCTCCTCGAGCTCTTGCCCAACTTATTTTCGTCAGGGGGGGTAATATGATGATTAGGTACCTAAGGTACCCAGTGATCCAGCATCAACCTGGGGTATGCTCACCTTGTATACACTCAGTATTTCGAGGATAGGTAGTAATTCAGTACCAGGTACCTCAAGATAAGGTAAAATGTACCTGATATCAGGTAGTAGTAATACCTAGGTATTTCGTCAACGTTTCATTGTTTTGTTTCGGTTCGTACCGTCATCATCATCCCATCGTCATGCTGGAGTCCGATACCCCGTACTCCGTACGTACCACGTACCACGTACCGTAGTACTAACTTACCTTAGGTACGATACTATACCAGAGCTTCTACGATAAGTGGAAAAGTGGACATGCGATAAGGCGATTCAGCGTTTAAGTTTAGTTAAGTCATCAGGACCTTAGGCAACATCTCGATATTATGATTTATTTATTATCGTCACATGGGATTCAGCTCTCAGTCATTTGCACTTCTCTTCATCATGACCTTTTCTCATGTCAGTGCATCCTGAGACTCGTTTTCTAGAATCCTTCCGACTGCAAATCACCCTGGATACGAGAATCTGATCTGACAATAATCGCCATTTATCCCTTGGCGGTGACTTCTACAGACGCCTGTTCCTCGATTATCTCGACAGACCCGTACCTATAATGGATCTTCACGGTTGCCGTTCTTACATTTTATTACAAACGAGGTGAGCCATAAGGGCTTCCGTATAATCATCGGTTGATCGCATTCGTTAAGCGGGCTTCTATCATTCAGCGCAATCAGATACACTGCTATTCTTGATATTGCAAGCGTTGTCAGCTTGCGAGCTATTGAACAGATATGCCGAGCGAGGAGAGAGACCCCAAAGGCCGTATGGCTCATGGACCACCCCGGAAAAAGCCGCTCAATCGCTTGCCGTCTGTCCGCCTCCCAGAGCGCCTTAGATATGGCGAAGATGCTCAAGAAGATGTCACTGCGCCGTCTAGGGGCGCAGGCTTGCCTCAGCAGTACATGAATCAATCAATATTCTCGATGATAGCAGCAGCCGGATCGCGAACAGATTTTCATACTCGTTTCGACGAATCCAGCGACAGCGATGAAGATGATAACGAAGCACTGAAACATGATGTATCTCACGACAGAAAGACCGCCCCGCAACGAGACACGGCACGAGACAAATCTACAAGCAAAACATCTGAGAGCGCAAAGCCCGAGATCAAAAAGGATAAAGGTGTCAAGTCCCAGAATAAGCTACTACCGTCAATACCACGGCTGTCTCTGAAACCAGGAAAACAAAAGGGTTCACGATCCGTTTATGTTCCCAGTCCTGCTCATGGAGACGCGCAAGAAGATCAGCTTTCAAGAACGATGAGACCCCAGGATGCTCCTATGATGAGCCGAATGCTCGAGGCACAGGCGCAGCTCAGCACTAGCGGCCTGGGATCAGGAATCATAAAGCCCAACGACGAAGTAGCGAGTCGCAAAAGGGCCGAATCAACTACTGAGACCCTTCTGTCTACTAGACTCATGGAAATTTTCGACTTCGATAGCCCAGAACAGGTCGTATCCGAATATCCATGTTGGTTACTTCAAAGTGTGCTGCTTCAAGGGTATGTGTATCTCACGCAGAAACACCTGTGTTTCTACGCGTATCTGCCCAAGAAGTCGAACGTGGTGGCCAAAAGCGGTTATTTGTCCAAACGAGGCAAGCAAAATCCAAGGTATTTTCGGTATTGGTTCACCCTAAAGGGCGACGTCTTGTCTTACTACAGTGACCCATCCGACCTGTACTTCCCAAGTGGCAACGTTGATCTACGTTATGGCATCTCCGCAAAGCTCGTGGACGCTAAAGATAAATTAAGAGATGTCAAAGACTTCACCGTGACTACCGATCACAGGACATACTATTTCCGGGCCGATAGTGCTGTCAGTGCAAAAGAATGGGTCAAAACGCTGCAGAAAGTCATCTTCCGATCGCATAATGATGGAGACAGCGTCAAGGTCTCCCTCCCCATAGAAAACATCATAGACATCGAGGAAAGCCCTGTCATTGATTTTGCAGAGACGTTCAAGGTTCGTGTTGTAGAAAGCGAAGATTCGTATGCGATAGACGAGGTCAGTCCAAGGTGTGCTCTGTGCAAGCCGTTCGAACTGACAGTGCCTAGTATTTCTTCTCCTTTTTCAGCTTTGGGAAAGATGCATTCAACACTCTTCAAACACTCATCGACCGCGATCAAGCACAGAAGGCGTTGTACGAACCATCTGGGCCCGTCAATCAAGGACTTGATTCTGGCGCCTCGGGAGAAATTTCCCCAGCTAGTATCGGATCGCATGACCCTATGATGCAGAGTATTCGTGACATCCGTAAGATGCAACGAGTGCCGATTCATGGACCAGTGAAGGCCACCTTGTCACCGAAAACAAGTGGTGATTTCGGCAGACGCGGTCCGGATTCCTTTAGAAGAAGTGTGGATGCCTCTCGCAAGGACTCTGGTCAACCAGGTCGCGACCATAGCCTTGAAAGTGGAAGCACAAGTCGTGCTGATGTGACACACGCCGGAAAATGGGATAGTTCGCTCAACAATAAAGAACAAGAGTCCTCAAGCTCATTTGACCATTCTGTTGAACCTACTACGGACTCCTCGTTGGCGTTAGAGTCCGGGACCGATACGCAGGGCTCCGCGAGCCATATCCTAGATAGGAGCGATGTCTTCCATTCACCAGGCGCCCGGCGGAACGAAACATCGAGGGATTCCAGGAGGCAGCGAAGACGTTCACAGGATACTGCACGCTCAGTATCTAGAGTTGACAATTTCGATTCTCAAGGAGCGGCCCATAATCGTGGGAATGATGATGAGCCATCGCCGCAGGATTCCGCGATTGAGACAGACGAAGCACAACAGCGCCCAACTTCCTCTCAAGCACTGCAAGACATTTTCAAGGCCGGCACTTATCCTTTGCAAAGGGCCGCTGGCTTCGCGGACTACCTCAAGAATCGTTCAAAGAAGATGAGCTCGCTACTTGCCACAGAATCCATGGGCTACTATGAAAAGGTCTCCGGTATGTGGGCAGGGCAGCGGAAGCATTACGGTGAAAACGAAGGTGTCATGTCCGGAGATAACGCCGTTGATCCCGAAGACGAGGAATCAGCCGTTGGACATGGTGACCGATTTCGAGCTCATTTTGCTCTCCCGCCTTCAGAAAAACTTCAAGCAACCTACTTTGGTTTCCTTCATCGGGTTTTGCCTCTATACGGAAAGATCTACATCAGCAACCGCAAGTTCTGTTTCCGCAGCTTATTACCCGGCACCAAAACCAAGTTGATTCTGCCTTTGAGGGACATTGAAAATGTGGACAAGGAGAAGGGCTTTAGACTTGGTTACCATGGTCTAGTCCTCGTCATAAGGGGCCACGAAGAGCTATTCTTCGAGTTCAATACAACCGACCATCGAGATGATTGCGCTATCACCTTGTTGCGGAATCTGGAATCCGTAAAATACCTTTCCGATTCAGGGTTACTAGCAGAAGAGGAGAAGGAAGAAGCCGAACAGGCAAAGTGGGAACACAAAGTGCTCCTCGAGGCGCGTCAAGCAGGACACAGTGGTCATGAGATCGCCCTGCCGAAGAGCGCTTCCGGCAGTGAGTCGTTGCAAAGCGATAGTCCGCCAATACTTTTCGATGACCCGCGAGCATCTATCATTAACTTCAAACCCACCGAGTGTTTGCGAATCACGTGTCTCACGATCGGCTCTCGTGGTGACGTGCAGCCCTACATCGCCCTTTGCAAGGGCCTCCTCGCTGAAGGTCACAAGCCCAGGATCGCAACCCATGCCGAATTTGAACCTTGGGTGAGAAAGCATGGTATTGACTTCAGGTCTGTCGAGGGGGATCCCGCCGAACTGATGAGAATATGCGTCGAGAACGGAATGTTCACATATTCATTTCTCAAAGAAGCTTCGTCGAAATTCCGAAGCTGGATCGATGATCTTCTGTCAAGTGCATGGATCGCTTGTCAGGATACGGACCTTCTGATCGAGTCACCAAGTGCTATGGCCGGTATCCATATCGCTGAAGCGTTGGACATACCATATTTCCGCGCATTCACCATGCCTTGGACTCGCACTCGAGCTTACCCTCATGCTTTTGCCGTTCCCGACAAGAAGATTGGTGGAGCCTACAATTACTTTTCGTACGTTATGTTCGACAATGTCTTCTGGAAAGCGATTGCAGGTCAGGTTAATCGATGGCGAAAGAAGCAGTTGGGCCTTGGCAGCACCAACCTGGATCGCATGCAACCGAACAAAGTCCCTTTCCTTTACAACTTTTCTCCCCATGTGGTTGTACCGCCACTCGACTATAGCGACTGGGTAAGAGTGACCGGTTACTGGTTCCTCGATGAAGGCGACGAATACATCCCACCCCAAGATTTGACGGATTTCATCAACAAAGCCCGTGCTGACGGCAAAAAACTGGTGTATATTGGCTTTGGCTCGATCGTTGTCTCTGATCCTGCAGCCTTGACCAGAACAGTCGTCGACTCGGTTCTGAAAGCAGATGTACGCTGCATTCTCTCCAAAGGCTGGTCTGATCGATTAGGAGATCCGTCTGCGGTCAAAACCGAGGTTCCACTGCCGCCGGAGATTTACCAGATCAAATCAGCGCCTCACGACTGGCTCTTTCGACAGATAGATGCAGCTGCCCATCATGGCGGGGCCGGGACAACGGGCGCAAGTCTCCGGGCAGGAGTGCCAACGATCATTAAGCCTTTCTTTGGCGATCAATTCTTCTTTGGTTCCCGTGTTGAAGACCTCGGTGTCGGTATCTGTATGAAGCGGGTCAATGTGAGCGTCTTCTCCCGTGCTCTTTGGGAGGCTTGCAACAGTGAGCGCATGATCCTTAAGGCCAGGCTGCTTGGCGAGGAGATTCGTAAGGTATGTGACAAATTGAACGGCTTGCTAGTGTCAACAATGCTGACGGTTAATCTAGGAAAACGGAGTGGAAACAGCAATCCAAGCTGTCTATCGTGATCTCGAGTATGCAAAAACTCTGATCAAACGTCACAAAGTGGCGCCGACAAGCAGCGATGACCCGAAAACGGCACAGTTGAACGAGGAGGCAGCTGGTATAGAAGAGTCCTGGACGTTCATTGGCGATGAAAGTGACCCTGAATTGTCGAAACGGATCCGTAGCTTCGACCTGAAGAATTATGAGCAGAGGCTGGGTAGTATTGGCAAATTTGCTGAACGACACCCGGGCGAACAGGGTAAGAGAGCCACGGAGAGCGTCCAGGTCACACCAGTACTGGGGACGCATCGGTGATCAATGGCATTAACAACGCAAGCGTGTTTAATTTCATCGGTGACTGGTTTGGCAAAAGGGATTGGCATAGCAGATAAAGAGATGACAACATTATACGGACAGATACGACATGAATGATTAATATACTTGCTAAGCTACACGAAGTGTTTGCACTTTTAGATATGCCTCAACAACAACAACAATAATAGGTTTACGATTGTTTGTCTTGTTGTTTCGAAGACAATTTGATTATGTATGTGTGTGTATGCTGTACAATGCACATAGTACCAGGTAGTTCTCTAACTACCTACCGCTTTCACGTGTTGCCTACCTACCTACCTTACCTCTCTCTCTCTCTCTCTCTCTCTCTCTTACCTACCCACGCAGAAAAGAGTATCCTATCGGCATAACCGCGGTAGATGAGGTTGATTTCCCCTGTCCTCGAGGACCAAGCTAAGGCATGCATTCGTCTCGTTTATTTTCTCCGTCTTGGCCTTGATGTGGGAGTCACTGAGTGGACCTGCACGACGGGCCGAGTTCATGGTGATTTCGGTGTTTCGAACCGACTCAGGATTTCTTTGATTGTTCTAGTAGGACTCCTACGAGATCAGGTCTCAGAGTGCACGGCCAAGTGATTTATATTGAGCCAAGTCCCCGGTGAGATTGAGAAGAAGGACCCAACAAGGAAGGATCGGATGAAGGTATAATATGGAGGGATATTAATCTCTCCTTTGCTACGATCCGATCAAAAGAGGCACCGAATACGTACTAGTAACTTAACTTGACTTAGTATCTTCGACTTTTCGGATGCGATAGAATCGCCCAAGCGCCAAGACGATCCTGAAACGATGAACCGGAGCAGTGGAAGAACCTTTCTCCTCCAGTCACCAACCGAGATTAACGTTAATTACTTTGGTTTACTTTGGTTTCTCTTTTCTTGTTCCAACATCAACCCTAATTGATGAAGTTTTCGCAGCTTTGGATCACTTCCATCGACCGTGTGATCTGATCCTCATCTGATCCTCATCCGATCCTCATCTCCCCCAGTCAATCCTTCCCCATAGAGCTAGGAGATGTTCCCGTCGACCGCGTCCTTTCCTTTGTGGCCAATCGTCCTCTCGTTCTCATCCGAGACTAACCCCCCGAGACCATCGTGAACTATCGTGGACTACCGCAAAACAGGACGCTATTGTCTGCCATGTGGAAACTCGGCAAACCCTATCATATTGCCTTGCCTTCTAGATTCCTGCAGATGCAATGAACTGTCCCAAGTCAGGAGCGATGCCGGCTTGGCCCAAAGATGACTGTCGGACGCCAACGATACATATAGTCCACGCACAAGGCTCCGTGAGCGTGTAGAAAAGGAAGTATCTCTCCCGCTTGTGATTCAGAGAGAAACTGGACTTCTACTTTTTGATTCCTTATTCCATTCACTGCAGTCCCTCTTGTTCTGTTCTGTTCATTCATTTGCAGTATTCTCTTCCCTTCAACCATGAAGTCATTTGCTCTTTTCGGCGCAGTGCTCGCCGCTTGTGCCGGTCACGCGGCTAATGCTCAAACCGTCCACGGAGCTGCGGAAGGATTTGCAAGCGGTGTCACAGGCGGTGGCAGTGCGACTCCAGTGTATCCAAACAGTATCAGCCAACTTGTCTCTTATCTTGGTGATTCCTCGCCTCGTGTCATCGTCCTGGATAGAACGTGAGTCTTCCAACAATCAGGGACATATGAGATGTGTTCAATGACGCTATATGACACGTGACAAAGACCGCTGACTCGCATTACAGATTCGATTTCAGAGGAACCGAAGGGACTACCACCAGTACAGGTTGTGCCCCCTGGGGTACAGCTGCTGCTTGCCAGCTCGCCGTCAACCAGAATGACTGGTGCACCAACTATGAGCCCAATGCACCGCGCGTCTCTGTCACATAGTGAGTCAAGGGCTAGCATTTGAACCACCTTTTTCTAATTTGCACGTCACAGTGACAACGCCGGTACTCTAGGTATTACCGTTGCCTCCCACAAGACCTTGCTTGGAGTAGGGTCCCACGGCGTCATCTTGGGCAAAGGTCTCCGCATCGTCTCAGGAGCTAGCAACATCATCATCCAGTGAGCACCTCCCCCTTTCCCCCCTCTTCCTCCTTGCTTGAACTATACTGAACTAGCTCTCTCTCTCTCTCTCTAGGAACATCATGATCAGCGAGATAAACCCTCACGTGGTTTGGGGTGGCGATGGGATCACGATCGATAATTCGGATAACGTCTGGCTCGACCGTATTACTGTACGTTGAAGACAACCAATATGGTCTCATGCGGGTGCGAGATTGCTAATATTTGGGTAACAGACATCTCACATTGGCCGTCAACACATCGTGCTTGGTACCAGCGCCTCTGGCAGGGTCACAATCTCTAACTGTGAGATCAACGGTGTATCCTCGTACTCTGCAACCTGTGATGGTTACCACTACTGGGGAGTCTACCTGGACGGCTCGAACGATTTGGTCACCATGAAGGGCAACTACTTCTACCACACCAGCGGCCGTATGCCCAAGGTTCAGGGCAACACGCTTCTCCATGCTGTAAGACCCTCTGATCCATTTGGCTCTTGTGTCAAACAGAGCTGCAGGCTCCTCGAGCCCCGCAAGATGCCGCAAGCAGCATGTTATGGAACGAACAGCTAATTCTTTTTCCTCAGGTCAACAACTACTTCTACGATAACACCGGCCACGCCTTTGAGATTGGTGAAGGTGGCTACGTCGTCGCCGAAGGCAACGTCTTCCAAAACATCAACGAGGTCGTCGAAACCCCGGTCGACGGCGCCTACTTCACTGCTCCAAACGCCAATGCCAATGCAGCCTGCTCGGCCCACCTCGGCCACGTCTGCCAAGTCAATGGATTCGGCAGCTCGGGAACCTTCTCCTCGTCGGATACCAGCTTCTTCTCTGATTTCTCAGGACATACCGTTGCCAGTGCCTCCGCGTACTCCGGCGTCGTCGCAAGCGTCAACGCAAACGCTGGATACGGTCACATCTGATCTCGAGATTAGCATCGCCATTTCCGCTATCTGCCTCCCCTTCTACTTCTTTGCAAACCTCAAAAATCTCCCTCCACTCTCTTCTTCTTGAAGGCCGATGAATGGGAAGTAAAGGCAGTGCTTATTCCCACAGAAACGAACAGCAGCAGTCTGTATCAAACGAGACTTGTGGCCCGAGTCCGGTAAGATCGAAAAAGGAGGATCACCACACGCACTCAACTCATCA
Source organism: Pseudophaeomoniella oleicola (assembly GCA_003868215.1). Lineage (NCBI taxonomy): Eukaryota > Fungi > Ascomycota > Eurotiomycetes > Phaeomoniellales > Phaeomoniellaceae > Pseudophaeomoniella > Pseudophaeomoniella oleicola. Next base: position 46,446 of record QWDQ01000011.1, on the reverse strand, counting down.
ACTAAGGGTCCGAACTCCTTACCGAACCCTACCAAACCAGACCCACCCGAGCCTCATCCGGTCTTTCTCTTCTTCGTCTCATCATCACCGCCCTGCTTTTATTTGTATATACTATTATTATTTTAAAACTTCTTATCTCGGCCGTCATCGTCATCAAGGGTCGGTTGACCATTCTGAGATTCTTATATACCAATCTATCTATTTACATTTACATAGACTGAGAACTCCTACAAAAATAACATTTCATGATATTGTTGTCTATTCACATTACCTCCGTTCTCTCCATCCCTCTCCTCCCCCCCCCACCCCCCCTCTTTTCTTTTTTTCCCCCCGTAAATACCGCCATTTCAAATTGGGGCACAAATGGATAGGAATGGAATGGAAACGTTGTACCAACTAGGAGATGGAAAGATGGGAAAGAATTAAGATGATGGCTACACTACACTACACTACCCAAGTAACGCAACTTTAGACCATAGTTACCACCACCACCACCAAAAAAAAAGAAAAGAAAAAAAAGTAGAACTCTCGGTAATATATATTTTTTTCATATCCTCATCAATAAATATTACCCCCCCGGCCGAAAAAGGTAAAGAATCTAATCATTACTAACTTATCTTACATTCAAAAACTCCCTTGCCCATAACTCCTCCTTTTTCCCCCCTTTCCTCTTAACGCTTCCACTCATTTAATTACAACCCCTTCACAGCCCTCTCAAAAAACCGATTCCCCTTCAACTCCTCATCCCGTGCAACCAGGTCTCTCATCAAGGCCAATTTTTCGCTCTTTGACATTCCTTCCGTTGCTGTTGCTGTTCCTGAATCGATCTCGGCTTTCCATTTGTGAAGCAAATTTTTGAGCAAGAGGGTTCCTTGCTCGATGTCTTGGGGGGAGTATTCCTCTTCGGAGGCTGAGGTGGTAGAGGTGGTAGAAGTAGCGGTGGAAAAGTCTTCGAGTTCTTCGGCTTTTCGACGGGCCATGTTGACGACTTTGGAGGGGAAGCGGACCAGTTCGGCGACGTGGATGCCAAAGGATTGGTCGGATACGCCCGGTTCGACGCGGTAGAGGAGCGTGACTTCGCGTTTCTTGGCGGCAGCGGCGGCGTCGCCGTCTTGTTGCTGTTCCTTTTCGTTGTCGTCGCCGACGAAAGCGACGACGTGCAGATTTTTGACCGCGGTCGGATAGTGTTCGGCGAGGGCGGTGAGTTCGTGGAAATGTGTCGCGAAGCAGCCGAAGGCGCCGATGCTTTTGACGATTTCTTCGGAGATGGCCCAGGCGAGGCCGAAGCCGTCGTAGGTCGAGGTACCGCGGCCGAGTTCGTCGATGATGATGAGCGAATCTTGAGTTGCCGTCTTCAGGATGTTGGCGGTTTCCAGCATCTCGGCCATAAAGGTTGATACCCCTTTCAACTGCGAATCAGAGGCCCCGACACGGGCGAGAATGCAGTCAAAGATCGTGAGCTCTGCTTCACTGCAAGGAACGAAACAGCCGACTTGGGCGAGCAAGGCGATGCAGCCGATTGTTCGGATATAGGTCGATTTACCGCCCATGTTGGGTCCGGTGATGATCAGGAAACGAGAATTGTCGCGACGCAATTCAACGTCGTTGGTGATGAAGTTGATGTCGTCCTGACACTCCATGCAGGGATGTCGTGCTTCTTTCAGGATCGTGTCGCCGGTCCCTCGTGCATGAATCTTTGGTCGAACATATGCAGCAGGAGCATGGACGGAGACATGGGCGAAGCTAATTATCACATCGAGGTGGGCAAGGACGGCGGCGAGAGATTCAAGGACTGGTGTGTATGAGGCGGCAACGCCAACAACTTCGGAGACTAAGGAGGATTGGGTACGATTGTAGGTCGACGAGAGTTGATCATGTTCGCGGCGGTAGGCTTGGAGGGTGGGAGTAGTGAAATACACGCCGTTCTTCTGGGTAGAGATTTCTAGGTATTCTCTTTTGTTCCGGATCGAAGACGCTTCGGTTCTCGTGAGACGGAAGCACCAGCCATGAACCCTGTGGTTTTCGAGGAACAGTTTCTTGTCCACTTCTTGATCTAGGTCTTGACTAGCTCTGCGGTGTTCAGCATTCATCTTGTTTCTGAGAGAGTCAAGTTTCTGCCGGATGATTCTGAGGGATTCGTCGAATTCCGGTTTGATGATAAATTCGTGACGGTCAAGAGCTTCGAGGTCAACCGTGGTTTCCACCATCTCCTGTAATCTTGCCAGACTGTCGGATAACTCTCGAAGCTTTGAAGTATACTCGGCTTCTAGCGGTATTTGGTATTGCTCGTCAATGACTCCCTCGAGAGAGCCGATGAAGCCTGGTAGTCTGATAACGACTTGATATGCTCGGACGACATCCTCAAGGTTTGCCAATTTGCGTTGAAACCGTTTTGCAAGCCGATAAAGATCCGGTATGGAACGTAGATGTTCTTCTTGCATGGTTTGCCGAAGTTCAGTATCCATCACAAACGCTTCCACCAGCTGTTGTCTCTTCTCGATTTCTTCCAAGTTCATTAGAGGTTGCTTGAGCCATTGCGCCAGCAGTCTGCTGCCTACCGGTGTCTTGCAGTGATTCAACAAGCCGTATAAACTCATGGTCTTCGAACCGTCCCTGGGACCAGGCATCATGTTCAATGCTCTCAGGGCCGCCGCATCGAGCTTCATGTACTGCGACAGGTCATGCTGATACAGCTGGTATTGGCCATGATTCGACGGATCCGACATAACCCCAAGGTATTTGATCAAGGCCGCGGCCGAACCCATGGCCAGCTTGAGGTCCGTCTGTGGCAGCAGACCGGTTCCTTTGTCACTCTTCAATAGTCTTGCTAAGTCTTGCTCGATGTCTTTGGTTCCGTAATCTGCTCCAGGACGCTCTGAAATAGCAATTCCACAGTTTTCAGCAATGCTCCTCAGCTTCGCCAATTCCACATCTTTTCTGCTGCCGTCCGCAGTGATCAATACCTCCTTGACTCCCAATTGAATGAGGAGGCTCTCAAAGTTCGAAAAGAGGTCGTTATCAAGGAATTCGCTGACTCCTAGCTCCCTCACGCTTGCATCCGCAAAACAGACCCCAACGTTCCTGACCTCTGCAGCCTTCGCAGACACCTTTATCGCCAGGATCACGGGCGCAGAGTTCACCATGCCATTCCCGTCCCCGCCGCCTCCAGCGCCAAGGTCTTCCTCGACATCCTGTAGATTCCCCGGACTCGCCACCTTCGCTGCCTTCCAACTACCTCTCCCACTTGTTTCCCATATCTCAACCCTCATTCCCAATCGGAACAATGCTTCCCTCAGAAGGTTGCGAAATACAGTAACCGTCATCGTAACCGAGGGTAAGCCATTGTCGCCACGTCCTAACGAACGGATCACGGCAGTGGTCTTGTAAATGGTGCGTGCCACGAACTCTGCATCTTCACCATGACATGAGTACCAGTCTCCGCGATCGAAAATGCGAACCGTCCGCGTGGTCACTGATGAATTACTGTCATGATCGGAAGGCGACTCGATAGATGAGGACGGAAGGGAGCGGAAAAAGCGTATGAAGCCTCCTTCATCGTCAACCTGCAATGGATCAATTAGAACCTCACGAGATCTCTATGTAATTAATGTTGCAAGGACTCTCTCTACCTTTAACTCGGGTCTTGACCCCATGATGACAGTACAGAGCGGCTTCTAGAATGGGTTGCAGCTGTTCTCTTGCTTCTTGTTGCTGCGCTGAGAATACAAGAACCACTGGATGAGAATTCCCCCGTTAATGGCTCGAGCTGTAATTACTGACTCCTTTGAGACGCGTTCTTTTTCCACTTTACGCGGTCGCGCGGCACACGAAATCGACGGGGATCGGTCCCACACATTTCATCATTCGATAAGGATCAGATAAAGCATCGCGGGTCGACCTTCACATCTTTCTCATCAATGATATTTATTGTCTATATGATATATTGTAAACTAGATTACGGTCTCTGTTTATTATCTGATTCGGTCTGTGTCTCCTGCTCTTTACCGCCATCTTCTACTTCTGCGCACTCCGAAGTACCCTCTTTTTACTCGGACCCCCATCATCTGCACTGCTGTCATCATCATCCCTCTTTCTCTTACGACTCGTTGCCATCGACTGAGGGGACTCGCTTTTATTTCTCTGCCCTTTCTCCTGGGTAGCCTTCTTCGGGGTGGTCTTTGCTCCAGGGGTAGTCTGTCTCTCGGGGCTTGAGCTCTTCTCAGGAGTAGTCCGTCTCCTGGAGCTCGATCTCTTCTTAGGGGGAGTCTGTCTCTCGGAGCTTGATACTTTCTTCTCAGGAGTTGTCTTTCTCCCAAAACTTGCCTTTCTGTCGGGAGTACTCTTTCGATCCGGAGTGGTCTTTTTTACGGGGATGCCTTTACTCTGAGATCTGGTCTTTCGATCCGGAGTTGTCTGTGTCTCAGGGGTGCCTCCACTTTGCGATCTGGTCTTTCGACCCGGAGTGGTCGCTTCCTGATCAGTGGCCGCTTCTTCATCAGTGGTCGCTTTCCTAACAGGGTTGAGTCTCCGAAATGTCGCAGCGAAGCGCATCTCGCCAACAGGCCTCACGGCGTGCTTGATTCTCTTCGCAATTTCTGTCCCCCTCATGATCACAAAACTACCCTCGAAGAGATGGGCAATGATATATGGAGGAGGGTCAGAACTGTCGCCAGGCCTGCCGACTTTGCTTTTTATAATATCAATCCGGCGTCTTTCATACTCATCTGCAGTCAAGTTCTGATTTTTGAGATCCTGGATAGCGTCGTATCGGAGACTCCCAGGCATAGGGTCTCCTGGCTTGGCTGCGCCATTCTTATCTTCGTGTGCATACCAATACTTGTTCCAAGCCCATTCCATGCGGGCAGGACAGCCAAGAGAGAAAGTCGTGATTGGAGAGCCTACCTCGTCTTCGCCATCGGTATGCCAATCCATGCTTTGGTCCTTCCAATAACCAACGAGCAAAAGCTCATTCGCTGGTCTCGTGGCTTGTGTCTCAGGAGCTGATGACTCGACCTCTCGGGTAATATCCCGAAGTTCTTTGATGATGGCTGGGGCAGTCTCAAATGGCGTCGTTCCCATTGCGTTTTTGTAATTGTACTCCTCCCCCTGGTCAAAAGTTAGTCCCCCATATTGCGGCACATTCCAAAAATAGTCGACTTACAAAATTCTGCAGAAAGTGCCTAGACATGAGACCCAGACTACCTTTCTTGAAATTGCAGCGTGAAAGCTGTACCACGCCTTGATTTGCGTCTGTAATTAGACTCTGGCGAAGATCTCTGATGAAGTCGGGTTGATTGGGAGTTGTAGGGATTGGGTGGAAGAGCAAGAGATCCCCAATACCGTCAGGCAATTCGATCCGGTGCAAGTTGAACGATCTGTTCCGGATGCGGATATCTCTCGAGACGATATGTACGTCGTCGTTCAATACGAGGGGCTTTTTCTTCCAACCCTTCTGTGGATTTCCTTCAAATGCCGTATCCGCAGGCATCCCAGGATGAGCCTCTTTTCTTAGACCACAATCAGGGCATTCCCAACGATCCCAATGTACTCTCGGTACAGCTCTGAAACAATTTTCACAGCATCTTCCTCGCCAAAGCTCGCGCAGTGAGGTCTTGGTATCGAAAGTCCTCGGTGCGAGGTCGATTGCAGACTTTTGCTGCTCAGGAGCCGGTTTCCTCTGAGCAATATAGTCATTATCGAAAGTCAGGGGTATGTCTGGGGCAGCACCAGCCGGTTGTGAAAAGCTGGCACAATTTTGGTTCGCACACACCCAAGCTTCAGTGTACCTTTTGGTCATTGTAACGTCACAGGTCTCGCACTTGGTAGTTGCTACCTTCATTTTAAAATCCCGCTCGTGAAGCTGTGGTGGATCTGGGCTTGATGGTGCCCACCAACTTTTGGACGCCAGATCAACCTTTTCCAGTCTGACATGACAGTATAGTACATGTCTCCCGTTATCTAGAGAGTTCTGGACCCAAAGATCAGTGACCCAGAACAGACCCATTACGGCGTACTTGCACTTTTCGGCCAGCTTGATCTCGCACTTGGATCCACTACCGAGAATGAGTGCAACGGGATGTTCATCGTCCATGTTCTTCTGGGCGGTTTTGAGCATGGTAGCCAGGGTTCTGGGGTTTGTCCCATGTTGTCGGCTACCAGCAAGGCGGGTGATCACCACCTCTGCATCGAAGTGTGTCCGCGGGCCACCGAAATCGTCCAAAAGGATACCATGGATCACTCCATCCTTATGATACACACCTCCCTGGACCGCACGAAAGTAGGGAGCGGTTTCTGTCAAGTCGATCCGATTTCTCGCCCACATGACCTTCCCCGTGGGATCGAACGGGACACGAGCATCCGCCGTGGGTGCTGTCGCCGGGGCCGTCGCCGCGGCTGTGGTCGCCATGCTCTGGATATATATATGTATATGTATCTATACCGACCCCTTGTGGTTCTTACTGAGAGGTGAAAGAGTTCAAATCGATATACCAAGGACCGAAGAGGCTGTGATTTTGGGGCATACCATCTTCTCAAAAGCGCGAGAGAGGTTGTCCCCCATGGTATATACAGCGACATGGTCCGTGCGCCGTTCATTGTCTTCTCCTGGTTCCCGGAAACAGTAAAGTCGACAACAATGCTCTTTATGTCCATGATGACTCTCTCTCTTATCGATCAATTGACTGCGTCCTGGTTTTGATGACTCATTGTTAGGGCTGCGAGAAGGAGGTGCTGCAGTATCACTAGTCGAGATCTTCGGGAGTCGGTCTTCCTCGTTCGGGTTCCTAGGTCGGTGTCAACCACCGTCGCCGGCGAACTCACAAACGCCGTGCAGCAGCAGCAGCAGCAGCAAGAGACTGTATTTCGGAGAGATCAAGTGCATGCCTCTCCTGCTGCGAAGAACTACCTTCATACCCCTTCCCTCCAAGAAGGGAGGCCATCTGTCATCATGCCAGCGAAGCTGATTAACCTCACAAAGCTCTCATGAACTCGAATTTCCTTTGAAAGCATGCTGGCCGCAACCGTCCACCTCGGACATCCTTGAACAAAAGATTCGAACACTGACTAAAGAAAAGAGAAACCCCGAAGTTCAGAACCGTGCGCATGTATGCACCTACCAGGTCCCTCCGTAAAATCAGCTCTTATCTCCACACCAGCCGCCCCGAGGAAACTGACGATAGAAGAGACGACGAAACCAGAAAAATTAAAATCTGTGCACATACCGTACCACCGCACACGTCTTTGCGTCCGACATTCCAACCTCCCCTCAACAACGAATGGTAACAGCTATGACCTCTCCATGGCTCTCTCTGCATACCACCTACCCACTCCAGATCCGTTTCCGTAGCTATCATGTTCCTCTTTTTCTCTTCTCTTCTTTTCTTTTCTTTTCTTTTCCTCCTTGTGTTCATTGTCGAAGATGGACGGAGGAAGGAAATGAAAACGAAAAAGATAACGGAAATGGGAACAGACGAGAGAACAACAAGAGAGAGCTGCCGAGATATGTTCCAGGTGATTTGCATGATGCTCTTTTGTTTGTCAAACTTATCTTAGTAAAAATAAGTGAGTGGTAGTAAGCACACGCGGCAACGCAATCTTTCTTGACAGTCAGCTCGAACAACTCACCAACCGCCGTTAGACAAGAATGATTTGGTGGATGTCTAGGTAGGTAGACACGTAGACGATTTGTAGAGTAGACCAAGTCATCATTTCTCTGCCTCCCTACCTATGTACCTTATTTAGGTACCTGGAAGCTCCATCTCCAATTGAACCGCCGCATAAGACATCTTTTTGTTCCTGTTCCTGCTCCTAACCGCCCTACATACATATGTACCTATATAACCCCTAAGATAGAAATGATATCATGATTCATTCCCCAATTCCCGGTAAGACACCACCGCTGGCAATAAAACGGGACAGTGCTCTTTTTCATTTCCTGATAACAACAAGGAACAGTAGTAGTCATGATCATAACGTATCATACCGTTGCGCAGATGCCAGACCAATTTCCAAGATGAAGACAACAAGATGCGGAGTGAGAACGCTAATGACTTTCCAAAACGTAGTCCAGAGTACGGTGATTCGACCTATCCTAGAAGAGAAAACACCAACGAAAACACAATGGCAACTTACCTATCGAAGGCAGGCATTGGTCTATCAAGATACTTTTCTGTCGCACCCCTTGACAAGAGAAGTGCATTAGTAGCCGTACCTATTTCATCTTCTCGTTCATCTCTTTCCTCCATTTCGGTCCATTGTACTTGATCAGAAGGATGGCACTGGCGCTGCAAATCGCCCACACTGCCACAATCGTCATCAACCAGCCGTTTCCGATTGCTGCGATAATGGGGGAAGCGGCAAGCGATCCCGCAAACGAGAAGAAGTTTCGGCATAGATTGTTGACAGCGACACCTGCGGAAGATCGGCCGGGCATAAATTCGGTGAGCATCGTCGTAACGAGGGAGAAGATGAGCATGATGCCGATGCCGGAGAAGAACGGGGCAATCAACTGTGTCGTGACAACGGTTAGTAGGTGCAGTGCAGACTGGAAGAGGTCTATGATGGAAGGTTCAGGGCAATCTTACTACGCCGACCCACATAACGTGTTCCTGTGCAGCCCAGCCGTACCAAAGTAAGGCTACAGGAATAAGGATCGCTCCAAGATACGCATTCTCTCCCATGCGGTCTTCAGGAAGATAGACCAAATGACCAGCTTCATCATATCTCTTGGCCTTTATCGCCTCTCTTTTCATGATTCTATCCATCCACGGACCACCGTAAATACTGCCAACACAATATCCAAGAGAACCCGGGATGTAGGTAAAACCAACGAGCCAGGTAGCGAAATTATAGGGTGGCCTGCTGAAGGTATATTCAAGACTGATCTGGAAGAAGTAGAGTGCCCCAAAGACAACACTAGCAAAATATACCGTCAAAGCGACCGGAGGGAACCTGAGATAGCCGATGACAGCAAGCGGATTGATGATGACGAACCGAAACCACGTCATATACTGTTTTGACTTGATTTTGACGGACTGTGCTGTCGACACTCTGGTGAGGGTAGGTTGCAGTGACTCGCTTTGTTTTGCCTTAGCAGCTGCAATCTTAGAAGGCCTGTTCTTAGTGCTTAACGTCTCTGGTAGTGCGAAGATGATCAATGCCCAAATGACGACTGTGAAAATGAGTTATCATCCTCTGTCTTACAGCAAGGACTTGCTTACCGCCATAGATAGCTAAGCACCACATGGTGCTTCTCCATCCCAGTCCAATGCTTAAACCGCCCCCGATTATAGGTGCCAGCAATGGCCCACAGAGCGGACCTAGGTAGAAATATCCCATAGCTCTTCCTCGCTCTCGCGGTTCCCAAATGTCCGCAAGTGTACCAGCCCCCACAGCCTGAACGGCAGCAGAAGCCCCTCCGTTCAGCAGACGCATGGCAATGAACATGCCTATGGACTGTGATACCGCTGACAAAATAGCGAAGACAACGAAAAAGGCATACGAGATTATATAGATAGATCGGCGACCGAACTGTTCAGAGAATGCGGACCACCACAATGGGAAGATACCCAATGCAATCATGTAACAAGATACTGACAGGTTTGCGACGAGTGAAGAGGTTTTGAATTCATTGGTGATCGGGGTCAGCGCGGCTGTACAGAACGTCAGTAATAGAGTAATAGCCCCAAGCCAACAAACTCACGCAAGATAATCCCACTGGCAAAGGGGCCGCCCAATGCACACAATGCGATTATAGCTGTGATGGTCCATTTTTGCTTGTTTGTGTAATGATATGGATTTTCCACTTCAGGCAAGAGCGTTACAGATGCTAGTATACCGCGTCTCCGCGTTCTGGGGACATTGACGGGTGGTGGATAGGGCTCAGGCTCAGTGGGCTCCGTCCTGGCTGCTTCCACGTTCTGAGGCTCTCCTTCCTGTGGCAGTACTCCAGATGCCACCGTACTAGACGAAGGTGATGGATGGGATCCTTGCTCCGCCACCACTTCTGTCCGTGTTCTCTTCTCTGCTTCCGTAAAAGTGCCAGTCTCGTCTCCCGCAGTCGGATTTGGCACATGCGCTTTCTCCCTTTCAGCCATGAGTATGACGGATGATGATAGCGAGATCGAGTGACCACGACCGACACAAGTGTCGATATTTATGTACGGACTGGGCGCAAGCGATTGGGATGCGCATTCGGATCAAATTAGCGCCATAGACAGTGATACCTCAGAGAGCGCTTGGCTGCTTGTACAGGACTGAATGAGCAGCAAGATAGGTCACCAAAAGCAACAGCATTGTATAGGTGCATGCATATGATATTGTAGAGGAACAATGTTAGTAGACGGGGAGAAATGTCCCTGGGAAACCGGCAATGGATCCGATCATGACCCATCAGCGGTGTCCCTTTCATTCTCTTGAGAGGTCTACCGACTATGGGCCAATGGTGGGGTGAACCTACCTGAGTCGAGCCGAGTTAGCGTACATCATCACAGAGGACAGACGTCTGCATAATAAAAAGGAATAAATGGAGCATGGCTTTGAGGGTAGGACTCGTCATTATCGTGTGCCGATATCCGTTGAAGTCGACAAGGTTGGAATTCCGCAAAGCGCAGAAAAGAGAAGGTGGTTCAGGTACTACGTAGTAAGTATTAGATACTGCACCTAGGTAAGTCGGCCGAGGAATCTCACGTATCTTGGTCTCGGTAATACACCTATGCATCTACATAGTATGATAGAGACGGGACATGGCCGGGAATCTAAGGTGCTGAAGGGAGTCTAAGATCTGGCCAAGTTACTACGTAGTATAATACTGTAATTACACTGTACTTTGGTCAGCTTACGGGGACCAGAACCCCTACAAATAAAATAGAATAGCCTAAGAATGAATGTGACTAGGTAAAGGCTGCCCGGATATTAGGGGCAACGTACATAGTACACTCGGTGTAAGCATGCATCAGACATCTCACTCTTACTATAGGTACCTACGTGGGAGAAAGTCCTACGTGCCAACCCACATGAGATGTCCCAGTCAACCCCGAACACAACACATCGAGATAGATTTAACTCATATATAACCATCCATCTGAATGTGAAAGAAGGAGTATATCTCTCATCTTTCTGATATTCCACGTATTTTTCGCAGTTTTATCGGCAACTCTCTTCCCCACCATCGTAGGCCATTTTCCCAATTATGTCAGCAGAAGAATCACAGCGAATTGGATGTCGCTGTTCCTGATCTTATTCATTGTCGGATACTCTGTGAACATACAGTCTTGACCCTAGACCAGCCGTTCTTGAATCAAGCCGCTCTGCACTGTTCGTCTGTACTCTTCTATTCTAACCGTGGCCTTATTCGCCTTACGAGGCTCAACAGTCCTGGCGAGCTCTCAGCATCTCGTATGAGCAAATATCAAGTCGCTCCTACGCACATCGTTGCAAGCTTCCGCCAAACCCGCCAATTGCATCTCAATCCGAGGAGCCTTCTTACAGCCCGAATACCTGTATCACCGCTTCCGGTGCTTTTTGGGGGATACTACAAACCGACCATGTCAGATACGGTGACACCAGCTGTGCGGGAAGCACGGGCTCGCCTTCTGAGCCATTTCAAGCAACATGAGGGTGATCCCTCCAAGGCATGGTCCTCTCTGTGGGATGAAGGTTCATTCATTCCTTGGGATAAAGGCTTCCCGAACCCAGCCTTGTATGATATTCTCACCGAGAAGCGCAGTATAATCGGCCCATCTGTCTCTACGGATCGCGAGCCACCCCAGCGGAAGGTTGCTCTAGTTCCAGGTTGTGGTAAAGGTGTCGATGTGTTGTTGCTGGCAAGTTTTGGTTATGATGCTGTTGGATTGGAGATCTCTGAGAGCGCTGTTCAAGCAGCAGAAGGCTTCATGAAGGAACATCAGGATGACGACGTCTACAAGGTCAAGGATGAAAAGCTCGGAAAGGGCCAAGTCAAATTCGTGAAGGGTGACTTTTTCAGGGATGATTGGCTAGAGAGCAAAGGCCAGACATTTGATCTGATATACGATTACACAGTAAGCTGCACATCTACTAAGTATACTACCATTCTACATGGACAAGGACCAATTGATTTTCCTGTACAGTTCTTCTGCGCTTTGCCGCCTTCACTGCGACCTTCCTGGTCAAGCGCAATGTCTCGACTATTATCGCCAGCATTAGGCAACTTGATATGCCTCGAGTTTCCCACATACAAGGATCCACTGTCAGGGGGACCACCTTTCGCGGCTCCATCGAAAGCTTATATGGAATATCTTTCTCATCCTGGGGAGGATATTTCCCTAGGGAAGGATGGACACGTCCTAGCCAATCCGTTGCGAGAGGTGAGCAAGGGAGGTTTAGAAAGGGTGGCGTACTGGAAACCTGACCGCACGCATGAGGTGGGTAAGGATGAGAATGGGAATATCAGGGACATGGTCAGCATCTGGCGAAGAGTGGATTGAAGGCGAGGAGAATGAACACATATTTATGTACGACAGACACTTCCACTACAGCTGCGTAATCTTGTGTAAATAGTGCAATATGTGCGTTCTGGGCGCTGTGAAGACAACATGGCACCACGAGCATTGTTGTCTGTCGAGAGGGATTGAGTTGGGCGAGTATACTTTCCCCTTTACGGCAGATTTGTGACTCGGGGAATCCAATGATGCTTGGCAGTTGGTGTGGGCACAAAATTTTGCTTGCTTCCGTCTCCGACTTGTACGACTACCGCAACGGTCTTACATGAGAGGTTTTCCATTGCTCTTCATTGCATTCCATCTTCAGTACATACAGGCTGTTTTAATTCAATATCATTGTATCATCTTTCTTCTTCTATAATTAAGAATGGACGGCCAGACCGGTGTTAAGAGGAAGCGTCCCAGTGAGTTTACTTCTTCCACTTTCCATTTACCTGTCTTGTCGCACCTCGATCCTCCAGCGCTGACAATGGCAATACATGATACAGGGACCCAATCTCTTCCTCCTCCTGAACTCCCACGTCTAGTGGCTGAACAGCATGTTCCAATCTCTACCAGCGACAAAGATACTCGGCGCTTGATCGTTGTACTGTCCAATGCCAGTCTCGAGACATACAAATCCTCTCATGGCGGGAAGAGCGGGTCCGCTCGAGATGAAAAGTACTCACTCCTCAACAGTGACGAGCATATTGGCATCATGCGGAAGATGAACAGAGATATTAGTGATGCCCGACCGGACATCACCCATCAAGTGCGCTCAATCTGTTCGGTGGAGTGCCGCAGCTGACATTCATTCGATAGTGCCTTTTGACACTTCTCGATTCCCCAATTAACAAAGCCGGGAAGCTGCAGATCTTCATTCATACTGCCAAGGGTGTCTTGATCGAAGTAAGCCCAACAGTGCGAATTCCGCGGACTTTTAAACGGTTCGCTGGTCTTATGGTGCAGCTCCTGCATAAGCTCTCCATCCGTTCGACCAACTCGCAAGAGAAGCTTTTGAGAGTGATCAAGAATCCCATTACTGATCACCTACCGCCAAATTGCCGCAAAGTCACTCTGAGTTGGGACGCTCCAGTAGTCAAAGTCAGGGATTATATCGAGACGGTTGGGCCGAAGGAGAGTATCTGTGTTTTTGTCGGTGCAATGGCGAAAGGTAAAGACGACTTTGCGGACACTTTCAAAGACGAGGCGATCAGTATCAGCAACTTCAGTCTCAGTGCCAGTGTAGCGTGCAGCAAGTTTTGCCACGCGGCTGAGGACGTCTGGGACATCGTGTGATGATTGACTGGGACAAGCATGAGGTAACGAAACTTTCTTTTCTTGAGTTTCTCGGCCATCGAATGGCTTGTTCTCCTTTCTTCTTATGGATGGTCCTCCGACAGCTACGATCACAACATCAAAGCTCCCTCGCTGTGACTGGTCCGTCTGCGTTGAGGCATCTGCTGGATCTGCCATTGTTTTTACAACCAAAACACCAAGGGTTCAACAGACTCAAGGCGATTCGATTTGGTTCGTTTCGTTGGGTGTACACTTCAACTTGTACACCCGGTTTTCTTCTCTTTTTACACGATGGGTATGCAGAGCATGAGATCGATGGCCGAGGGTCAATCATATCATTGGTGCAAGGGGAAACCAGTACCCTTCAAATGTACAGGCAGTAATACGGCGTTAATCTGTTTTCTCAAAAGATTGCACTGTATCGGGTACCAGTTATCCCATATTCATCTCACAAGAGCCTTGATCACTCATTACTTCATGAGCCAATTCAATCGCATACTATGAATGACTGTTACTATTTGGTCAAAAGACGTGACCAATGGACATGTTACGATCTAGGTCATTGGTGCCAACGCGACGATTCTTCTGAGGCGACTGGGGACATTTTAGTGCCTGACTGAGGGGATCATTGGCGCTGGTCCGATGCATTAAGGCCCAATTTTTGCGCAACGGCCCGCCAACCAACTTCGTTCATCAAGCGATCACCGGGATACCAATTCACCAAACTCCAAAATTCAGATGCAGGATGCCTCACTAGAACCACACCACTCTTCTGCCCCGATTTTCGACACCGCCTCGTTGAGTCGGTGAACTCAAGCCTCACCGTGCTCACCCAATTGACTGGTATTTTTTGCCCGATATTATACTAACCACAACTGATAATTAATGGATTTCTACACGTATTCGATGGCGGTACCATTTCCAGGGTCTCCGAGGTTGCACGATGCAGGAACTTCGGTGGATGTGGGTGGCCTGTCCTACCTAAACACGGTTAAACTGCAGATGGAAGATGTCAAATTTGGGGCGACACCTTCCGAATAGTGCGGGCTGCATCGGTGAAGCTTAGCTTTCTGGTTGTCAAAGGAATGGCCTCGCCTTGACTTCGTTAGTCGTTAGTCCTTGACAACAGCGGCTTCAAATCCTATTGCTTATACAAATCCACTGCCAATTACTTGACTGGACATGTAGTTATCTATCCTCCGCGAGGTTTGGTTCGGTTTCTCTAACTCTTCATCCTTCTTTTCACATCCCACTTAGGCAGCAACGCATCTGACTTCAGTTCTTAGTCGTGTAACAGTGCCGCATGATTCGCCTTGGGAATATCAGCTGACGGCTACCATCTTTCTATATCAAGTCACCAGTGAACGCATCTCATATACAGTTCTTCTTTCATTGCTTCCACCTGCCTTCTCACTAACCTCACAATATGCCATCAAGTATTACTCTGACTGTTAGGGAATTGCCGGTCTCTACGTCTTTCTTTCTTTCCGCGCTACAACCTCTCGATTATACATTTCGGGGACGCACTGGCAGTACGATAGGATTTGGGCCAGCAAGTAATCCGTCTCAGCCGGCGGACTTCTGGATTACCCAAGAAATAACAGGTTGTCCTGCTGGTGCAGCGCATGTAGCCTTTCCCGCATCGTCTCCCGATCGAGTTCAGAAGTTTTATAACGCGGCCACGAAAGCAGGCGGTCGTGGTCATGGCATGCCAGAAAACCGGGACAGCTCTGGCTACTTCTCTGCCGCTGTCATCGACTTAGATGGAAACTCTATCGAAGCGGTGTATCGACCTTATGCCGACGACAAAGCGAGTAGTGTTGCCAAGTCTGTTGTGGCTCGATCTGTTGCATCGCCATCGATTGTCTCGCGATCGACTGCGTCGCCTTCCGTTGTCTCACGCTCTGTGGCTCCACGATCTATCGCTTCTTCAGTGAAGACACCCTCAGTTATAGCTCCGTCGCAGGCTGGTACAGTCAAAAGTGTTCATGGACAGGAACTACAAACAGCAAAATCCGGCGACGTATTGAACAATATCTTCGCTGAGGTGAAGTCCGCGGCGGATGTAGCCCGGAAAGCTATGCAGAATGTCCGCCCATCGCCAGCAACCTTCCAATCAGAGCCTATATTGGGCACCCAAAAGAGTACAGATGATGCCGTCGTCGGGACTTTGCTTGGTGTCGCCGCTGGCGCTGCCCTCACGTATGTCTTTACCCGCAGATCGAAGGATGACACATCAGACCCCCCATCCAGGCCTCCAATGCAGGCCATTGATTATCCCGATGACCAGAGTTTCGGGTATCGACGTGATTCGTATCCCATGGAACGTTCGGTAACCATGGAAGAGCTCCAGTACCCTCCATCGGGGTTCTCACGAGGGCGTCGAAACAGTACCAGTACTGTTCCATCGATGCTCGAGGAAGAGAAGGTATCTCGAGTTTCCTATCGTAGTGGCAGCCGCAGTCGATTCGAACCTATCCGAATGATTGAAGGTGCACCATCTACGACGTCACGTCGATCATCGTCCAAATCGCGTGCTCCAAGCCAGGTCAGCACGGTCAAACCAAGCAAGCAACCCACTGTCGCTTCCATTGCTGCCAGCACGAAATCAAGCCGTGCCAGCAAAGCATATCCGCCATCTGCGTTCAAGGGAGGGCTGCCAACCCCTCCTTCATCTGTAACAACAGCTCGGAAATACCCACTTCCACCATCGAGAACCAACTCCGAGTACACCTCAGCATCCAAGCCCTCGCGATCCCATTCACGAGCCAGTACTGTCAGACAAGCAGCGGAATATCCATTACCACAGTCAGATGCCGGCTCCACGTACGTCACCGCTAACGGCGATGGGAAATCTCGACGCGGAAGTATCATGGATGAAGAAGTCAGACCAGAAGATAGCATCAGCCAGGTCAGCGTGAACAGTAAGAAGAGTAGTCGAAGCCGAAAATGAATTGGTTTATGGCTGTGACCAGCAAGTTCGACACCGGGATACAGCGAGAAGTAGCAGAGAGCACAACATTGAAGTAGCGCCAGAAAACAGCATCAAATCGGCACGAGGTTGAACAATACAGCATGCACTCAGGTGTATAACGGACCAATTTAACGACGTCCCTTCCATTTCAGGATACATATACAGCATATATACGCATCAGCTCGGGCAGTACGCATCGAGAGGAGGCCAGTCATTGTGAACGAATCTGGGTGTTGAGTGAAGGCGTTCTTGCTACGCATCAGTTTTGGGTGTCCCTTTCTTCAAGCATATCGAGCATGCCTTCTAAGCTGTTCTGTGAAGCATTTAATTCCATTCAGACCTGATATTAATTAATTTAGATGAACAAATGAACATGTTTTATTGTAAGAGAATGTTTCAATGTATCTTAGGTGCCCAACTGATCTGGTTGCTTTCTCTTGTCGTTGTAGCAATACGGTCACCATCTTCTTCCTCATCAATTCGCCCACTGTTGATTGCAAAGAACTGGCAGTTTATTGTGATATGGTCAGCACCGGTGAGTGACCTTCCTTCCCTTGAATCAAGTTGAGCAGTTCCGTCTCTTATGGACGAAAGAATGTTGTTTTCGTAGTGGCCGATGTACAAAGCGCATAAGATTGACTTCGAGCTCGGCGAAAAGACTCGGCGTTTAGACGTTAATATGCATTAGCACCGAGACCTTTTCTCCTCTTAACTCGTCGTCTCGCACCCTCGCTCTGAGCACGGAAGGCAAATGCTTTCGCAAAGCTGAACTAAGTCATCACATATGGCAGAACGAGCGCAGTCAGACCTTGCATCTGCAAGGGTTGAAACAGCGCCGAAAGAGATCTCAGATGGTGTCGTTTCGCGTGCCGAAGAAGATCCGCTATCAACCTGCCACGTCCGTAAGAGACGACGCAAAGCACTTTCTTGCATCGACTGCAAACGTAGAAAATTGAAATGTGATCGTGTCTATCCAGCTTGTGGGAGATGCGTCAAAGGAGGCTATCCGGAATCCTGTCAATACACCTCCGGGGAATTTGCTGTGGAGCAGCATAGCGATGATGATCAGGACGGCGATAGGCCTATTTTCAATGAAGGGGCTTCGTCGATGACCGGAGAGAAAAGGCAGCGCGAAGATGACGAACACCAACAGCACGGTATGCAGGGATTATCAGCAGTAAAAGATCTATTCAAGGCTCAGGCGGAAACCATCGCACGACTTGAAGCGAGAGTGACAGGGTTGGAGAAGCTGGTCAACGGCCATTCCTCTACGCTGGAATCTGTGCCGGTTCCAAGATCTTTCCAGCTTCGACCACAGAGGATAGATCTTAATAGCAATGATCCGGAGAGCATACGAATATCAGAGCCTGAAAGGACACTTTTTCGCTGCCGGGGATTCAAGGCCAAATTTTTTGGACCAACGCATTGGGGGAGTCTGGTCCCACGTGTAAGTGCATTGAGACAAACTGCATCTTTCCT
The DNA here is from genome assembly GCA_003868215.1 of Pseudophaeomoniella oleicola. Classification (NCBI taxonomy): domain Eukaryota; kingdom Fungi; phylum Ascomycota; class Eurotiomycetes; order Phaeomoniellales; family Phaeomoniellaceae; genus Pseudophaeomoniella; species Pseudophaeomoniella oleicola. The sequence goes on along the minus strand of QWDQ01000011.1, from coordinate 28,236 downwards.
TTTCATCTTTAGTGGTATAGCTGATCCTCTATAGTTCAAAGAACTCTCAAATTTCTTCAGTGAAGCCGTGAAACGACACCCGTCTCTGAGCCGTGCTCACAGCGAGTTTCTTCTTCTAAGGAAGAAACGCAAAATGGTCCCCGTCAAACTTGAGAACCATGTGACAAGTCAGGATCTCTTTGGCCTCCTTCCCACACACGAGACTATCAATTTTGCGGTCCAGTCATATCTAAGCACATTCGAGACTACTTACCGTATCCTTCATGTACCATCCTTTATGGCCGAGCTCCAGCTCCTTCAAACAAATCCAAAGCAAAGCAACTCCAACTTCGTTGCCATCGTTTTGTTGATAGTTGCAACGATGTCCTGCTGTCAGAATAGGGGGCAGATGAACGGAGGCAGCTCCCTCGCAAGAGACAAGGCAATTAACTACGTTTTGGCATGCGAGTCTTGGATCGAGCAACAAAGCAAGAAACATCTAAATCTGTCTTACTTCCAGATACGATGCCTCCTTCTCCTATCGAAACGCACAAATTCCATCAAAATGAAACAAAGCTGGGTAAATGCAGAGAGCCTAGTCACATTTGCAGCTGCGGCTGGCTTTCATCACGATCCAAGCACGCTGCCAGGCAAAGTAACCCCGTTTGAGGCGGAGATGAAAAGGAAGCTTTGGTGGACCATGGTTGAGCTCGACTTACTGGCATCGGTCGAGCGTGGCATGCCTTCCATCGCTTCCACCTTTGTGGGCAATGTGAAGGCACCTCTCAATACCAAAGATGACCAGTTCACAGAGATGACAAAGACCATACCTCCACCGCAACCACTCGAAGAATATACTTCAACAACGTTCCTTTGTCTCTCCCAAAAGAGTCTTCCATTGCGATTACAACTGAACAACATTCTCAACGATTCGACCAGCAAAATTTCACAGGAAGAAGTCATGAAATACTCCGATCTCATATTTGAAGAACTAGAAGCACTAGATAAATACTTACCCCCTGAATATACGGAAGAGGACGATTTTCCAGCCACAGCTCGGGCCCTCCTACAATTACAGCTCCTTTATCTTCTCATGCTCATTCATGAGAGTGTTGTGTTGGGCAATGCGCCGTTCACGTTGACCAGCGCGTCCCGGCATCTCTTGTTGTGCGCGGCTTCGCGAATCATTGAATTGCATTTAAAGCTGTACCGCAATGGAAATTTGAGCCTTGCGCTTACGAGAATTGATATATCGCATGCGGTAACAAGCATTGCTTACGACATATACAAGTCCAAAGACCCCGGAGGTGAGGCACTCCTCCCATTACAGTTGCCGTAATCTTGCCATTTATTAATCTCGCTCCAGGAACTGGCGCGGTTCTATCCAAATTCCCACAGGATTCTGTCGAACTGCAATCCGACTTGATCTTGCAAGCCCTGGAGTTGTTGGAAGAGCGCGTATTACGTGTCGGCCCGGGTACAGGCCCATCTTATCAATTCTGGCTTCTGTTGAGCGTTTTCGGTGTCGTCAAGATTAAGCTCTACCCCGGACAGGAATCGGTCCACATGCAACGTACTGCTGATAGGATTGCGGCTGCTCAATACAGGATGCTTTCTATGCAGGTTGATGTCGATAAGCCCACGGAACGAAGACAGAGAGCGGGGGCAGACATGGTACCGCCACCCGCGTCGACCAGCACATCTCAGATATCATACGAGAGAACACAGATCGAACCAGCATTGCCGCCGTTGTCCGAATTACCCGAGGTGAGTCCTGACCTTCCATCTCGCCGTGAGGATTTCCTAACCCAGTGAACCCTCTCTCCCGCATGCTGTTATTTGTGATTGTGTCGCACTGACAAAGACCATAGTACTCTGCTCATGATTTCGGTGATACCAGCTTCAGCGACGTCAACCTTACAGAGCTCGTTCCGTGGGATCTTGAGGATTTCTGGCAACTGTGAAAGAGATTTTCATTGATGTCTGACTTGCTACCTCAGGTATTGATCCCCGACTCCCAACGAGGTACCAATAGATTCAATCAAATGTAACACTCCTCCAACACCACCAACTCCTCCTCCTCCTCCTCCGATCTCAATATGTAGTATCAAATGATATCAAGTCTTGCCCGCGTCCAGAGAGCGAATTATTCTCCCGGATCCAAAGCTAGGAATAATCCATTTACGGCTTTCCGCTGTCTAAATCCAACGAGGCCACGCTATGTATGGCGAGCGTGTAGTTGAACAACCATCACAAACAATACCTCCCATGATTGACAAACACCACTTTTTCCTGGTGGGATCATTGTTTATATATTGTAAATCTCCGAAAAGCTCCCAAAACTGTCGTGGTTTCTGCCGCGACAGGAAATTATTGTGTGGTTTGGGTCTCACAAATAACGCTAAGATGGCCGAGTGGTTAAGGCGGTGGATTTAAGTTTACAAAACTTGAATGTTTTATCATATTTCTTGATTCCCACTGGACGTTGTCCGCCTGGGTTCGACCCCCAGTCTTAGCAAATATTTGTCTTGACGGTCCAAGATTCTTTTTTGGTTTTTGGTATATAATAAACTGCCCTATCAAGTTTACATCTTCTCTTTTTTTTCTTTATCTTTCTTATTAGATGGTACATGTGTTCATGACATTCACAAGGCATTCACACATCTGTCTGTGTTCAAAATGAATGTGATTACGCTGTCGAGCTGTCCATATCAACATGGCTTCCATCCACCCACCTTCAAGTCGTAAACAGACAAATGTCATGTTTTGCTAACCATTCATTTGCTCGTCTGCGTCCGCGTCCTTGTCTTCACTCAATGAAGATGAGTTTGTGAGACTCACTCTGCATTAGCGCTCGCTTCACCCAGTCAATCTCTTGCTTCTGCCTTCGTTGGTGCCTAGATCAATCCCCTGTGTGTAACGTTGCACAATCTGCAACAATGACTTCTCATCTATTCAATCCCCAAATCCCATCTCGACTCTCTGAGATCGACATCTTACCACCAGCTCCTTTGACAGCCATGCATACTTCTATACCAGAATACGACCCCTTGTCAACTCTGGTGGTTGTGCTCGTGGAACTTTCCGCGCAAGAGTTCCAGAGCTTACAGAGCGCCTTGAAGGATATTGCGTCCATCTTATACTGTACGCCGCGGAGAGCTATGTTAGACAGTATCACGGTTGTACCAGAGCACTATGACAGTCAAGCCGTGATCTACGCTATCTCGGTGTCAGCGGCGAGGATTGGTTGGGAGAAATTGCTCGTTGTTGATGGGTTGTCCAGAAGGTATCTCACAGGCGATTTACTGATAGGAGAGGAACATGCGTTCCCTTTCGTCGCAATTCAATTGATTGCAGAACGTACTAGCGATCATACTGGAAGTCAAGACGAATTAGTTGTGATTGCGAAGCGTGTGAGGTCCGAAAACATCACAGAGGTCCTCACGGCTGACCAAGTTATTCCGGACACTGAGCCTTTGCCGTGGTATGAGCCGAGGATTACACATTTTATTTCTTGTCAGCAGGAGATAATATTGCATGATCCAGAAAGCCCTATGTTCTCAACAGACCATCGCAACAGTACTGGACACGAAATACTCTTACAGTCTATGCTACGAGCGTTTGAAGGCACGACTTTACCTCAGGAGATAAGGGCTGACATAGTGCAAAAGGCGATTCTTAGTGACTGTGGGGCGATGAAATTCAAAGATCCAAGTACCAGAAAATTCACCATCTACGCGCTTTTTCCAATGTCGAAGGAGGAGCTGTGGGCGACTAAAGCGGCGATCTGCAAGGATCTAGAGGCGGAGCCAAACCCCAAGCGATGGTACACTCGTGTCAAACTGGTGCCATGGCCCAAGTCAAAGAAGGCTACAAGACGCTGTTTCATGGACCTTTACGACTATTTCAGGGGAACTGAACCCTTTCTTGGCTCCGATCTCTTCTGCCTCTATTTCCTTGATCGACCTTACGAGCGAATGCGTCACATTGGCTATGCACAGGGGATTCACGCTATGCCAATGGAACCTTGCACACATGATATACCAGCCTGCATATCTCGTGCTACACTTGGGGAGTTAAAAGAAATGGACACGCGACTCTCAATGAGAAAGCCCTCCTATTGGAACTTTTTCATCGAACTTCTCTACGAAGAAAGTCTAGGTAGAGAGCTGATGTTCCATCCAGACTCGCCATTCTACCTCAACTACCCCATCTGGCTGCCCAGGATACACGGCTGGCCAGTCCCGCCTGTGTTCTTCCTGACGAAACATCTAGCCAGCTTCGAACTTGCCAAGCTGAGGCATGATTTGAAAGAGCTAGACTCAACCAATCCAGAAAGGCAATACTGTTATGTCCCGTGGGATCGTGAAGACGACGGCACTGTTGATGACATATGGGACATACTGTACAAAACTTCCACAACGATAGTCAGCGGACGCAATGTTGAGAAAATCATACTTGTGGACAGAATGTCGGCAGAGGACGGCAATGTTATAGTCGCAGCCCTGGCATACAGATACCGTAAATTGAAAGTGAAATCCAAATCCAGAATCGCGGAGCTCTTGAACAAATGGGGCATAGTCTATACGCGTGAAGCGGCCACAAAAGTTGGGAACATGAGGAACTTTGCAAAATACAAGGTTCGCCAACCATGCGAAGAATACAAGAGACAAGATGACCCGGACGACCAAGCCACTTAACGTCGTCTCGAGGCTCCATGTACCTCAAAGCAAGAAAGCGAAACGGACGTCAGGATGTCGAAGACTCTGATCTCTGACATTCTGCAGCTCAATCATCCCTACACCCACAGCTCGCCACAACACACCTACCATCCCAACCAATTCTGGGACCACAATAGTCATCCATAGCCAGCTACATGACTTGAACCTCTCACAACCTTTGACAACCCCATCCAATCTCATCACACCAAACATTTTTGTTTACACCAACCCCGCAATCAACTGCCACCCTTCATCTACGGCCTCGAATATCAACCTTCTGAGATATTTCAAGGCCTGACTGACACCCAGGAATTACATCACGCCTAGAATATTCACTATTAAAAGCATCGTCGTATCTACCCTGTATCTCACAAGCCCAAAATGAAACCACTTCGTCCGTCCTAATGAGCCAGCCAGCCTCCAGGCACGCAGTATGTACCTACCTTAGGTAGGTAGGTAGGTAGATAGGCCCTTAGAAGTGCGTGCACCTAGCAACGAAGGAAATGGAAGAACCCTAAGTAAGGTTTATTTACTTGCTTCAGGTACTCACTCAATCACTCACTCACTTAGCAACTTATCAACGAATTAGATAGGGGGTTTCTTTCGTGAAGGAGGGATGGAGGAGGGGTATGTAGGTACATATTTAGGTAAGTTAGTCACTCACGTCTCTGGGTACGTAAGTTACATCAGAAAATCTTCTTCATCTATGCACACTTCATTCAACCAATATATATATATATATATATATATATAATCCAGAGAAAATCTAGGGGAGGGTCTGGGAGTGGTTTTGTTCAGAATTCTCCCTTCTCCTTCTTAATTTCGTTTCTCTGTTGTTGTTGTTGTTGTTGTTGTTGTTGTTGTTGTTGTTGTTGTTGTTGTTGTTGTTGTTGTTGTTGTTGTTGTTGTTGTGTTGTTGTTGTTGTTGTTGTTGTTGTTGTTGTTGTTGTTGTTGTTGTTGTTGTTGTTGTTGTTGTTGTTGTTGTTGTTCGTTGGGAAATGGTATCTTGCATCATTCACCTATATAGCTTAGGTACCTAAGGTAGGTATAGGTACTTAACATACATACATACGTAGATATATGTAAATACTCGCTATGCCTTCTTCTCCACCTCTCCGTCTGCCTGGCTGCCTACCTACCTGGACAGGTATGGTCGTCCGGTCTTGTTGTTGAATAGGACCCTCTTCTTCATTTTTCCTTTTCTCTCCTCTCCAAATACCAAACGATCAATGGTGAGAAAATAAACGCCTTGAGAAATGTGCCCGTAGTAATACGTGAATGTTGAAATAAGATGTCGGTTCGGAATCGTGCTGCTCTTCTTTTCTGGGGAGAAGACAGAGCGTGTCGCGCAGGTTTTTTGGTTGGTGGTTGGATTCGTGTTGTTGAAAACAAATCGATTTTTTTTTTTCTTGGGTGGGTCGTCATGGTTATATTTATGGTCATGGTTTTATGTTCATGTTCATGTTCAATGCTCGTTCGTGGGTGATAACAAAGGAAATGAGGGAGGGAAGAAGGGTGTTGGTGTGAGCAATTCTATTTTGATAGATCGTCGCCCCAGACTTGCTTGGCGATTTCGACTTCCAATCGGACCTTGGCCCACTGTTCCTCCTGGGTCAACTCGTTGCCTTCCATAGTCGAACTGAAGCCGCACTGGTGGCTCAGGCACAGCTGATCGAGACCCTTGGGGCAGACCTTGGCGGCCTCGTGGAGTCGCTTGATGATCTCTTCCTTGTCGTCGAGCGTGTTTTTCTTCGAGGACATGAGGCCGAGCACGACGACCTTGTGATCGGGGAGGTGGCGGAGGGGTTGGAAGTCGCCGGAGCGAGCGTCGTCGTATTCGAGGAAATAAGCGTCGACGTTGAGTTCTTTGAAGAGCACCTCGGCGACGGGTTCGTAGCCGCCTGAGGCGAACCATTTGGAGCGGTAGTTTCCGCGGCACAGGTGGATGCCGATCTTCATGTCCGCAGGACGCTTAGAGATGGCGGCGTTGATGAGCTCGGCATATTTGCGGGGAAGGGCGCTGAGGTCTTCGTTTCGCTCTTCGGCAGCCGCTTTACGCATGTCCGGGTCGCAAAGGTAGGCGAGATTGGTGTCGTCGAGTTGGACGAAACGGCAGCCGGCGGCGTAGAGATCAGCAAGTTCGTCTTGGTAGACCTTTGCCAGATCGTTGAAAAAGACATCGAGGTCTGGGTATGAGGAGATGTCGATGCTAGCCCGACCACCGCGGAAGTGGACCATGGTTGGGGAGGGGATGCAGACTTTGGTCGAAGCCTTGGTAGATCCGGCATCTTTGATGCAGGATTCCAGGTACTGGAAGTCCTCTACCTGGATAGGCTCTGGGTGTCCAAGCTTCCCGTTAACGACCAGCTTCGGAGGACCCCAGTTGTGAGGTCGGATGGTTCCAATGGATCCTTGAATTTCGACTCCCGAGAGATGTTGGAGGTAGTCCAAGTGGAAGTAGGCACGACGGAACTCGCCGTCAGTGATGGAAAGGAGCCCATTGTCCAATTGCTGCTTCACTACTTCTGCGACATCCATGTCCTCGACCTTGCGCAGATCTTGGGGTGTTGATTGCTTGTTGGCCACCTTTTCTCTCTCCGCGAGGATGTCCTTGGGACGGAGGAAGGAGCCCACGTGATCAGCACGGTAAACGCCAGTTGGAAGAACCATTTTGATCTTGTTGCTCTTCTCTCGTTTCCTTTGTTGGATTATATGCCAGTTGATCGGAGTATCAGATGAAGATAAATCTGATTCTCGATGTGTATATTTCTTCCAATTATGTTGTCCGAGGAAGAGAAAATCGGTGACGGTTATCGTTAACGGCAATGGAAACAGAGATTGAAAGGTTTTACCCACTTAGTCTCAACAAAATTCTGATTGGATCGTTGACTTGCCGAACAAACAATTCAGAATTATCAATATTCGAATAATAGTAGGCAGTTGAAGATGCGTGACAACAACAACAACAACAACATCTTGCAGACTCTCTGGTCATTAATTGCTATGTGTTTGTGTACATATGTACAGACTTCAGAATCCTCGCTCAGGGCAGGTATATCTCACTCTCTCTGTTAGTTCTTTCATGTTAGTTCTTGTGTGATTGATTCTCTTCATCTTGTCATCATCCATTCAGGCAGTGTGGATGTATATATCAGCGTACAACCATGTGATTCTAAGTTTAGACGGAGAAGCTTGTCTTAGTCGACTGCAACGTTCTGTCGGATACGATGTGATATCAGCGCGTGGTTGCGAGGACACACAGTGACTTGTCTGCCAGTCCTAGACTGATACTATCCCGGACGACATTGCCCCTGTCGTCAGTATACGGTGATGCCTGCGACTGTGGGCTACCCTTTCGATCTCTGCGACCAGGCCTTGAGTCAAGCGTCGCTTCAGCCTGTTGTCACGTCGATGTGACAGCGTCTTAGTGGCGTCTCGCTGGTGTCAGGTGTCAAGTGCAGACCCGCAAGAATAATAGCCATGGGTTTGATACAAACTGAGAACCACGAACAGACTCTCAAGTGATGTAGACGATTTGATGTTGACTCTGAGTACCAAGAGCACTTCACGATGATCCATGCTTCCCTTTCTCACCTTGTTAGAGAAGAGAGAGGGTGATCACACTGAGTACTCAAGAAGTACTATCCTGTATACGCCATGATAACAGTGCAGTGTTGTAGAACCCTACAAGAAAGACACTACACACAAACCTACCTTGGAGACTGAATATGGTCATTGAATGAGTATCTGCTATGGATTAGACGACGACTTTGAAGGAATTTCCAACTGTTCATTTTTTTTTCTTCCAGAAAATGTCGAATTCTCAGCCAAGGCTTGGCAGACGGTTCGTGAGAATCAGATTTGTCTGTTTGCTCTTCTATCATCTCTCAATCAATCAATCGTCAATCATCACACATGCTCATCTCAAAAACCATCAATTGATCGAGGGATAGATTCAGAGGTTAATGATCACCTTGCCATCAGAATATTAGCATCAGATCCCTTTCCTAGGTCGGACCCTGCCGTATGCCTATCGTCGCCCTCGCCCTCGTTCTCGTTTCTTTCATCGACTGGATAGGCCAAGAGTTGTTATCACTTGGCTGCTCGCATCCAGCCCATGCCCATCCATTCCCATCGCCTGGCTTGTCTTGGTTTTCTCTTGGTATTTCTTGGATTTCGCACTTTCCACGTAAAATGATCGAATAATCCTTCGTTTGCCGTACGCCTTGCTATGCCTATGGCGAATCAGATCTGCTGCACACGCGTTTTCCTGCAATCCAGATCTTCTTTGTTTGACTTTTCGTGATAGACTTATCAGCCTTTCTGGTGGATGAAAAGCAAAGGCAAGTGGATGATAATGGGAGATGAATGGTAAGGTTGCATGAACCATTGTGGCTGATCGACGTCTAGATGTATATCTAGATACCTGCTCCCGATTTCCCTAGGTCTGTCGAGTTCTCTGTTCTCTTATATACTGTGTTACCTTTTCTTTTCTGCTCTGTCCTGCCGTGTATGATATAGAACTCCTTCGTCCTGTTCGTTTCCGTATCCAACAGACAGCAGACTCAATTCTGTCACTATGGGTTACAACGACTGGTTCCATAAGGCCAATCAGGCCGTGGCCGAGTCCTTCGTCGGTAAACGCTTTCGGTTGGAAGGCTCTGGTCATCGAGCGGAACGTAAAGGATCACGATTCTTCACCGAAATTCGGGCTGGTCTTGCCACCTTTTTCGCCATGGCTTACATTATCTCCGTCAATTCGAGCATCACCTCTCAAAGTGGCGGGACCTGTATATGCGCCAGGACGCTAGAAGACCCAACATGCGACGCAGATACTGACTACCTGCTCTGTGTGCAAGACGTGCAGCGAGATTTGGTGACTGCCACAGCGGCCATCGCTGCTCTGACCTCTTTCTGTATGGGTCTCTTCGCGAACAGTGAGTCTCATCAAGGGCAGCAGGCCATTCATCTGGCTGACTTCTTTAGTGCCAATCGCGCTTGCACCTGGTATGGGTTTGAACGCCTATTTCACTTTTACCGTCGTTGGCAGACATGGAACCGGTCCCGTTCCCTACCGTTTAGCCCTCACAGCCGTCTTCGTGGAAGGCTTCATTTTCGCCGCTCTATCACTCCTAGGAATGCGACAGTGGCTTGCCCGTGTGATCCCAGCTTCGCTTAAGCTCGCAACCGGTGTCGGGATTGGTCTGTACCTTGCTCTCATTGGACTCACATACGATAGTGGTATCGGTGTCACGACAGGCTCGCTATCGACGCCGCTAGAACTGGCCGGTTGCCTTCCAAGCCTGAGGGACGAGAGTACGGGTGCCTGTCTTGGCGGCGACAAGATGAGGAATCCTACAACCTGGCTTGGCATCTTCATTGGTGGAATTTTCATCGCCATCTTGATGATGTACCGTGTCAAAGGTGCTCTCATCTACGGTATTTTGCTCACAAGTATCATTTCATGGCCTCGTAATACACCTGTCACCTACTTTCCATACACTGCAACTGGAGACTCAGCCTTCAACTTCTTCAAGCAGGTAGTCACCTTCCATCCCATCGAAAGAGTTCTCAACGTCCTTGAGTACGACCTTGGCGGTGCTCCGGGTGCATTCGGACTAGCTTTAGTCACATTCCTGTATGTCGACATTTTCGATTGCACAGGCACACTGTATTCCATGGCTCGGTTCTCTGGTGCGATCGACCCACGCACACAAGACTTTGAGGGTTCAGCGGTTGCTTACCTTGTCGACGCATTCGGCATCAGCATCGGCAGTCTATTCGGATCACCCCCAGTGACCGCTTATATCGAGTCTGGTGCCGGTATCCAGGAAGGCGGAAAGACCGGCCTCACCGCCATGACGACGGGAATCTGCTTCTTCATCGCCATCTTCTTCGCCCCCATCTTCGCCTCGATTCCCCCCTGGGCCACCGGCGGTACCCTCATCCTCATCGGCGCCATGATGATGAAATCCGTCGTCGAAATCAACTGGTCCTACCCCGGCGACGCCATCCCCGCCTTCGTCTGCCTCATGATCATGCCCCTCACCTACTCGATCGCCTACGGCCTCATCGCCGGCATCGTCACCTACATGCTCATCAACGGCATCCCGTGGGCCATCGAAAAGCTCTCCGGCGGCCGCATCAGACCCCACGGGAAAGAAGATTCCGAACCCTGGACCTGGAAGGTCGAAGGCGGTTTGCTTCCCCTGTGGGTCCAGCGCGCCGTCAGAGGCAAACGCGACTTCTGGAGACCAGACCCTGTCCTCGGCGGTGTCGAGCAAGGCGAGGAAGACAAGAATGTGGATAGGGAGAGCACGAGTAACACAAGCACGTCGAACGTCGCCGCTACAACTACCACTACTACTACTACTGATCTTGAAGGTGTCGTGGCTGGAAGGACGAAGGAGGAGGAGAGATTGGCCGAGAAATAGACTTCTGTCGATATCTGTACTTCAGGTGGTAGACACACATGTACATATATGATGTACCTACCTCTCTACCTATTTCATACAAAACATATAATGTACATACATCGTAATCCCTAATGAGGTAATATATATCTATACAATAACCCTTCTTCACCACTCCTCCTCCTCCAAATCCTACGATTCAATCAAGTCCCGACCCCAACCGCCCAAGATACAATCGTCCACCTTGGCCTTTTCCTTTCCTTCTTTCTTTCTTTCCTTTCTTTCCGTTCCTTCCTCGAGAAGAAAAATGAGTTGTGAGATAACCCTGCAATTTCTTCCCATTGTAATTACCATATTGTATTGTATAATAATCTCGCAGCATTTGTTTGTTCTTCTCCTCCTCCTCCTCCTCGTCCCGTAGATTTTCTTTCCATCGGCGTCGCTTAGAGGATGGACTTTTTACTTTTGATAGATCTGTCGCATCTACTCGATTTGTATTGGTACTTTCCTGTGCTTGATGTCTTGGCTGGTTTTTCGTGTCGAAACTTCGGGGGGCTACATAAGTAGGTAGGTAGGTAGGTAGGGCAGTACAGAGTTCGAGATCTGACAAGGCGCTGTGCGCGCGCATGGACTAAGTAATGCGAAGTAATCGGAGAGACTTGAAGGTTCGACAAGTACTGATGGTGGCGGAATTCGGTGGGTTGCTTACTGGTTGATGTTGTTCGTCGGAGGGGATATCGAGTGTAGAACGAGGTTTGCTCGATGTCGGCGTCGGCTTGGAGTGTTGATGATGACATTGTACATTGCCGACGGCCGCATAGTATTGTAATAATTGAAGGTGTCATCCTGAGTTTCGTCTGGATAAAGATAGTCTTTCTTGCCCAAAATGCCACACAATTGTTGGTAACGCATTTCAAGTTCGGTCTTCTTCGTCTTTTCCATCTCGCGGAAGCATGTTATCCTTCTCTTCGTCTCGAGCAGCCGCCTTGTCATTGTCGTCGTCATCATCATCATCCTCCTCCTCCTCTCCATCTTCGCGCTCATCCTCGCTATCTTCCAAAACAAATTCCTTCGCGTTATTCACTTCTGCTGCTTCTTCATCTTCTTCGGCCGTCGCCGCCGGTCTCTCGTATGCGCGATATCGAAGCCATCGTCGTCGGATGTAGAGGCCAGCTAGCACAATGACCGCAAGGGCTGTACCGCCCGTGATTACCAAGACGACGATCGTGATGGTTGGAATGACGTACACCTTTTGAGGGTCGATTGGTTTCATTTCGCCGCGTTCGACGGTTCTGGTCTTTCCGAGGACGTTGCCATGTTTATCGAGGGCGACGGCTCGAACAAAGGATTCGGAAGCGCCGCGGTTGTCGGTAGTCGTCTCAAACCCTTTCTTCGAAACAGTCTTGACGGTGGAGTATTGGTGCTCTGTTGCGTTTGCGGCATCCGCTTGCTCGATTCTCCACTTGGCTACCTCTGTTGCACCCATCCAGCTCATGAAGATGTCACCGTCAATCTGGTTGATCTCAGGAGGAGTGTCAGGCTTGCCGACCCATGGGAACTTGCCAGTGCGATACGACTGGACGCCACCTCTCCCGAAAGCCGAGGCAGAACCATAGTGCACAGAACAGAGAACGGTTCCATCTTGGCTAAACTCGGTGAACTGCGCATTGAAACCATATCCGAGGAGGACATTTCCATTGGGGAGAACCTGGAACGAGCCCTGCGATTCCGAGATGATTCGATTTTTGCTGGTGTACTTCGTGCGGAGTCTGACCGTCATCTCATCGACATCAATGTCGAGCCAGATACCTGTACTAGGGTAATCGGGTCCAGGTCTGGAGTTGTCGAAGAGTGTGATGGCGGTGTAATCATCGCGCCAGCGGGCATGGTGCTGCGAAGCAAATTCTGTGGCCTGGCCATCAGAAAGATCTTTAAACATGTTGCTCTTCCCTCCCAAAATCCATATGATCTCACCCGACGTGCCATTGATGTACGTTACCGAGTGCAGCCACCGTGATGAGATGATGTAATTTCCTTTGGGATCTTTCTCGACACTGTTGATGTGGAACCAATCCCAGGCATCATCTGTATTGCCCCCAAGCACTCCGGGACCCCAATAGGATTGGTCAAATCCAAGGTGGTCCGACGCCTTCCATTCGAACAGGACTTCATTTGTTTCGATATTGACTTCTTGGAAGATTCCTTCCCAGATCCAACCCTCTGCTGGTCCTCCAACTGAGCTGAGATCTGCCTGAGCAATCTCGTATACCGTGATCAAGGCAGTATCCTCGTCGGTGATGAGAAACTCGTGAAGGTCGCCAACGTGATTGTTGCCGCCGCGTACTCTGTAGACTTCGTGATAACTTGAATTTAACTGGATAACACGTTAGCCATGACGTCGGCGAGTCTGCATGAAGCAGGCAGTCCCAGCTAAGTCTGCATACCATGTAATATTCTCCGGCACCATGTCCTCTGACACCATCATCGCCGACCCAAAAGGTGAGATATTGTTCACCCTTATATTTTTGCACGGCCATATTGTACGGCTGGACATACTGGGGTGCTGCCCAAACAAGTGCTCCCTGGTCGTCTAAAATAGTCGGCCCTGGGTTCGGAACAGCATACCCTCTCAAAGTCATCATCACATGAAGTCCATCACCTCTGCAATTTCCATGGTGTGGGATGAAGTTGGGTTTTACACCCGCAATCTCAGAAGTTTTGTACTGCTCCCCGACGAACTCGCCCCATACACCTTTGTCGAAATCGCTGCTCTTGATGAAGGCCGATTGATCTGCAGATACGAGGTTTGCGCCTGCGAACGCGATCGCAGTGCCCAGTATAGTCCACCGCATTGTTATTATTATATGGAAAGAACCCGCTACTGGCAGCAGTTTAAGGAAAACACAGAAGAGCGATTTGAAGACTTGCAGTGCGTAGAGAATTGAAAAGTATGAAAAATGCAAACAGAAATATCAAGGATATCAAGGAAAGGACGTCGTGTCAAAGTCGCTAAAATGGAGATTTGACAGGCGAAAAGGAAAGAAGGACTATGGCACAGCAAGATTGTTGCAGACGATATTCAAGGCATGGCAAAGACATTCGGGTATATGTGTATGAGGCTCAATCAAGCGTGAATTCCCAGCACAGCAGATTGACAATGTAAGTGGACCACGGCCGCGTATCAGATCCATATTAACGGCAAGCTTTTACCAGGACTGGGCTCTGGGATATCGATCGGCCTTGCTCCAAAGAAAACCTTGTGGCGACTGAAAAGGGATGCCGGCGAGCCGGTTTCGTCAAGCAAATCATCATGATTCAGTATCCCTTGTTCGCGAATTGCAGTCGACGATGACAGCTAAGTATCATTAGTAGCCACTGCCATTGAACATCAATATTTCCAATGTGTTGGTGCGCCATGGCATTTGGGAGATAGTCGGCAGAGTTTCCAGTGCCGACGTGATAGATTAGATGCCGCGCGAATGGGCCCTTGGAAGTAAGTAGCTAAAGTATGTACCTGCCTTAGTATGTGGCGAGGTACTACGTACATAGTAGTAGATGTCAGTAGAGGTGGGTCAGCGAGGTAGAACTAAGAGAATGGTGGGAGGTGATATTCTGACCAAAGAAAGAAAAGAAGAAAGCGATTGATAGCGAAGAGTTCAGGATCTTGGCAGCAACAGCCGTGCGGAATGAGTCCACCGTCACCACTCACTTCCCGTTAAAGTTAAGGGATCACCATCTCAAACGTCTCCTGAATCAAAAGAATTTCCCATCGAGCCACGCAAATGCTTTTCAAGTGATGATGGGCCACAAGACCAGGTTGAGGCCGAAACTAGGGGTGGGTAATATAGGTCCTTTGAAACAAGATCTGCTCTGAACGTGTCCTGTCGTAGTAGTTGTGAATGAGTTAGTCCACCGACTATCACTATTGCTGTCTGGTCCACAATATATACGCATTCCTTTGCGTCGGACAGTCTTTGTTTACTGATAAGTTACCCAGATACATGGTTGACTTTGAGTGCAGCTGGAACCATTTCCCATGGAAGCGGTAATTCAAGGGACGTCAGAGCTCATCTAAATATATTGATTGATCTCGACATAAGTACAAATCAATATCATCAACATTAATACCCACTGCAGATGTGCCTGACTAGCTGCTGTACTTACCATAGCTCGACCCAGTTCAGCCAGTAACAAGAAAAGACACAGTTGTCTTGCGGAAATCCGTCATGCAATCATCCTTCATCCTCACAGGCATAGTGAGAGTGTTGCATCCCTAACTTGACTAATTACAACATTGTCATGATACATTGTATTTTAGCCGCGTCTTGTTCTTCGGCCTTCGACTTCATATTTTCTTTGCCTTCATCTTGAGATCAGCACCTCGAGTTGTGCAATCTTGCCCTTGTGCTCTGATGGGTTTAGGATACTGGCGCGGTGTAGCTCTCATACCTCAACTTCATTGTGAATGCAGAGCATTGGATTAGATATTTTCTAACCAGTGAAGGTGTAGTATAGTGAAATGTGATGATGCAAGGCTTGGATGTGCAGTTTGCTAGGGTGACTGGACTCAAGAGCGAACAAGGCCGATCTGGATTTGGGGAGCTGACTGATCACTTTGGGCAGTCCTCCGGGCGGTGTCAAAAGGCGGGAATAGTGAGGACTGATCGATTCCAACTTCGTCACGGCCATGTCATTCCTATTGGTTGCCTTCAGCTCTTGGTGGTCGCCAGCCTCATTACTTTTGCTCCTACAGATTGTCTTACCGGTGCAGGGATATCGAGCCAAGCGCTCCGTCTCACCTGCCCAGCGTGTGTATGACCGGGAAGCAAACCTGGGCTCCCCTGACAACATGGGACAACTCGTAGCCTGAACTCCTGCGGCTGGCGGCAATATCATTACAAGGAATAGGTATTGGATCTACCAGAAACCAAAGATCCAGGGTCCGCGGAAGGTCTTTTTATGTCTTTGCCTTCAACTTCAGCATCCGTCCCCAGCAGAAGTAGGTGAACAATAGATCATCTACCTTATCCAGAGAACCCTTGTCTTTCCTCCTATCCAGATCCCTTACCTTTCGGATGACGCCGAGGAATATGATGGTCAAGGTTTTACGACGTTTCCAACGCGCTGTGGATGGACGCAAGGAGATCGCAAGTGGTATGATTGCGATGCCAACGTCGCCGTTGCTCGCGCACAGGCTTGAGTGTATTTCGGACTCCTTCAGGAAGTTCTCGGGCGAGATCTCAGAAGGAGCGATTTCTGCGCCTGGATTTCGGCGACGGGCAGTCTTATGGTACTTCCTAGAAGATGCCGTACTTGCTTAAATAAGTGACGTCCAGACTGTCGGGGAGCCACTTGATCAGGGAATCGCTCCGTCAAAAAGGACAGGATCCTACCTCTTTTGGTTGATACCCTTTGCGTCCCTATTGGAAGTGATCTGGCTGATGTGCGCCATCATGCCATCAGCCAGATGGCTTGGATTTACTCCTCTGCCAAATCTGGCAGTTTGGGCCTTGGTGGAGAGTGGTTGCAGCACAGGTCATGCTGATGGGTTTTGGGGTCATCTTTCTGGCAACGCGCCCTCGAAGTTATTTTCTTTTTGCTCTGAGTATGGTTGCAATTCTTGAAATCGGAGTGCAAGCCCTGCTGGAGCTTCTGTGGCGATTCCACACTCCCAGCCGACTTCTTACGAAACTGTTTCGCCTCAAACGCCGCTATCGTGCGCAAGAATCTTACAAAAGATGGTGGCCGACAAACCCCGATATACAAAACAGATTACTTGGCTTGCAATCACCAGTGTATTTCCCAGAAGCTAAACTACACAGATCGGCCGTATACGCACAGCGCTCCAGAACACCTTCAGAGTCCACGTTTACTATAGGAAGGAGATCGGAACATTTGGAATCGATGGTCTCAGTGATATCAATGGTTTTGGTTGATAGATGTGGTACATGCACTCAGTATCACAAGAGCTGTCTAACCCACAACACCGAGGGCTAGTTGTGCTTTCTGACTCTCAGAAATGCGCAAATGACACAATCTTGTCTCTCTTCCTTACCTCTCCTCTCCTTCAAATCTCCTTCCCAAGCTAGCCTTCCGCTCTGAAGCTCTGAAGCCCGCCAGATCCCTACTCTCTCTAGAGGACGGACATCAAACCGGTTCCGTGCAACTGGGAGTCGCAGATCGAGCAGATGCAGACCACGCAACGATCGAGAATCAGTTTCCCTCGAAACTACCCCCCCCCCCTTTCCTCCAAGAGTCAACTCTTCCCTCACTAGTACATCAAATCTGATATTCATTCAGATCGACTGTGCTTTTTTGGCCACAGCTACAGCTACAGCTACTAAAGTTCCTCACATCAACACCCTCTGATGCGCCCCTGCAGCCATATATTCAACTCCGGTGTAGTGTCCGTCACCACCACCGCCAATGCGGACTCCCATTCGGCCGCCGCAACTGTTGGATTGAAAGCCAAATGCAAATGGTGTTATGGAGAGAGGACTACCAGCTATGCCACTGGATCACCACCTTCAATTATATCTCCTCACAGAAGGGTTTCTTATTGGCATAATGTAATGAATCAGCGCAGGCCTCAAGAGTTTAAATTGTTCCATCGTCTTTCACTGAGCTATGAAGGTTACTATCCTCTAAGTGAGTAATGGAGTTAGAAGCTCAGCCAAGTATTCCTCCGTTCTACCTTTAATGCCTAATAGTTCGTTGTCATTGTCAATGAACTTCACTCCAAATTCAGGATCCAGGGTGGCCTTGAGCAAGATAAGGACAACGGTTTTCAAATCATGCTGTCCCTGGATGAAACGTTCTGTTGCGCTGACGACCAACGCGTCCAAGTCCATGGGTATAGGAGCCCACGGCTTGCTTGGGGCGATCCTTTTGGCCAGGGAGAGGAGCTGGTTTTGTGAGATCAAGATCTCAGATACGTAGACTGGTCGGTTCCGCGTCTCCATGGGATGTGTCAGGACACCCACGACGGCATCCCCGACGGTTGGCATGCTAGTGGAGCTGAACTGAGTGTCTCCGCCGTTGAAGAGCACGGGCTGGTATTTGGAAAAATCCATGATGACCTTCTTTTGGATGCCAAAGTCTGTAAACCCTCCGACGTAAACGAACGTGTATGTCAGTTCTGTGGTTTTGGATTTCTCGATGAGGTAATCCTCGAGTGCCACTTTCGGTGCGAACACTGAAAGCTTGCGAGAGTTGGGATTGGTCATGTTGGAGCCGAAATTGGACGGGATGAAACGTTTGACGCCAGCAGCGATGGCGGCATCGACCATGAGCTTCTGGCTAAGAACACCAGCATCGCCGACAACTGATACCACGGCGTCCTGACCTTGAAATGCACCCTTCAAGGACTCAGGATCCCCCAAGTCGGCCTCAACTACTTTGGCGCCTGCAGCGTAGGTGGACGATGAGCCTACGCGTTTGAGAACTTGAATATCGAATTTATCCGAGGCGAGAAGCTTGTCCAGGACGAAGGTGCCCAAGCGGCCAGATCCGCCGACAAGCGTGACATTTCTAATGGCTGACATGGTCATGATTGGGTATTGTTGTAAGTGCTGAAGATGATGTTCGTTGAGTCTCGTCAGATGTAGACCTGTTATGCACAATCACAGAAGTTTGCAGAGCGGTTAGCCAGAGTGATGATACAACAGATTGAGGAAATATATATATGAGTGATTCAAGTGACTAGAGAACAGAGACAGCAAGAGACCAAGGACTGTTTATATATGTGAACAGATAGCCATCTGCGTTACTGGTGTACAATATCATGGTTACCCTCTTTTCGCACAAGAAGCGATTACTCATAGTAGAAGCTCCGATGGGCATCGGCATCGTGGTGGGAGATTCGAAATCAGATATCTCAGATATTGCTCGATCAGATATCTAAGCACACGAGGGATTGCTCAGCTGTCTCTGCGTATGAGCTATCACATCCCACTCAGGCCGACGTGAGGAATGGTTGTGAAGGACTGTAGTGAGCCATCGATCCTCATCCCATTATAATGGCGACGCTACTCAAACTGAATCGGCAAATCCGGGGTTTACTTACCTAAGCTCTTACTACGTAAACATCCCACTCCCCCCGATATCGACTTACTGCTGCATAGTACTCGGTTTGGCTCGCGCAGTCTACATCTCCAGCAGACTTAAGAGTTGTATTTATGGCTTTTTATGAATTGTGGTATTCCTGCTATTTGACCGAGTATATTGCGCCAATGATGATTTAGCCAACCGAGACCATGTCTCTTCCCCCAGGAATGGGTAAGTAGGATTGTATATGGTACAAATGATGAGCAGCAAACCTGGTAATTCTTAGAAAGAGAAGACCATCTTCCCACATTTATGCACTGATTCGCTGACTATCCTCGCTAGGCTCGGACTCGACAGCTCGGCATGCATGCCACTGTGGTAAAAGCTTCGTCCGCAAGGAACATCTAACCAGACATCAAGCCACTCACGACAAATTGGCCTACATTTGCAATGTATGCCAACGGCGGTTCAGTCGCAAGTAACACTGATCTCTCCACCGCGCCTACCGGCCTACCAGAGGACATGGTCAGCTAATACTTTCCCCAAGTGACGTGCTTCGTCGCCACTCAGTCTTACACGAGGCGAGCTATACACCGACGGTCGTCTCCTGCGATGCATGCCGTGCCAACAAAACCAAATGCTCTGGCGGCACTCAGTGCTTGCTGTGTGCGCGACGGGGCATCAACTGCACCTTTCGAAGCGGCCTTCGTCAATCAAAACGAGCGACAACAAGTGATGAGACTACAGCTGTGAATGCTTCCGTCGGCGAGAACGATGCCAATGATGATGTTGAGTCGATTTCACCTAGAAGGGCGAGGTCAGAGAACTTCCTTGCTGAAGGGGAACTGCCTACAGAAGAGGAACTTGTTCCCCCAGATGTTGAATTCCTCAAGGAGCTCACAATTATCCCGTCGAAGTCGGCCCCAAGAAGCGAGTTTAAGCCCCTAGGCTCTGGAGTGGAAGCTATATATGAACTACTTGTTGCTGAAGAGTCTTCGTTGGAAACGGCCATGCATGAGTCGGATGAGTTGCAAGATTCGGTTACTAAATACCTTGAGATATATTTCAAAAGCTTCCACCCCCGATGGCCTATCTTCCACGCCCCAACATTCGACATAGAAACTCTGTCCTTACCTCTTGCTGCATCGGTCTGTGTCATAGGAGCATGGCTCCAAAGCAGTGCAATATGGACTGAAAGATTTTACGCTCTTAGGGTGCATGAAATCCTGTTACAACGCTTGCTAGATAATCTGGTACGTACTTTTCTATACTTTTGCCTGGGAGATAGTTCATCGATTTCTATAGATTGACTCCGAATCGATGTCTGGAGAACAGGCATGGCCAATTGAACTTTTTCAGGCAGTTTTCATAACTTTGGTCTTCTCACTTTACCGCACCGACAAGAGTGTCGTCTCCAGAGCGATGCTTCTTCGAAGCACATTCATAACCCTTCTCCGAGAGCTAGGGGCCTTCAATGCCGAATTGTTGGCTATTCATTTGAAAACTTATTTTAGTGGTACGTATACTGCGTACACGTTGAGTATGCGGGAAAGGTTCAAAAGATTGCTTGCTTTGACCTATCAGATTGACACTTATTTCGCTCTTGCCCACGGAAAACCACCTATACTTCATCGCCATGAAGCTGATGTAGATCTGCCAAGTACTTTTGCGTTGTGGAACGCATATGGCCTCGATATCTACGCCAAACGACAGTCAGAGGAGCCACCTGAGCGATCGGGCTTCCAGATATCCGAAATGACAAACAACCCGGACTCATTTAAATCCTCGCAACTCCTTGTGGAAGACGTGCAACTGGGCTTATGCGGCCTCTTGCAGGCGATATGGGTCCATATGCATTCTTTCCCGTCCCAAAAGAAGGAATACCTCAGTAACGCTTTTCGAAAAGCACTGCTCATCGAAACACTTGATGCGTGGAAACATGAGTTAGACAAGATCAACGCATTGGCTAACGCGAGAGATATCACCAGCAGCACTGCTGCAAAATATCTGTTGCTAGCTTATCGTGGAAAAGATGATTCCGTGGCGGCATCACTGGAACGCATGACTACCCTCGTACAAGACGCGATGATTCTCTACTACTACTTGAAAATGTACCACCATGCCGGCCTCAATGCTGCATCCGAAGCTGCTGTCGGACCGATGAGACAAATGGTGGGGGACCCTCGCACGGAGACTTGGCGGACCTCCAAAGACGGCAGAGAAGCTCTCGTGTGCGCGTTACAAATGCTCGAGATGGTCGAATCGATTGATGGAACTTCCGGCGGCGGCGGCGGCGGCGGCGGCGGCGCATCGCTCAACAATCCACTCATTCGGCACGCGCTTATAATGGGTATCAATGTGACAAGAGCGGTTGTTTCAGGCCAGAAATGCGGATGCCTCGATTCAGAAGGCCTGCATGCTGCTGCTGCTGCTGCTGCTAACACGAACATTCAACGGTGGATCGAAATCGGTGAGACTATTTGGATCGATGGCGCACCGGTCTGTGTATGCAAATTGGAATTCTGGACTGGAAAATTCGAGAAAGCAATCCAAGATCAAAAGATCATGGCTGAATAAGACTGACAGTTGCTTAAAAAAAAAACCTCATAATTTTCATTCGTTTCAACAAAGTAAATCGAATACAAATTTCTATCGACCACCCAATGTCTTTTTCAGGGCGTCCAGCTGCTCCAAGACGGCGCTGCGACTGGTCCCGCCTGTAGCATCCTTCATCTCCACGGAACGCTCGTAATCGAACACGCTGAGCACGTCGTCTCCAAATCTGTTGTCGACCCCTTGGAACTGCTCGACGGAGAGTTTGTTCATCGGTTTGTTCTCGTCTTCGGCTAGGGCGACCATCTTGCCCGCCAAGTGGTGTGTTTCACGGAACGGGACACCTGCAACGATTTAGCAAGGGGGAGGCTACGAAAGACCTACTGTCTAGTATCAGCTTACCTTTTCGTACGAGATACTCGGCAAGATCTGTGGCCAGCATGTCTGGGCTTAGTGCGGCACGCATCTTATCAGGATACACCGTCATCGTCGCCAGCACTCTCGCTGCGATCTGGAGACTGTCCTTCAAGGTCTTGACGGTATCCAACATCGGCTGCAAGCTCTCCTGCAGATCCTTGTTATATGTCGATGGAATACCCTTGATGCTCATCATGAGGCCGGTCATCGCACCAAACATTCTTCCAGATTTACCGCGCAGGAGCTCAAGGGAGTCGCTGTTCTTCTTCTGCGGCATCAAGGAGCTACCGGTGGTATATGCGTCTGCCAGCTTAACGTAACCGAATTCCGCGGAGCTGTAGAGGATAAGATCCTCCGACCAGCGTGATAGATGACTACCAGTACTGGAGGCACATTGTAGAACCTCGACGACAAAGTCTCGGTCGCCGACTGCGGACATACTGTTCATTATGAGACCCTCGAAGCCTAGTTCTTTCGCCATCTGTATCCTGTCAATACCAAAGGCATTACCAGCAACAGCTCCACAGCCAAGCGGCAATTTGTTGATGTTCTTCTTCGTAAATCGCAGGCGCTCGAGATCGGATTGGAACGCTGTCGCATAACTGAGAAGCCAATGACTCCATCGGACAGGTTGTGCCCTTTGCAGATGCGTATAGCTTGGCATTATGTAGTCGATATCTTGTTCAGCGCGCTGGGCGATGACCTTGAGGAGATCGACAAGGTACTCCTCAATCAGATTCAGCTCATCACGAAGCCACATGCGCATGTCGGTCGCTACTTGGTCGTTGCGGCTGCGGCCCGTATGTAGCTTTCCGGCTATATTTGTTCCGATAAGTTCGCCGAGGCGACGTTCGTTCGCAGTGTGAATGTATAAAGGCGCCTTTAGCAGTTGAGCGCCAGAAAGGGAATCTGGTGACACTACAGCTCACTTGGTCCCTTCGCCCTACAGGTTCCATATCGAGACACCATCCAATTGGTATTTAGATAAAGACCAGCAGAGTGGAAGTACAAATGGCGCGTGTACCGGAACTCGCTTACCTTCATCTCCAGGCACTGGCACAAACTTGCCCTCCTCCCACTCCTTGAGGACTTTTTGGAGTCCCTCCTCAAGCTTCTCGAACTCCTCCTGTGTGAGAATGCCGGTCTTGACATTTGCCCTGGCGTAGGCTATTGAGCCTCTGATGTCCTGGGCATAGAAAACACGATCGACGGACAAGCTCTCGTTGTATTGGTTCATCAGAGGGTCGATTTCTCCTGTGAACCTCCCACCCCACAGCCGAACGGGTTGAGACATCTTTAGTCGGTCGAGGGTAACACCTCTAAATACGCGACACTTATTCTAATCGGCACAAAGTTGACAGCGACCGTCGAGACTCTGAGTCAATTGTCATTCAAAAAGAAAAGGCTTCCCCACATCTGCCAGGGACCATAAATTCTGCCACCATGATCCCTGTCACCGCCTTCCGGTGGGTTGAGCTCACCGTCGCAAGGACATCTCTTCGTCATCGTTGGTTCTTATTATTTGTAGATGAGAGAAGGCATGAAGTTATATATATCACTTCCAATTGTATATTTCGTTATAGCATGTTCAGCAATAAACCAGTCATTCATTTCCTTTCTTCTCCTTTCCTTTCCTCAAAAGTTCTTCCACCACATTCCTTGTCACGGTCGCGACATTGTTCTCATAACCCTTCCAACCCAAGGAGCAGTACCAGTTAATACTCCCTACACTAAAGACCGCGCCTCCAGCACTGGTCTCATAATATGTCATATCGCTTCTAACCCGATCGCAGACCGGTCCCAAAGTATCCACCATAGGGAACATTTGTTCTTCGTTGAAAAGACCAAAGCTTTCGTCATGGCCTGTACTAGTAGCTAATAGCACCGTGTTCGCAGGGGAACCGAGCTCGAAGTCTAGGCGGTCGATCTCATCTCCTGATGCACCGCCGCCGAACCCTTCGGTTCCGATCAAAGGTATTGTCCCGTCTTGGGCAACGATGTCCTTCCACAGCCATGAGAATTCAGGGTTCTTTGCAGCTTCTTCATTTACGCGGTATGGCACGCCGGGTCCGCTGCCGCAAGCACAGCTTCCGATCCCGAAGAGCGTTTGAGGGTTGCGCCCTCGAGAGCGCCACAGGCCTCCTTGTGCTCCTGTCAGGGAATGGATTCGCTCTCCAGCGGGAAGAGAGAAAGACCGACAGCCTTGGTCACCCCGACGCACTTCCATGCGGTGAGGTCTCGCAGGATCAGTGTTAGAGCACCAGTAGAATCCATTGCCGCCTAAGTACATAATACTGCCACCGGTCTGGACAAATGTGGAGTATGCGTTTAGAGACTCCAGGCTCGGATATTCCGGATGGCAGCCCGTGATCACGACATCGTAAGGTGAGATCGCTTGCACGCCACGAAGATGGAGGTCATGATCGGTCAGGATGTCATAGTTTCCGCGACCCAGCAGGTTTTCCAGAAATCCGATCATGAACAGATCTGCGCTGAACTCTCGAGGTCGATGAAATGCCCAATTGACATATCCAGGCCGGATATTGAGGATTGGTCTCTTGGAGCTTGAGAAAACTGTGCCGGAACCGTCTCGATGGACGTCGTACATGCCAAGGCCGAGATCTGTTCTACGAACCATGCGTTTGAAGTGTTCGCTCTCGAATACCTTGACACCTCCGGCGAGCTCCATGTGGGAGGCCCGATCCTCTTCGTACATATGCTCGTTGGCGTATGCAAGGTATGTGAATGTCGAAAGGATCATAGCTGCCTTTGGAGCGATTGATCGGTCTGCCCTTTGATCTGGTCGTGGCCGAACGAAAAAGGTTATGGCATCTTCTACATCGCTCTCGGTGCCTTTTACTTGAATGGCGTAGGCTCCTGAAGAGGCATCTTCCGGGATCGTGACCTTGAAATCTGTAACCCAATTGGCATCGTCTAGGTCATCTTCGTGGAAATGAATGGCACCGTATCCGTACTTGGCTTTAGTCCAATCTGGCTCTGATCCGTCCCAGTCGTGGCCTTTGACGGCTCTAGTTGGAGCATTTGTCAAGGTTCCATGTCTTCCGGCCGGCGATATGTCGATAATCTTATCTGAAGAAATGTCCGAAGAGAAATCGTATGCTGCCCATAAGGAGGTCTTTTCGCCTTTAGACAGTTCTATCTTCGGCGAGTCGATCTTACCGTTGAATATGCTCGTTGGGTGTTGGTTGTACTTACAGTCAGTACCGAAATATCCAGCGGCAAATATCAACGGTATCTGCCCTCCAAGCTTTATAGGGGTCGCTAGTGATCTTTCGAAGACAGACGGAAGAGGTGCTTTCTCGGCCAGTCTCACGACATGTTCGACTCTCAGTGATAGCTGTTTCCCGCACATCCGAACACTGACTTTTGCCCATCTCCACCTTCGGAGATGAAGACCACTCTGGACAATCTCAACGATATCCCCTGATCCGATAGCAGCACAAAGTTCCAAATCGTCACCAAGGTAAACAGCCAAACCACTCGCACCATTGACATCCAAAGTCGACACCAAGGTCTGTAAATGGCCAGCCTCAGATAACCAAGGCTGTACGTAGAAACTATAACCTATCCCGTCGAAACTGTCGGTCTCGGATTCTTGATCTTTCCATGCCGGCACCACGGCATATGAGCCTGATTGGGCAAGCTGGTAAGAACCTTGACGGACGGACTCGGCTGCTGGAGGCTCATAGATGACTTCTTGACGAACTGGCGGTGCTTTTGGGTGTTTGTGTCCCTGGATCAGCCGTACCAAGTTCCACCTGTACGTCGGCACTGTGCTGGATATCTGTGTCTATGTCAGGATGCAAAAGGTTTGACCCACAAGAGGGAAGGCAATCTGTCCATATCCAGCTACATACCTTTACAGAGACTTGTTCACCCGGAGATGTGATCCATGGTTCAACATATCCAATAATTTCCTCTTCCGAATCAGGCCCCTCGGGAATTGCATCTGCACGGACGTTCATCGTGCGTATCCAGTAACCTGTAGTTTCGAAGCAAAGGGACAGAGTCAAAGAAGGGGAATGACAACTTTCAAAATCAGACTGCTGCTCAAACAGATGCACAGTAATCCAGCAAGCTCGCTATACAGCATATCTCCCTCCTTCGACCTTATAATCAGGCCTATCGCTATTGGTCTGTTTCGGCCATATATGCTTGTCGATAAGTCGCCCATGATAGACCGTTATCTGGTATATCAGATAAGAACAGAGCAGTAAGATTAGGAACCACTTCTCAAAGGGGTCCGCAGACGGAGAATTGCTGTAGTCGATCCAAGTGGGCCACTTATCAACCACTTATGTCTTGGCTTCCTAATTGGGGAATTTGTATAGCTCCTGTCGGGTTGAGATTCCTCATCTACCGCATAACTACATGAGCCTTGCAGATCTTGGACTCTTGTTGAACACTCCTCCCCCCACTCCTACAGAATTGCCCTTTTGAGATATCGAAGCATCATCTTACAGTAGGTCATTCGAGATTATGCAAGTTACGTGTAGGTTTACAAGTTGCCGATATGACAGCTCATGCATATCGCATGTGAAGAGGGAAGTGATTAACCAAGTTCCGATTATATATACATACCCTGTAGGCACTCATCTGCGGGTAAGCAGCCATCATCATCATCATCATCGTTGGCATCATTGGTATCATCATTATCATCCCCGCAATTACTTCATTGCTTGTCGATAAAGCCCTGCACTGATTAGGACCTCCCACCATTCTTGACATTCACGAAGATGGCGCCAGGTCTTGGTCTTGCACACACCAATCCGACAAGCTACCACCCAAGCAAAACGGCAACGAATGGAAATGGAATCGTGAAGCAGACCAAGGAATCACTGCCTAAAGTGCAGGTGTTGCCGAACACTGCTTCTGTCGAGGAAGTCGTGGAGGCACTGAAGGTTTGTATATCGATGATTAGTGTGTTCACGATGATGGGATACTGACTACTGTTTCTCGTAGGTCACTGGTGGAGTGGTCATCAAGAATGCTGTTCAACATGAACACCTTGATCAGATTGAAAGTGAGTCGGAATGGTCCCCCACTTCTTTGTATCTGCGTGTTGATCACTAACGGCAATTTGAAAAGAGGACTTGCGACCCATCCTCGAGGAAGACGAACCGTGGGAGGGCGAGTTCTTCCCAAAGGAAACCCGTCGATGCTACTCTCTGATTCCGAATTCGCGGACATGCGCCGAGCAAGTCATCATGCATCCTCTGTACCAGGCCGTGTGTGACAAGTTCCTGTCCACGAGCAACTGGTTCTGGAGTGGCCACAAGAAGACCTACGCAACCTCGAAGCCCCAGATCATGAACACGGTCTGCTTCTCCATCCGCCCCGGTGCACACGAGCAACCCCTCCACCGCGACGACTGGTGCTACCACGTCGTCGCCGAAAAAGCCGACAAATACCCCGACGACCTCCAGCGCGACACCGGCATCGGCTGGTTCGTCGCCGGCAAAAAAGCCACGTTCGAGAACGGCTGCACGCGCTTCATCCCCGGCAGCCACCTGTGGGAACACGAGCGCGAACCCGACGACGACCTCTGCGCGTACGCCGAGCTCGAAAAGGGCGACGCCTTCATGATGTTCGCCTCGTGCTACCACGGCGGCGGCGCCAACAAGACCCAGGACGAAGAACGGCTGCTGTACAGCTGCTTCATGACCAGGGGGTGGCTGAGGCAAGAGGAAAACCACTACTTGAACATGGGCATCGACAAGGTCAAGACGTTACCGCGCGCGATCCAGGATGTTGCTGGTTATACACTCAGTGAGCCATTTTTGGGGTGGGTGAACAGTAATAACCCCCGTGTGGTTTTGGATCCTACTATCAAAGTAAGCAAACAACCCCTTTCGCCCCCACCCCCCTCTTTGGAGCGTTCTCAAGGCGTCTCAACTCGTCGGTTCCCGCAAGCTAATACAACATCCCGTTCGTGCAAAATAGGGTAACAAGGATATGGTCCAAAACGAACAGCCAGCCTGAAGGAAATAAAGTATGATGTTTTTGGGGGGGGAGGCGGGTGTACGAACGACTGTTCGGTAAAATTGTGTAGCAGCAGTAGCAAATGAAATGTGAGCTTGGGACC